>VZTQ01001343.1:23497-120526 GCA_013400755.1 Pelecanoides urinatrix
ATCTGTCCTCTAAAAATCTCCACACGTTTCTGTGAAGTGAATTAATAAAAAAGAATGCCTACCACCATTAAGTACTTTGTCCCTTAAAAATGCAGTTCCAGGTCAACTATATCTATAGATTTAATAATTACAAGAATAATATTTTTTGTTTCTTTCTTAAACAAAGGGGTTTTTTGTTTGTTTTCTTTCCTTTTAGGATGCTTGGAAATATGAATTAATTCATACTTTACTGTCCTCTGTGAAAACAGGTTTTTATGCATTGGTAATTGAAGTCCATCATACAATTCCTATGAGTTGTTGCTTACCCAAGTGCTTACAGAAGCATCACAGTCTATGTCACAAAATTATCTGGTTTTATTTTTTAAGAAAATTATATCTCACATCTTATTTTTGTAATAAATTTCAATATTATTTTGGTGTTGTTATTAATTTTTTTGTTAACTATGTATTTTAAATTATCCCAGGAATTGATCTTTTGTTGGCAGTCTGTATGAAAAAAGAGAAGTGACAAAAGGAATTACAGCCCATTAGAGATGTCCTTTAAGTTCTTCAATTATAGAAAAGTGAGGGAAATTCATATGCAAATGAAACCTGCAGGCATTAAAAGCAAAGGTAGTACAATATAATGGCAGAGAAACTGCAGAGGCAGCAGACAGAAGAAAATGTATGAGATTCAACTTCATAAATGTTAATCTAATATCTTTAAGGGAAGACAGCTTGAAATGCAGCCCATTGGGCAGGTGATATCTAGCAATATTGTTGAAGGACATTGTGCACCTCCATATAAGAGCTTGTTTATTCAGATGTATGTATTAACTCTTATCAAAAACACCTTTCAAAGATCTGAACCAATAGATAATGTTTATACAATGCCCCTTTAGGCTTTGGCTACAATGGGGAGTATAGAAATCAAATTCCAGGGGCATGGTCTTGCATTAAGGACAACCCGCTCCACTGAGCTTTGCTTCAAGGATTGAAAGCAGTACATGTGGATCTGAATGTACAGGTCCAAACGCAGTCCTAGAATTCAATACACGTCTTGAATGTTACAGTCGAACTATTTAGGGCTCATTTATTTTTCAAAATGTTATTAGTATTCACAGGGCAGAGAACTGTTTCTCTCCAAAATTTTCATACATTGGCATTTTGAAACTGGAGGCACCTCATTTATCCAAAAGATATTAGTGAATCAGCAGGAATTCAGTGACTAGGAAATTAGGGCAACAGGTGTGTGATTTATGAAGAACCATTAAAGAGATGAGCATAAATACAGTGTTGACACTGAGATGTGAACCACGTTTGTTAAAGCAACATAAAAACAGAAGACATGGAGCATGATTCAAGGAACCGGAGTGATGGGATTACAGCTACACAATACAGATTGAGGCTTTATTAGGAATTTTTCTGTGTTTATTCTGAGGGAAAGGACAGAATTCCCATGAGATGGGATACTCACTGGAATAATAAATAGATAATGGACCAGAGAAGAAATCCTCACTGACACAGCAGATGGGTTTCACCACTAAATAATCCTTTTCTCCCCATAATTCACTTTAACCGGACACTGACCCCACCACTACAGCAGACATTGAACACCAAAGTTGGTGCCTAATTCCCATGCAGCAAAACTGCCCAGGTTTCTTGTTCCCTTGACTGTAAGTATCCTGGCATTTTCAGGGAAATGTCTTTATACAATTCAGGCACAACTGTCCTTACCAAAGAACTGGAAAATGTTACAGTAGCTAACATATGGGAGAAGGAAGGTGAAAAATCAAGACAGACATGAAGATTAATTTGCTTATTTAGGCAGTAATTCAGGAAAATAATCTGCTTAACTTTCAGCACCTAAGCAATCTACCTTGAGTAATTATGGCAAGAAAGCACAATGCAAACGTCAGCATCCTCTTGAATCAGTGTTGGCAAACAGACAGATCCAACTGCTAGTGCATTTATAGGAGCAATTCAAAGTTCTGCGGACAGTGCTTCTGCAGCACTAAGGGACATTATTGTAAAATAAAGGCATGTTTTGTATCCACATCTATTTTACATTACACCTATATTAAGAAAATAGTTGTCTTGATATGGTAATTTCCACATCTTACAAAATACTGTGGTACCACCTTGTGGCATCTTTTTAGATAGCACTGTTGGCATTAAAACACTATTTTAAAAATTAGAACAACTAGCATTTGCTCTGATTAGAGTTTTGAGCTATGTTCAGAATCTGCATCCTCCGAGCAATTAGAATACTTTATAGATTTATGGGTCTCTGTGTTATAGAATATTTGAAGCAAATTTCAAATGTATTTCAGTGGAAGCTGGATATCAGTGTTCCAACACTATTAGAAAATCACTTTATATACATATAAGAACTCACCTGTTGAATCATCTCAGTCTGGAGTTATGTATGTACTCAGATACTGTCAAAGTTGGGAAGCAAAAAGACACAAACAAGGGAATTTCCTGCATCCATCGAGGCTGACAGATCAGTGACAGTGTTTCCAACTCTGGGCTCCAGAAACAAAACCAAACCACTTTTGAGGCACAGCGATGGGAGAAGCCACCAAGTAGATCTGTCAGGTAGGGCTGACTGACAGCTCCTGTAACCACATCCCTGCCTGTGCAAGCTCAGGAGGCAGCTGAGAGCAGGCCAGCATCACAACACAAGAGGGAACTAACAGATGTAGAGGAGCCCAGATCGTCCCTGTTGTCTCACAGATCTGCAAGGAGAAGGAAGGTGGAGAGGTATGGAGAGGTGACACAGGGAAGACAGCAGCTTCTGCTCTCGTGATGTTAAGGTTAGAGGAACACATGGAAAACTCCAGAAGGCAAACAGACATGTAACTGGGCTGCCATGGTAAAGATAAGCTTTTGGAAAGAAAAACACAGAAATCCAGATACTGCTAAGGGGACTGGAGACGTCAGACTGAAAAAGCATTTATTTTAGGTGACCTGCCTGGGCCAGTAGCTAATTAGCCCCTCTGTACTCTTCTGGTTTTGAATCTTTTTAGAGACACCAAAGTATAACAAACAATACTGTTTCAAGGATCTTTTGGTCTGCTTCTCCCTCAGCCATCTTCATCCTCCTGTCCACATCACTGCAGGAAATAAGGTTTCTGCTCTTAAACAAGATGTACCATCTGTTTAGACTTTGTGCTTTGGTTTAGGTCCATCTCAGGGTATTGAAGTTTAGGTACAAATTTATCTCTTACAGCTTTGACTGATTTGAAAACACAGAGCAGGAAGGAGAACTTCTTTTGTTTGAAAATGGTAGTTAACAGGTTGTTTATTGTGTGTTCAAGGAAGCTCTGGATTTCTTCAAATTTGAAGCAGCTTGCCACATTCCAGCTCTAACTTATATGTGCTCCTGTTTTGTTCACTAACTACAAGCATTTTTACACAAGCTACAAGTTTAGTGTAAAAAAGATTAAAAACCTGGCACAGAAATTAGGCATGAATGAGCCAATTTGAAGCAAGGGCTTTTGGCTCTGCGAGGTCTAGTTCTCCTCCAGCATCCTGCTTTCTAGTTTCCAACTGAAACCCAAAGGGAAAATCATTGGGATTATGTATTACACCTATTGATTAAGGTTGGCAATGAAATACGAAAATGCCAAAACATCAGATGTTTGGGTCAAGCTGAAGAGAATGCATAAAGCTAAAATATAAAGCAATAAAAAAAAAATCTCAAAGGCTTTTAGACCCTCTCAAGAACACTCTGTTTATATATCTCCCTGTCACACTATCTAATCTCTCCACCCAAATGCCTGTGTTACCTCTCTACCTCAGAGTCAGATTAAAAGAAGATCACAAAAGAGTGCCTGCCTGGTGATTAGAGGAGTAAAACCACTTTCTCCTGAAGCAGTCTGATGGATACTAGTTTCTGATAGAATGATCAGATTGTGCTTTTTACTATTTTCTTTGTTTTTAAAAGCTACCCTTTAAAAGTGCATACTACTGTGTTACCAGCAAGTGTCACAGCCTGTTACTGTAGGAAAACATTTTTCCACTAAGTAGGCACTTATGTACCTGGAACATTTGTTTTCCGAATTTTCTCATGCATACTCTATAAGGCAATGTTGATTGTAACCGAACCAAATAATCTTTGCAAATATCCATCATTTATGGTAGCTATAAGCCCATGCCTTGATGTTATATTAAATAAGTCATAACTCATGACAGAGAAGAAGCAGAAAGGGAAGACATATCGAGTTAATTAAAAGAAGGTTTCTTAAGCAGTTTCTTTAACCTTAAAACACACTAAGCTCCACATTTGTCATTTTATGTCGTATGCTTGTAATAGACTATGTCACATGTCATCTCCTCAAGAAAGAGGCCAATTCACAAAGTATTTAAACACGTGCTCACCTCGCAGCTGGTCAGCAGAAAGTCAAGTGCCTCACTGTGAAGAAGTCTGAGGAAGAGAAGGAACATTATGAGAAAACATGGGCATGGCTGCCTAAGAACAGCAGCATAATGAAGCGCAACAGAAATGTAGATTTCTTCTGAAACCATCTTAGAAATCAGTTTAGATTTATGCAAGAAAATAGGTGAAAATTCTATTTCCTTCATTTGTGCTCCCACAGTTATAGGATTAGTGGTAAGGGTAAAATCACAAAGTTGTATGTATTCACTTGTATATACAGAACTAGAATTGAAAACTCAGTTGAAAGCTCAGTGAGAGTCTTCAAGATCTGATACAGCCCTTGTATACTTCCTTGTGCCCTTCTTTTTTTTTTCCTTTCCTACCATACAGACTATATAATGCCCCAGTGGACTGGATGAGGAAGCTATAAACTGCCGTACACAAACCATCTGCAAAATGGAGCATAGAAAGATGGCAGAGACACAAAGCTGGAGGAGGCTTTCATCAGAAGCACCTGTAACTGAACATTTTTAATCTCAACTTATTTGTACCTCATTCCTCAGCTTTGTATGCAGGATCCTTTCAAGTTCAGATCTTGCAATCAATATACCAATGAATAGCCTGCAAATCTCCGTTTCTTAATGTCTTAATTTCTTAATTCAGTGATTAAATCTGGCCAGGATTTTTCAACAAAAACTTTTTGATGGGAGAATTCTAAGTAAACCCCCACATTTTCTAAAGAAAAATATGTTTCAAAAGGGTTGTCAGGAAATTTTCTCAGGACAAGGTTGAAGGGGAAAGAAGAAGGGGGGGAAAAAAAAAAAAATCTATTTTCTTCATCACCACAACATTTCCTCTCTCTCTTGAAAATAACCAGTGATTTACAAGCTAAGTTGGGATGTATGGAGGCGCATGCAGAGCACAGGACACATATCTCAAGTCTTCCTCACTCCAGATGCTGCTTATCTTGTGACTAAGGGGTGTCTGTCTGACTGGTGTGGGTTCTTCTGTAAAAGCAGTAGTTTCAGTTCTGCTATAGTATGTTACTGACTTTTTTTTTTTTTTTAAAGCCAGACCCTTTGTCCCCACTTCCCATTTCCCCCCTCTTGCCTTTTTTCTTGATTTGGAGTATTTTGGTTTTTAAGGTCCTGATGATGCAGTTCCCTGCCTGTCTCTCTACGCACAGAAGGTTAAATGCTACTCAGCGTGGGGGTGGACTTTGTGGCCTTGCGTGCTTCTTTTGGTTTGTCTGACTTGTGGGAGAAGGATGGAGATAGCACTCTGGCCCACATTTGAGCCTCTTCATCTATATGTAGATGCATAGATATGATATTTCCACAACTGCAGGTTTTAAGGGCCATCTCAAAAAACAGAAGGAAGGTGGTGACTTGCATGGAAAGTATCTGCCAACATGCCCACCTATTAACGCATGCCTGAGTCAGCCTTCTGTATTCTCCCCCTTGCCACTCCCAAATTGCCCATCTGACCAAGTCTGGTACACAATCCCCTTTTCTGCTCAAAGATGTCTCCTTCTTAGACTGAGAAATAAAAACCTAGCTATGGCATTTGCGATTGCATCTTTTTAACAAGTTATGGTGAGAACACTGGCAGCCTGTTTTCCCTATGGAAACTTGTGTCTTCCACTCTCAATATCGCACAGTCTTACCCTGCTGCCACCTACCACCTCACCCTTACATAAGACTCGATTTCTTACACCCACAACCCTTATGTTTCATGCCTTCTCACTCCCACTGCCTGTAGACCTCTGGCAAGGCAAGGAGCAGCAGAAACAGCACATGGTTTGGAGACACCATGTGCTGTTTGTCAGCAGTGTATCACACCCAGCCTCCTCTACCCAGTCACCAGAAGGACCATACCTGCCCCCCTCTGTCAAGTTCAGTTACAATTGGCTGAAAGCTGAAAGAGTTACTGCGCAAGGTGGCCAGGCAGACAGACAAGAATGTGATAACTAGGCTTCACTTCTTGGGAAACAAGTTTGATAATTCATTGATCTCACTCTTTATGAAGAACAGATCAACCAGGAATAGAACCTGATTTCTTACCTGGTTTCAGTCCTGTTTGCCTGGTTACATACAGCAGCAGGCACTGGCAGAACCACTGGCTTTGAGGCCTCCCCCTCAATGACCCAAATCATTCAAGCACAGGCACAAAAATAAAACACACACACACTTTACTAAGGTTTAAAGGGACAAAAGGAAAGTAGTTTGCAGGAAAGTGGGCTCAGACAAGACTCTGTAAAAGATGTTTCAAAAAATGAAAGTTTACATTAGTTACCAGCAGGGGACAGCAAGGCTTTACACACAGAGATTTATCTGCTTTTCTGGTCTGATAAAATAGACTGTTCAGTCTTTAGATACCATTGGGCAAAGGCTTCCAAAACGGAAGAGTCACAAGTGCTCAAATTCATCCAGAACTGTAGAATAATAATAGTAAAGACCTGGCATACCAATCTCAAGGCTCAATCTTAGATTAAAAATACAACAACCATCACTCTATTTTACTTACCAAAATATCCAGGAAGATATTTAAATTTTTAAATAAAGATATTTAGTGCTATTTTACATGCTGAATAGGATCCTACTTGCCCTTAGTTGCCATTTCAGAAGGGCAGAGATCTGCAGGTTCAACGTCATAGCTGACAGCCCTATACCTTCAATATTTTAGGGCACCTACAGTGAGAGTATACACCTATGTTTAGGCAGCTGGCTCACACTCTCTGGTTCTTTGGATGGGGAAAATGTTTCGAAATGCATGTAATAATTTCCGATCATAGCTGTCCTTCCATGATTTCATATTCCACAAGGTTTGATGACATTTATCACCAAGCAATGACAACATTTATGGTCCCGCATCACAAACTAATAAAAGCCTGCACTGACTATGTGTCTTAAAAATCAGTACAAGGGATTTCTTATTTAAAGGACTAGCAAAAATTGGCATATAAGAAAAAGTGTCCTTTTGAAAAAATATCAGTAAGACATTTTCAGTTTGTTAAAAGTATTTTTGAAAAACATGCACTACCCTATAAAATCTCCAAATACTGAAAAATGAGTGGGACCATCTCCAAACAGCTATCAATGTATGCATATGCTGTGGATAATTAAACTGCAGTTTCCTTTGAAAAGAAGTCTGCAGAATTAAAAAAGGAAAACTATTCCTGCTCTTCATGTACAAAACTGCATTCTTTCTAATTCAGGAGCTGTTCACACATCACCCATAGTGAGTGGATACCAGATCAACACACCATAACCCAAAAATCTGTATTACATTAAAAATATGTATTATATATACACAGATGCATATTTTCTGCATTCCCAATGTGATTAAGGAAGTTCATTTTTGTATTTTGATTATTCATACAGAGAGGTATTAATGTCCTTGTATACAAAGTGGGCCATAAATACCATCCCATACCTAATTTTGATTTCCATGTTTTAAAACTACCATTTTGAAATTTAAAGGGCTTATGAAAAGAACCAGAGTTGAGGTCCAGCTATCTCCTTACTAGTAAAAGAACAAAGAAATTCAATCTGTTTAATTTGTCAAGGAACAAATAACTTCATCACAGCCTATAATCAAAATAAAAATACAAAAGCAAGACAAGTTCAAACTAGAATGAGATACCTTTTTTAACGACAACACCATGTTAACACATGTTAGACTTCTACTGAGACTTTAAATCCAAACTGGATAGCATTCTAAACGTTTTACTCGCACATGTTTCCAAAGCCTTTATTTTGCAGCAGGTCATCAAGGTCTTTTTGGGGTTTAAAATCTCTGAATCTATTGTATGAACTTCTTTTGCAGGTATTTTTAAAGCCCTTTATAATCTTATCATTACCTCTGTGATCTGACATATAGATTTACTGTAGGGCCTACTATAATTTTCATGATCCTCTTAACTACTCACGTGGACTTCAGAATCCGCAGAATCAGTTGTTGTTTTATTGCTATTCATGAGGTACGTGAAATTGTAGGATTGTGCCTGTTATCTGTTTTTCCATCAATAAATCTTTTTTAATGGAAGCTGAGCATACTAACATTAATCAAATAACGCTCAAAAAGAGAAAACACAGAACACCCTGGCTGTTGGATGTTTGTTCTATGATATACACTGGTTGCTATTAACAGCCAGAAAGAGTCTTAACCTTCTGGCAGTTGTATTGTTTCATTGTCAACAGGATTTGCAAGAACTTGAAAATCATGCCAATGATAATGAACTTGATTAAGGAGCATTCCTAGAGTTACATTTTTGCAGATCCCAGTGAAGTCAGTTGAATGTTCAGTTGAGGGCTGAACAACTACAGGAACATAACTAAGTCATATTACCAAAGTATTGTATTTGTTAAAAACTTTATCTTTCCCTTATTATCTGAGGTGAGAAATTAAACTATGGGTTTAATATAAAACTACGTAAAGATGACCAGGTTATGGTGCATTTAATATAGAAGGGAGTGCATATGAATGCATACACATAATTTTAAGTTCACCTACAAATGGAGTCATAGTTCTATTAACTAGGACAGTCTTGTCCCCATAGTGTCTAATTAAAAAAACCCACCAGTGATGACTGTTTGACATTCTCTTTAAGCCTTTATGTAGTCTTGTCCAAGGCAAAAGTTAGTAAACTTAATAGTGTCTATAGACATAGTATAAGATTAAAACCCATATCAGTTTAGTATACTGACCGTCTTTTCTCTTTTCTTAGCCAATCGTGTTATCAGAGGTAAGTGCTCACAGGTACTTCTGCAAGTCTGCATGTGCAACTGTGCATGTAGGAAATGCTTTATACCCTTCCCTAGGTAGCATAGAGGTTTGGTAATGGCAAATATTATATTGAGAGAGGAAGGAGAGAAAATCCAAGGCCTTTGTAACTTGGTGAAAATCTGCTTTTTAACCTTTCAGTACTTCTATGGAGAGGGAGACAGGAGAAACTTAGGAGGGAGGCATTAACTTTCAAGTCCAAGAACTGACACTGCAGCGTATTTGGTATCTCTTTTATCTTTTTTTTTGAAATTATTGATTTGTATGGAGACTGAAAGTGTATCTACAAGTCTAAAATCTTTCCTTTTATAGTCATGTATAGATATTCCCCAAAAGATCTCTCCTTTTCCAGAAAAAAAGTGTAGGTGGGGCTCTGTAGATGGAAGGCTTGATGGGGCACTGGCAAACATTTACTTCATTTTGTGATGGGAGTATAATCCCCTTTATCCTTTGTCTTCAGATTTTCTTTGCTTTTTCATTAACTATTTTTATCAAAATATTTCATTCAAAATATTCCATTTAACCAAAACATTTTTCCCACATTGAAGTGGTGTTAGGGGGACTATGAATTTTTGAAAATTTTAGTCTGGTAAAAAAAAATAAACCAAAAAAAAAAAACCAACCCAAACCTCCTCACCCTCCCCATGCTCTAAACAGACACAAGTTACATCTCACTGCACAACTAAATGTCACATACAAATAATTTAAAATTGGAATTATAAAAGTTTAAACTAAAAATTGATCAGTTATGCTTTCTTTTATATACTGTCTTTTGTGTTCATGAATCACAATCACATGATTGAGCTTGGGCTTATAATAATAAAACCATAAGGATGCATTTTGAAGAAATGCCATTTAAATATATTGAAAATGTTTCTTTCAATGTCAGGCTTAAAATCTATTTCATCCTTAGATCCAAATGCTAGAATAACTGAGTTAAAAATTCATTTGACCAGGTCTTTAACATATGTTAGAGCATTTTTTTCTCAGGATTAACTGTTGTAATATTTGTTAAAGTCAGGGAATAGTATTTTCATTAAAAATTGAATTACATATACTGAAAATACACACTCTAATTGCTTTAATATCTAGCATGAACTACAACCCATCACACTATAAGTAAACAGAAGAATATCCTTTTCTTTTTACAAAATGACGTATAGCATAATTGAAAAAAATAGTACCAAAAGATGTAATGAATATCTATTAAATATGTTGATTTATTCATATGAGGAGACAGTGCGTAAGACCAGACTTGGGTCTGTCTGGCAAGAGTGTGTGGTTATGTGGGACGTATGTCTCAAACGCAGTTTTTCAGACTACTGGTACCCAATTTCCTTTTTTATGTTTGGTCTCCTCTGTAGCGTGGTTCTGGGTGGAAGTCTTCTGCTTCCGTTTTAAAAGATTGACTAATCAGTCAGGCCTCGTGTTACTCATTTCCCTCGATATTTGTAATCTCATGGTGAGATTGAAAAAAAAAAAAAAAAAGCTGTGTAGGCAGAAGACATTCAGGACCTTTCTGACATTCTATCTTAATGATAGGACATTGTAAGAGTATGGAGGAAGCATAGTCTCCCTACATTCACCTTTTAAGTGAAACAGTAAAATGTAAATAAGGAAAGTAGTAGATGTAGTCATATGTATCTAAAGCTGTAGAAAAGGAAACAAAGAAAAAAAACTTTCTAGTTATCTAAGGAACAATAAAGCAAAAAGAAAATACACAGTTTAAAAGGTGTCCCCCAAAAGAAAGGTAAACTAATCCATTGTTAATTGTGATGCAGGGTCAGTCTGAAGCTGCGAAAAATTTATGTGCTTTGGCTATTCATACTGTGAGCAAACCACTTAGAAAAATCCTGTCAAACCCAGACTAAGTACCTTTGACATCTTCATAAAACTTATCAATTCACTTCAGATCCACATTAGGTTGGACTAATTACATTTTGAGTTCAGCTTTCCTGTCCCAGGCTGGACATATGTAAACTGAATAAAACACCCCTGTAAATGCTAGCTCTTAGCTGGGGGCTATGTGAAATGCAGAAATCTTAACATTCTGATAATAAACCTCAAAATTAGTCTTTGCTTACCTGAAATTGTGCCAAGGTTCATTTTACATTTTCTTCTTAACAAGTTTATTTTTGGATCTAGGTTGTTCTACTACCTACAGCACATTTGCTAAATCCCCTACAAATCCTTTCTTCTGACTTCTGTTGTTGCCACTTAGCTTATCAGTGGCCAAAACAGTGTAATTTCTACTTTTTCACTCATGTATATGAATGATTACAGGTTCTGCCTTCCTTGCAATGATTTACAAGATCTAGGGCTGTGACTCCATGCCCTCACTATGCCCCTGACTGAAGGTGGGAAGAAAGGTTTCTCGTGGTTTGCAGAAGAGGTCTTCAATGCTTGTAAAAGGCAGAGCACGTCACTGGATCCTTCCAGTGTCTAAAGCAGATGGAAATAGGACAAAACCTCTCACCGTACTGACCAAAGACAGCAAATCGTGATTCTCTAAGTGAGGAAAAAAGAAAAGATTTCTTTTTATGCTACTAATAAAGCTTAAAATGATTATTATTAAAGAACTTGGAAAAAATCTCCCCTTTCAGTGAATAAAGTGACAGGCCATGTTCACACCCTGCTACCCTAAATTTAATTTTTCTTGAATTTAACATTACTATTCTGTCTGTCAAACCTCTGTTAACAATAACAAGGTTGGCAGGTTTGTTTTTTCTCTCTACTATTTCTTAAATGACTGAATTATTTTAGTGAATGCTCAGGAAAAGACTGCTGGAATGTTAAGGTCACACAGTCTCTTTATATTATGTCTAGCCTCTGGAAAGCTTATTTTACAATCTCAATAGGGAGGACAGAAATAAAATGGAGCAAGAAACAACTACTCCTTCCCTCATTTTACAGGTGTCAGAAAAGATAGGTGATTCAATTCAGTTGCCCGCACATAGTGATATAATGCTATCTGACACCCCCTCATGTATGACCTGATCTTCATTCATCACCTCAGAACACCACAGGGCTCCCACAGGCCTTGTGTCATACTTGCCAGTGCTGCCTAGACTTTCCATATACCCTGCTATATCTCATATGGGAGTAGACACCTATGACCAGGCGACTGATATGAACCCAGGAAGACAAAGTTTTGCTCTAACTCACACAGGAAATCCATGGCAGACCCAGAAATTAGACCGAGTTCACTTAAGTGTCATCCCATAACCACAAGACCCCTGATATTGCTGGCAATGAAACTTATTTAAACAGATCACCGCTTTTTGGTAGTGGGAAACCGCCTTCTTTTTATACATCCTTCAACACACAAAAACCCCATGCTCTATCTTCCAATCGCTCTGACATGACTTCTCAGCTATTTTTGTCCCTAACATTTAATCTACTTCCTTCTCCTGTTCTGTCATGTACTGTTCTCACTGCTGTTGCAGTAAATACTGCTGATGTGTGACCAACATACAGATTAAGATCCATTGAAGCACTAAGCTGCATATCTGCCAATCTAATATTTTAGTATCATACATGCAGTGTGCTCTTCAGAACTGAAATTGTGTCTAGCTGATATAATGAAACTTTATCTATAGCACAATAGTTATAAGCCAAATAAAAACAGACCAAATGTATTTGAATTCAAAATATACAAGTTCGAATTCCTCTAATTGTTTTGAGGTGGCAAACTGATCTGCTTTCCTCTTTCATGCTTCCACAAGGCCATATTTTCATCAGTTCCAAATGTCTTTAATCTGCTTTGATATTTAGTCAGGTGCATAGCTGCATCTAGTGAACTGACAGGAGAGTGGGCTCAACAGGTTGTAGACTACTACGGGTTGGTGTCTTCTGTAAGTCAAGGGAGAAGCAACAGGAATAGCAGACCACTCTCTGTGACAAAGCAAAAAAAAGATAAAGGCAGAAGTACAGAGGAAGAATAAAATTCACGTGTTAGAGAGCACATTACCAGATTTCGGAAGCTATTCCATGATAAAAAGTGCCAGTTAGGATCAAAACCTCATCTTACAAAGGGCAAGTAACATCCTTCAGCACTTCTGCTCAAAACTGGAACTAGACAAAGTCAAATATCATATGATGATGTTTTGCAAAGGTTGGCAAGCATCTATCTGTAGGCTTCTACGAGTAGGCTCATGTCATTTTCCTTTAATTATGTTAATGTTTAATGTTACAATAATTTCCAAAGAGTCAATAAATTTTAGGGCTATGCAAAGAATTTGACAAAATCTCTTTGAAAACAGGATGGGATCTGAGATGATATTGACAACGGGACCCACAGAGCCTAGCCCATCTGAGACTACTACTATATGTACAATCTACAACCCTGTTTGTGCAAGAATCTCCACTTTTGGATACTTGTTTCTTCACAAAACTTGCAAGATATTACGATTTAGGGAGAGACTCGATCAAAAAGCAACTGAGTTCAACTTTTGCAGGTCCAAGGCCCAAAGAATATAGCATCATCTAGCTTTTTTTTTTTTGTTTGGTTTGGGTTTTTTTGCTTTGTTTTATTTTGTTTGGTTGGTTTTTTAGCCTGTAGCAGTCACACTAGGAGTGTCCCACATTATCACATCAACTGTTGTTCCAGGAATTCACAAACCATATTTTTGCATTGCAAATGTAGACTGGCATATGTTGGGGCTTAAGATCAATATGCCCCAGAACATAATGTCCAAACCTCGTTGCTATGATTCCCTTAATATTTCACTTAAATTCTACTCAAGAATAAAAAAAAAAATGTTTTTCCTCTCTCTTTCCATTATGTAAAATATACATCTATATAAATCATTGTCAACAGCTAACCAGAACCCTATATTAAATAAATTACATGAATTGTTTATGGCTATCCAGCAGTTACTGCCCTTCCTCCAGGTCTCTAGTGCTGAAACTAGAATAACTCCTGTTATTGCCAGACCTTGAGGACCCAGGACTACCCATGAATGGAGAAAGATATCACAAGACATTTGTACATCCACCTTTCCTTACATAAGTGTGCTAACAGCAATAGCTACCACTATGTCTGATACTACTGGATCAAAGCCTGTATCCCAGGTTTTATGACAACAGAGGCAGCTGAACAGAGCAAATTTACCTCTTCTCTCACAGGTTTGCAACTTCTTCGTGCTCATGCTTTGAGCTAAAACAACATGACTATATCAGTGTAGCAAGGAGCTTAACAAAAAAGCATGTCATCTCTACAGTCACACTGGCTTCTGAAATTCTTTACTGTCTACAAGTACTTAGTGAACTTATCCTCTGTAATCTGGAAAGTTTATTAATATAGTGGGTCTCAGAGGGCACCATTCTGCCTTTTCTCTGCAAAATAGCTTCCAAATACTTTCCCATTCTACTCAAGGACATACATGATGTTATTTGGTGTTCCTTGTAGGGGTGTCTGCATGGCCCACCCTTGGCAAATGGATAATATGTTAAAATAGGAATGTTTGTATGGTATTTGTTCAAAATTGATCATGTTAAAGAGAAAAATAGCGACCATCAGCCAGGTTCAACAGTGATTAGGGAATCACAAAGAGATTTTTGAAACAAAGGAGGAGTCCATCCTGAAAAAAAAAAGCATCAAAATTTGTCACTGGGAGGAAAGAGACCTTCAAGCATAGACAGCAGCAGTCAAAACCTGGTTGACATCACTCCACTGACACCATGACCTCTGCCAAGGCCAGGCAGAGCATCCTCCCTGTTGGCATCACAAGCAGCCTGCACCCAGCTATAGCAGTGACAGTGCAAAGTGCAGCAGCAGGGACCCACACCTGGGTGTCTGTATGTGACCTTGGTGGTTTTCTCACTGGCACATGGAGGTTTAGGGAGGAGCTGGCATATATGTAAAGCTCCACAGGACCTGCAGCTCCAACAGGAGGTGTATGCAAACAGGGAAAGCCACACCTGAGAAGGGGGACATGTGCTTGTCATGCACGTGTCTGAGTCGTTACAGGAATTGGGGGGGGGGGGAGGAGACAAGACTTTTCCCAGAACAACTGTTAGGAAACACAGCTAGAAAATTGAAAGCATCAAGAGAGGAGGGGCATGAGGATGAGCCTTGCAGAGGTCTGTGGTGAGCCTGAAGTGAGAGGCCATTGACCGAGCTGGTTCTTTGATAATGAACTAGAAAATTTATCTCAACTTCAAAATGATGTTGAGAGAGAGTTCTCATTAATATAGGTCCAATTCTATGAAGTCTTGTTTTTTAATTAGAATTTTCTAATGAAAGTATACACTGAAAAATTCCAAGTCTGTCTACTAAGAATGATGAATAAGCTTCTTAATGCTACCCTAGCAGTGCCATAGATTTCTTAGAGCCTATGGCCAAGTGACTTCCTTTTACCTGCTTTTGGAATAAGATCAGTGCTTTTCCCTGTTGGGGTGAGCTCTTAACAGTCACTATTTTGTATTTATAGAGCATCCTACAGTTCTGTGAATGCTGCATAAAACTTCCTCATCTGCCCCCTGCCAAAAATATTCTGCAATAAGCTGGCTACTCAGCAGAGATCCCAACAAAGGCAGTTGGGCTCATTTATGTAGAAGGAAGTAGAGAAGGGGAACGTGAATCAGCAAAACACTGCTATGCAGATGCTCTGTATAAGTGACAGATTTCCAAGTTTATTCCAAAGAACCATGGCTTTGGGTTTGTCCTAAATCTCAGGTATGCCCTCCCTACCACGTCTTGTTGGCTACTGTAACAGTGAAAAGGAATCAGTTACCTTTTGAAAAAGGCTGGTAAACATTGCATAGACAGCGGAAAACCACTCATTCTGAAGTGGTTTCCTTTTGCCAACCCCGAGGGATAGCCGCTGCAGATGCACTGGTGGCCACAACTCTTCAGGTGTTTTTGAGAGTCAAGCACCATGCCTCATGAAAAAGGAGACAGGAATGCCTTACAGCTTTGGTATTAACTCTAGAACACATAGGTTTGTGCAGGCTGGGTTTTCTGTATCACTGCTGGAGCCAACGTATTGTAACAAGTAGATCTCACTACCACCCTCAAAAGACTGAGAAGTTTAAAACTATGAATAATTTGTTTCTAAAACCTCGCTTTACATATCCTTGGTAAGTTTTTCATTTGGGACAGTACTGGGCTTTCTTTGTTATTTCCATGGAAAGCTTCTGTGAACATGAGGAAATTTCAAGCTAAACTCTTGCTATCAAGTTTAGGGAGAAAATGAATGTAACAGCTTCTTCCTTGTCTCACTAAAGTCTATTGACCTGAGAAAGTATGGGGTTTAGACTCATTCCACAGCACAGCTACAGGTTCTATGGGAAAAGTGCCCTCTCACTCTTTTATTCCTTTATTTTTAATTTCTTACCAGCTCCTTTGTTTCAGTCACCTATAACATTACCTCACCCACAGTCCTTCTGCACACTGTCATCTTGAACTTCGCAGTCAGTAATAATGTGATAGAAAAGCTGAGCTGAATGTCCTCTCTAGTGCTGACAGAGATGCTTCATAGAAAGAAGATGAAAAGCAAGAGTTGATGATCATAAGGGAAAAAAAAAAATCCACATAAATTGCAGGTCCAGGGTGATACATGCATAAAAAATTTTTTTTTTAGGCAATTATGTTATTTGCTTCTTTGTCTTAGCATTAGCCCTCACTTCATTTCTTGAAAATGCAAGAAGCATACAGAGTATTGAGTTAAGTCTTGTGGTTGTCTGTCTTTGGAGAAGAAATCCCTAAAGAGATTCTCTCAGATTGCAAGTGCTTTTACTTCTTTATGAATACAAGGTATAACAAAAGTTAGGCAAAAAGGAAACAGGTGTGAGTACGAGCCAGTGAAAGCAAGAAAGTAAAATTCACAGAAATGACATTTGCAGAAATAGCAGAATAGTCTGAAAACATGTCTGGCCTGTCAACTCATAGATCAGGTAAACAGCATCCTCATTCAATAATACAACCCATAAGCTTTGTAAACTATATATTCCATGTGTTATAATGTTTTGAGGTCTGTGATAGTCTCTTGGGTTCTGAAATCATATTTTTCCAATTGTTTTGCTCTGTGACTGGAAACCACATGGAGCCTTGGGCTCTGTTATACTGCAGCTCCCTAATATTTGGAATGCTCCATAGCAACACACAGCAAGACTAAACCAGATGACAAGTGAAAGTGGTGCTGGTTATTCAGTGAACGTAAGAGGAATCAAAAAGAAAGGGGTTGGCTTCTAAAAAACAAATCTCCCTACAATAGGAGACAAAAGCAAGTTTAAAAAAAGAGAACAATATGCAAACAGTATTCTGAACTTCAAATGACGCAAGTAAGTTATTAGGTCTCTCCCTTTTACTATGACCTGACTTCAGAGGTTGATTTGCATGAAACATGAGAATACAGTAAGGATGTATTAAATATTCATCAAGGTTCATTGTAGCTTTCTGTTTAGTACATTCTGCTTATACCATCCTTGATGGCCAAAGTTAGAGTGGCCATGTCAAGCAGAATGTCAGATTACACTTTTTTTCCCCCAGCAGTAATATTATTTTGTCATTTTCAAAGCAGCAATATTTGTTTATGTGAGGGAGAATCTGCCACATTCAAGATCCTAAGCAAAATGTAACCAAGCAAAATTGTTACAACAAGAAAAATTTTCCCATGGGAAAGAATCCATGAAAAAAGTTCTTCATAACCAATAATCATCTGAAAAATAAGTGGCATGACATGGCAATTAACTAGAGGAAGACAACCATAAAATAGGAAAAATCCTGCCATTTTCCAGTGGTAGGAGAAATTTATCAATAATCTTCCACTACTTATCTGTGCCCTTCTGATGCAGGTGAAGACTTATTTATTATTCAGCTCAGAAGTTAGCTTTCTATTTGCTGACTTGTCTTTACTTATTTTGGTCCTTAGGTCCCAACCTTTATATTAAGCAGTCCAGGATGCCTTTGCTCCACACTCTTTTGCCTTTTAACAGAGAAAAAAAAACCCACTGTAAATTTGTTATTGAGTTTCCTCCTTCTGAATAACATTAATGAGAGGAAGGAAGTGACAACTAAAAAGAAAGAAAAAGCTTCCAAGCTGAGGGACGTGTCTCTCACCATTACAATTAAGTGGGATATTTTTGGCATCCATCAGTGTAGCTCCACCGACTTTAATTCAAACTGCATTATTACCTGGGCTTGATTTTTTCATTAAAAGTAAATGGGGGGGGAGGCTATTCTGCAGTTTTCAGAAAAACAAATACAGCAAGTGTTAGGATGTCAAGGGCATTAACAAACATGAAAAAATGAGGAAGTCATACCTGAAAAATATAACTCATCTTCTATTTCCTTCACTTACTGTGGATATTTGTACATTAACTGAGTTTATGGTAAAACTGAAGGGTGTAATCAGATCCTAAACAACTCAAAATCAGACCTGTGCTTCTATACAGAATAATAATCATCTATTACATTACTCATATTTTCTAGTTGTAACACCAACAGTCCAGTGCTTCTGTGTCACTGAATACAGCATGTTCCAATACGTTGCTTGAGTTTTAAACGTGACAGCCAAAATTTAAATGAAAACCAAGAATAAAATGCGTTTGAGTGCACTTGGAAATTGCAAAGCTGCTTTTAAGTAACACTAATAATAAAACACACAAAGATCTACAAATATTTCCTAACAGCTATGTTTTCATCAGATCTGCTGCATACATTCTGGTGTTATATATCATGTATGGCAAGAAAAGAGCCATTCTACTATTACATTTAAAGATATATTAGAGATAATGTAAAGTTATATATACACATACATATCCACACATGTTTTTACAAATATCTTACACTCTTAACACAGAGAAGATTAAAAAAAAAGTCTTTTTTGCTTCTTTTACACTGCCTAGGCAGTGCCAACCAATAGAAAAGGGAGTTGTTACCCTGTGGTTTCCAGGCCCCGTTTCTCAGGACGAGGTTAGAAGAACATATATCAAGCTTTGATGACTGCTTTCAGAGTAACTCAGAGCAGCACAAAAAAGCTCAGCAGTTAATAGCAAAACTATTATTGTCATGAAACTCAGCGGGTTCCGTTTCCTGCTGCTCATATGAAACCTTCCCTCCAGATTTGGTTATCTTGGTTTGCACACTGAATTTTCTTCTGTTCATCTTCAAATTCATTTCAAAATTAAAGGGAAATGGTCACATATATTAAAACTCACCTGGTTTACAGGACTGCAGTACTGACATGTACAGCACACAGTCGATGGGGAATTCCAGACCAGCCAGCATATAGCCCACATTGCAGAAACGGCAGTTTTAATTGTCTATGGAAGTCACAAAAACAAGGCTGAAATAATTAGTTTTCACCACTAGCGGGGAACTGGTGGGACGTGGTAGTTACTTTGTGTTTTAATAATGACACGTATTAGGAAAATTCTTTGAGGGTGTGACAACTCCTCATTTGAACAAAGATTATATTCAGTACTCATATCAGCCAAGGTCTGTAGACTTCCAGACAGATAATTAGTGAGGAACTGAACAGTGGTTTTGAATGACAAACGCCCATCTTTCTATGTCCTGTAATTTAGATGCAAGTTAAAGTGGAGTCACTTCCCACCCACTTTAGAGAGGAGCCAGCTACTTAGCAACCCAAAGAGGCAGATATGCATTTTGGTAAAACTATGGGCACCTCAGCTCTGTTCCTAACTCTGCAAGGAGAAGGTATATGAAGGATTAGGCTGTTCTTAATCAAACTCATGCACCAAAGACTTTGCTAAGCATTCAGACTGGTATCCTGAATGATGCATGCCTGTGAAAACAGGTGCCAAGCACAGGCACTGGTAAGATGGGGCAATACATTCAGGAATATTTGTCTTGTCAAACATAAACCCACTGTTTGTTACAAATAACTTCTTTTAACTAAAAAGTATATGATCAAAGAGGAATTCAGTTTTCAAAGAAACATAGTAGACTTGCATTGTAATAATGCTTTTGCCCACATTCTTCCCAGGAATGATATGCTAACCGCTGGTAGCTGGATTTCCCCAAATGCACAGCAGTTCACAAGTAGCAGCCACTCTAGCAAAGACATTTCATAGAATCATAGAATGGTTTGGGTTAGAAGGGACCTTTAAAGGTCATCGAGTCCAACCCCCCTGCCATGGGCAGGGACATCTTCAACTAGATCAGGTTGCTCAGAGCCCCATCCAACCTGACCTTGAATGTTTCCAGGGATGGGGCATCTACCACCTCCCTGGGCAACCTGTTCCGGTGTTTCACCAGTCTCATTGTAAAAAAATTCCTCCTTATATCTAGTCTGAATCTACCCTCTTTTAGTTTAAAACCATTCCCCCTTGTCCTATCACTACATGCCCTACTAAAAAGCTTGTCCCGATCTTTCTTATAAACCCCCTTTTAAGTATTGAAAGGCTGCAATAAGGTCTCCCTGGAGACTTCTCTTCTCCAGGCTGAACAACCCCAACTCTCTCAGCCTTTACTTAATAGGAGAGACATTCCATCCTCCTGATCATTTTTGACTCCCTACTCTGGACCCACTCGCAACAGGTCCATGTCTTTCATGAACTGAGGACCCCAGAGCTGGATGCAGTACTTCAGGTGGGGTCTCACCAGAGCAGAGTAGAGGGGCAGAATCACCTCTCTCGACCTGCTGGCCACGCTTCTTTTGATACAGCCCAGGTTATGGTAGGCTTTTTGGGCTGTGAGCGCACATTGTCAGTTCCTATCCAACTTTTCATCCACCAGTACCCTCAAGTCCTTCTTGGCAGGGCTGCTCTCAATCCCTTCATCCCCCACCTGTATTGATACCAGGGGCTGCCCCAACCCAGGTGCAGGACCTTGCACTTGACCCTGTTGAACCTCTTGAAGTTCGCATAGGCCCACTTCTTGAGCTTGTCCAGGTCCCGCTGAACGGCATCCTGTCCCTCAGGCATGTCAGCCGCACCACTCAGCTTGGTGCCATCTGTAAATTTGCTGAGGATGCACTCGATCCCACTGTCTGTGTAATTGATGAAGATATTAAATAGTACTGGTCCCAAAAGTCAAGTTGGAAATCTGTATTAATTTCTAGAATTACCATTCCTTCCTAAGCAGAACTCTTCTAACTTAGACTTCTATAGTGTGGCTTTCATTCATTAGTTATAGATAGGATCTCAGGATAAATCAGTTTGGAAAGGAACTCAGGAGGTTTCTAGTCCAACCCCCCGTTCTAAGCAGGATCAGCTATGAGCTTAGACCAGGTTGCTCAGGGATTTATCCAGTCTGGTCTGGAAAATCATCAAGGATGGAGATGGCCCAGCCCCCCAGGCAGCCTGCTCCACTGCTTGACTGCCCTTAAAGGGGAAAAAGTTTTTCCTGTATATTCATGAACTGCTCTTATGCCAACTTGCACCAGTTGTCTCTCATCCTCCTACCACACACCATTGTGAGAACCTGGTTTCATCTTTTTGATAACCCCCCTATAAGGATGCTTTCCAACAGCTGTTCCTACACACCTGGACAACATTTCTAAATTCCTCCTTTGTAGCCTGTCCATTCTTCCATGCCCTGTACATTGCTTTTTTGAATCTGAGCTCTGTCATGAGTTTCCTGCTTAGCCAAGACAGTGTCCTGATATATCTGCTTGTTTTCCTGAGTGTCAGGACAGACCCTTCTTGTATCTGGAGTGGCTTCCAGTAACAAGACAGTCTTTGGATGAACCCATCCCTGTGAGGACTTTTTTGGTCAAAGTGAAAGCTGTATCTGAGCCTGCACTGGTGTGATAATTCAGCTAAGAAATGTATAACACTTGAAACTGTTTGTAATTCTGCAGAAAAGTCTTTATCATCATAACTCCACTTAATGCTTCGGTAATATTTTTCCTGTTTAAAAGTGCCTAAAAATATTTTCAAGATGGAAACCAAGAGTTTTAAGCTTGCTGTCTGTGTTCAATCAAACTGTTTGTTATTTTAAAAGTGAAGGATACAGAATTTTACCATCTATTAGAACAGTAGAGAGAAAAAGCATCTGATTTTTCTCCATTATAATTCAGGTGAAACTGAAGCCTGTGAATTTCAAAAGCTAAACTTGTATTGTGCTCACATATCGCATTTCCATGTTCACAGTGAACACACTCAGCAAACACACTCAGCAAACTCTGCTTCACACCCCACTACCTCAGGCCCTGTTCTCACATTTTTTTGCTTAATAACACACAAGAAACAATGCACTGGTTTAGTGCATCAGTGTGTGACTGCATAAAAATATGAGTAGGTAATCAGAAATGTGTGTGTTTCCCAGATGGTGCGTGATGAACACATTTCCTGCGCTACCGAACATCAGACACAGGAAGCATCACCACCAGCACCCAAAAGTCACTGTACTGCAATTTTTTTTTTTTTTTCAATCCAGGTGCCAGTCAGTATGGCTGAGAACCAAAAGTCCCCTGATTTCAGAGAAATAAAACAGTTAGTTTATTTCAGATGGAAAGCCCCAGAATGAAAAGGGTCTGTTTTCTGATAAACTGTATAAGCTTATTACACTTTAATTAAGAAATGGTCATAAGAAAAAGAAGAGTTACTGAGAGTTCTCAGAGTGAAATGTGCTTCAGTATGATGAGGAAATATACATATACAATTCCTTGCACTGACTCTATAAACACAATTATTAATGCTAAAAAAATTTATTATAAAATATTGTTAATATTTTTCTGTAAAGATAAATCATAAAAGCTTGAAAAGATGCCATAGAGAAAATAGTAACTGGAAGAACAACTTATATTCAGCAATGTTTTTTATTGGAGACTTCCAATAGCTAATGGTGACTCACAACAGCCACATGAAGTAGCCAGAGAAGTTAGTAACATGACTGAAGTCACACAAGCTGGGAGCTCAGTGCCCGTGGAAATATTTAGAGGTTGAGACAGACAAAGGAAAAACCTGTCGTAATCTCTTTACAGAGCTAATAGGCATACCAGAATGGATGCAGGGAATGAACTATATTTTAATCTCCATATGATCCATAAAAACAGGGAACACTTCACTTATAGGCTCTCCACAGTGATTTCAAAAGCTCCTGCCAGGTCTCCCCTTCACTGTCACAGTAAAATAAAAAAACTCCACAAGGTCCTCCACAGAAGCTAGGGGAACCCCTAAAAAACATCCCCTAAAAGTATTCTGCAGATACTTCAGAAGTAGACAGGGCAATTTTGGACACAACTGGCAGTTTGCAGGAGTTTCTGTGAAGCCATTTTATACTGAGGAAGTGAAAGAGCTAAAACAGAATTTGGGAAAACTCTGGTCACTTGTCCTCCAGAGTCAAGTCTCTGGCTCTGTCCATGCATGAGCTGAAATGTTGAGCTAAGTGTGTCCTTTACTCATTTTATGCTGCCCACAGAACAAATGCAAGACTTTTTCAAGTGGAAGATCGTTACCCAAAGTTTAACTTGTGGCATTCCTTGCTTTAGGTTGGCATTAGGCTTCAGATATTTTTCAAATATAAATGTCCTTTTGTATTTTGAGAAGTCTGATGCCATTCAGCCCTGGTTATGCCTTACTGGCTGCAAAAATAAAACTACTATTGAATTAATTAGGAATAAAAACTAACATTGGGAACATCGAAAGTTCAAACCAAAGAAATCTCTCAAAAAACCCCAATTCTCAATCAAATCAGTCCAACAGCAAGAATGACACCACTGAAACCAGTAGCAAGATTTTAATCTCAGTGGCTTCAGGATTTCATTCCAGAAAGTGTTTGCTTGTTGCAGAAATTAGATCTAAAAGAAAATTCATAATGGATACCATCACTCTGTTATGGACCAACTATGTGATGTTAGAGAAAATTTTAATGTTCCAAAATATTATCCCTACCACTCAAAAGCACCCCCCCTTTTTTTTTGTAAAATGAACACTGTTTCCTTTCACACAGAAACTGCTTTCTATTTCCTTTAAGTGCCTCTTTTGCTTGAGAGATGGATTATCAGTAGTTTACCTCTCTAGGTCATGTAAAAGACAGAAGCATTTCAAAGAAATCACTTGTTTTCATAGTTAAGTTAAAGCTCAGTTACGTGACTGAGTGGATATTCTGCAATGGGGCAGCATTGCTTGACTGGGCACTCGAGCTCAGCCCTCCAGCCCAGCACAGATTTGGCCAGCTAACTCCAGAAGAAGTGCATGATGAAGAGCAAGAGTACAGTAAAGCTAAAAATTGGCCATACACAGAAGCTAACAGCTTGCCTAAGCCAAAACATAACATTCAGAAACAAAACTGGGCTGAAATGCAGAATGAATGAGGGCAAGGCCAGTCAAGAGAGACCGAAAAGAAACCTAAAAGCAGAAGTCAGAAGGAGAAGCTTGAAATCTTTTACACCAGCAAGTGGGACTTAGAGAGTTGATGGGACTTTTTATCCTCTTTGCTTTAACTAAAATTGTCCAGTGTTGTAATCTTGGAAATTCTCTCACATTTTTTCTCTCTTGCACTCTACCAAGTGGTCACTGGAGAGAATGGGAAACAATGCATGGAAACAGGTTGAATACCAACAAGTATTTGCAAGTTTCTTCTCTGCACATTAAGTGTCTTCTCTGCACATTAAGTTAGATTAATTACTCATCAGAAACCTACAAGAGATCTGGAAAACAATAAAAAACAACTGTGATAGCCACCTGGGCTACTGTTGCTGCAAAAATGCTCCTCTGTCCTTTTATTGGACAGAGTCAAATGAGGTGATGCCAACCTTAGGACAAAGAGGGTTCTGTATCAAATGATGGGGTTATTCTAGTAAGTCTTAAAACTGTAAGGCTCAAAATATACTTTTTGCAATTTCCTGTAATGATAATAATAGAAAAAAGAAGACTAATTATTAAACAAGAAAGTATTTCAAACAGTAATTAGCCTTCATGCTCTGCATGAAATAGAGCAAAGCATTATATAGGTAGATCAAGATGATGGGATAGGAAAGAGACAGGTCTGTTACCAAGCGTCTCATGCTGAAACAAAAAACCTCAGCGAATTAGGAGGACAGAAGTTATGTGAAAAGCTTTCCACTGGATCAGGACATAACTATTCCTCATGGTACCATGTTAAATCCTACCAGAGCCTGGACAACACTTCTGTCTACAGGAAACAAGGATAGTGAACCTGAATACGGATGAACGCATAAGATTTTGAAGTATTATATTTTTTAAGTTATGTTAAGAATAAGTAGCACTTTTGACACTACAAATGTCAAGTCAGTATTCAGAACAATAGAATCATGCAAGCTGGAGGGGATGAACATATAGTCAATCTGTGGGGTCTAGTCCAACTCCTGCTCAAAGCAGGATCCTCTACAATAACCATATTCATAGTTAGCAAAATATTTTTAATTTAGAAAATTCCATGCAGGTGTTTTCCAGGTTTCCTGTGGTCTACAGAAGGAGAACATAACTCAAGTAACAGAAAAATTCTTGTCAGCCCTATTAATCTTACAGCTTCTTTTTTTCCTCTCACTTTAATTGTACACACACCTAAGTCTTGTAGACACTTTTCCCATTCTTGAAATCAGGTAACTCACATTGGACTCAACAAATAAAATATTAAAGATGAGTAGGCTTGCACAGAAAGAGTGAATCAGAGTCAGTGAAATATTCCATCAAGAGAAAAAAGGATGCCTTGAAGATCAGAGTTACTCAGAAGAAGAAAGTAATTGTCCATGGTGGGGAAAAAAAAAAAAAATGGCCCATGGGTGGGAAAAAAAAAAAAAAAAAAAAAGAAAAGAAATGTGAATAATAATCAAACTCCCATGTTAAGATATCTGCTACTGAATGCAGTAGGCTTTGGTTTTGCAAAGTTTGAGCAAGGCTTACAGGATAATGTGAGAATATTGTTGCTTTACATTGTCTTTACAGCTCCTATGACCCTAAGCTAGAAGTTTAGATGCCACACTTCTTCCTAGATAGACATCGTTTATCCCTTCTCCAAATCAGATACTAATAACTCCCAGTCTTATTTCTACTTTTGCCAATCTTACATGAATCTTTACACAAGTTGACAAATAGACCTGGCTTAGAGTGAATCAGAGAGGCAGCATTGATTTTCTTTGCACAGGGATAAAGAGCAGCAGTAGTAGTCCAGAGATGGGGGCTTGCTGATTTGGCAGACTGGAGAGGACTCTCAGATGACAGCTTAGAGGGTCAGGACATAATATTAGTATATCAAAAGCATTATAAATTCAGAATATGAGAACAACAGAACATAAGAATGTCAGCTAATGCCAGGTGGTCTGCTTGGTAACCACAACTTTTTCCTCCTTTACAGTACAGTAGTCCACCTATTCCTCCTTCCCTTTTGACTGCCTTAAAGTCCAGTAGCACCAGGTTCCTGAAAGCAAAGGCTACCACCTAGCCCAGTGGTGTAATATCTTCCAAGGGGCTACATAAAATCATTCCACAAATAGACATTTTTCTTGAATGTACTTTACCTCCCACCTATTCCAAACTTCCTCCAACCTGTACAAAATGCAGCCCCCCCCAAAAAAAATCTCCTGCATTTATTTCTGTTGGTGTCTGTTACCATCAAAATATCCTTGAGTGCATTCAGTGCAACATTATCAAGAAAAGTAGCATTATCTCCTATTGATCTCCCAACAAGAACATCAAAAGTAGAATAGGGTGTACAGAGATGAGGCTGAAAAAGACTTCAGACTCATGGAAGTTTGTCAGATAGAAGCCAACATAATTCATGCAATGTGCCGGGAAACAAGCTTGTGGCCTCTGCAGAGGCCTCCTTTCAGAATCCTTTAAGATAGCAAGGCCAAAACTCACAATGAAATAAATCTATTTCACCCCCTGAACTACACTGTTGTCTAATACTAACATAACTGATCTCCTCTACCAAATAAAGTACTAGAAAACAATTCAAATATTGTGTGACAGCAGCATTACCTGGATGTGACAAGAGTAGTATTCCTTATTTACTAAGGAGAATATTTATTGCAAGAAGGTAAAGTACAAAGGCCATGCAGTAGCATGTGATAATCCCTTTCTAGAGGAAGGTCTGAAGCAACACCTGTAAGGTGCATTGATATGCTTAACAAATCCCAAAGGTAAAGATAGTAACTTCATTTTAAATGGAAAACAGACATTCCTTGTCTGGTAAACTCACTGTCAACAGTCCTGCGTTGATAATAGGCACAAACAAACAAACTTTCCTGTTCTTCAGGGGACCAAAGCTATCTAGTCCCTCTTAGATTCACAGAATCTAACTGGTGGCTTACTTATACCTGCTTGTAATTATAAGTTCAAGGCATTGCCCCACTTTTAGCCTGAGGCTACAAAGCACAGAGATGTGGTAGGGAATAGGGATTTTTCCCTTGAGATAACTTACATCTGTTGCCTTTTACCCTTTTATTGCACCCTTCTGAGAAGAGTTTGGATGCAGCATCTCTATAACCCTCCCAGTAAGTCACTGAGGACAGCTACTAACTGAAGAAATACAATGAGACACTGAGGGGGCTGAATGTCAAAAACCAGCATGCTAGGTATGAAAACAAATATGGTACTGATAACATCTCTTCCTTCCTTTTTAGCCTTGTTCAGGGGGGGTTAAGAGCAGTTAGTAACTAGCTCTACCTTACAAAGGTCAGTGTTTACCTGATAGCGTGGAGATAAATGTTTCCTGTAGTACAACCTAACAGTGACATAAGTGTGTCTGCATAATATTCAGGGGATCAGTAGCCTCCTGTGGTTAAAACCACCCTGATACAGACTGCCTGTCCTTGCATGCACATCTGTCTGCAGGCAGCTCTCAGTCTCCCTGAGTCCTTTGGATCACAGTCCACCATGAAACTGTAGATATGTAAGCAAGTTCTCAGTTACCATAATCATATGCAGCCCTGTACAAATCATTCATGAGCTATTTATAAGTAATCAAAGTTGTATGCATTATTCAATAAAACAAAATCTTTGAAACTTCCCAGGGAAAAAAGAAAACCAAACCAACAAAACCAAAAACAACAAACAAGCAGAAATTGGGATGCCCAGGGACCAGATTAAGTACTTAAACCGCTAAAATCATCAACCCAAATGGATAAATAGAGGGTAACAATTAATTCTTCATCTTGCTTTGTATCCATAGTTTCTTCTTGCAGTGGAACTCAAGTATATACAAAGAATGCAATCCTCCCTCAAACACATTGTAATGTTCACATTGTCTTTACAAACAGCTTTTTAACTTAAATCAGTCTTTGCACATGCCGAATCACTTAATTATCGAGGCATTCTTGAAATATGGTAACATGCTTTCAAATAATCTGACTTGGAAAAATTAAGCAAAATTAAATAAGTTTTTGCTGCATCAAAACCCTTTCCCATGAAAATAACTTTTAAACCTTTTCGCAGCACATGTGCCTAAACAAATCAGATTCCTCTATCTAACATAGTATTCTAGTTTGAAGAGCAACTGGTGACTTGCAAATAGCTTGTTGCATATGGAATCTTAATATCTTAAACCTGGCATATCTTGAAGTCCTTTTTTCTAATATTGCATTGAGCCCATCAAATCAATTGTAAAGTATGAAATTTCAGAACACAGGCATGTAACAGGTGAATTCTGACAAGATAAAATTGCAGTATTTGCAGCCTATTTGATAAAACCAAGTACTTCTGATTTGAAAGTACCAATCAGAAAGGGACAAGAATTCAAAATGCTAGAGGGGAGGGTTTTTTTTTTTTGGTAACACAGACATACACAGACACACAAAACAAACCCAAAGTAATTCAGTCTCATCCGGTTTAACCTCAACCACGAGACACCGCTGTCTGTTTTCTTTCTCAAAAGACTCACGTCACCATGCACTGAAAAAAGGGAACTTCCACAGTTTGTGGTGAGGATACATGATAAACAGATCTGTTCACACCAACGAGCAGGGCTGCCTGCGTCAATAAAAGGCGGTAGCAGAGTCAGTGAACGGACATTTGGTACTTGGAGGATTATCGTTGCAAAAGTCTCTTCACATTGAAGTTAAGTAAAATGCCAGGATTTTTTTTTCCCCACAACAACATGACTGAATTAAATGGAAAAGACGACTGCAAGCTTGCAGAAGGCAAAATCCATAAAAAGAAGCAAAAGGCTTTGTAAGTATATACCTCTTAGTATAAACTCTAATGTATTAGAAGTGAAAGTAACACTAGAATCTTGGAGATTAAGAATTAACACATTTTTTGGGCTTAATGACTGCAAAGCCTGCTCAAAACCCAGGACTATAGCATCATTAAAAATGTCTTGAGCTGATGCATACCAATGAATTGATTCCCTTAAGTAATCAGGACTAGATTTTTGGATACACTGGGAACCTCAGTCTTTTGAAAAAAGTTACTTGGATATGTAACTTCCCAGACTTCAGTCATAGGATGGAGCTGTTTAAAAGTTAAGTGATTTAAACAGAATTGAAATACAACTGCAATTTTAATGGATTACAAAAATTTCTGTTCATTGGTTTCAGCGGTGCAGATCTCAAAAATTATTTGAAGTGCATGGTACCACATATCGAATCTGGGATCAAGACTTCTAACTCCAGAAATGTCATGTAAGTACTGAGATACACCAAGTTATAACAAAATATAACTATAGCTAGATTACTATATAGTAAACTATTTTATTAATTTCTAAACTACTTCTAGAACAACAAATATTATAATAACACCTAGAATTTCCAAAATACAAAAGAGATGAACATTAGGAAGTAGAAACTATTCATGGAATTAAGAGGTTTTTTCCTAGTGATGTCTATATATTTGCATCAAACGGTGAGGAAGAAGACACCTCAGTTAAATCTATTTTCTTCAGAGGAACACTGTATACATTCTCTAAAGATTTACAAGAAATTATGCTGCATTCTTAAGTGAAGAGCAGGGGTATTACCATTCTTATTTCAGGAATATGGAAACAGAAGTACAGATACAAAATCATTTGGTCATAGTTACAGCAAAAGTTAATCTGTCTGGGAACAGAATTCAGGATAACATCATAGTTCCTTGTTTTTCTATCTCTCTGATTATTTTTAACCAATGTGGGCTTGCCTCCAGGGTCTCAGATTATGAGAAAGCCATAAATTTAATAATTATCCGGTACATATTCCTAGTATAGAATACTAAACTATAAAATTTGTCTCCTTTAAACATGCAAATAAAACCATGTTGTTTCTTGCCTAAAGTCTTTTTCTTGTCATCTTAGGCTTTCTGCAGAGGAAGTACTACAGTGGTCCCAGTCTTTGGAAAAGCTCTTGGCCAGCCAAAGTAAGTCTATTACTTCAGTATAACTTTGTTCTTATTTTGAGGACAAAATTTTATCTAAACTCACCAAATAGTCAAAGGTGTAGCATTCTGCAAACACTGCCAGAGAATGGCCAGTTGTATTTCAGTTATTTACAGCCTCAGTGTAACATGGCTATTGTATCCAGCTTTGCTTCTAAGTTTGGTTTTTTTCCTTCCATTTTCTACTCCCAGTATAGCAAATAAACCCCAAATGGCTTGATTCAGTGCTTCTTGATCAGTCTTCTGTCCTTGCATAACACATCAGTTTAATTTGGCATTTTCTCTCCTCTTGTACCCTAAGACAATCCACTTAGGGAAGACTAGAATCTATTGATGTATTTTGGTACCCAGGGTCTAGTTCTAAAAAAAATGATCATAATTAGGAAGGCTCCCATCAACCTTAATATTATAGTATCTGTAGTATGTTGAAGAAGGGAAGAACAGGGGCAAGATTTTATAACAGAGATTTCAGTAAAACTCCTGTATTTATTTTATCCTCCCTGGCCACAAATATCATGCTATAAATGATGTTGTATTTGTGTTGGCTTTAGGTGGTCAAGGTGTCTTCCGGGAGTTTCTGAAGTCAGAGTTCAGTGAGGAAAACATCGAGTTCTGGTTGGCTTGTGAAGATTACAAGAAAACCAAGTCTGATCACTTACACTGCAAAGCAGAGAGGATTTACCAGGAGTTTGTTCAGTCAGATGCTATTAAACAGGTACGTACAAAGTTAATCTGTCTCGTGTTACAGTACAAGGATTCTGAAAAATCAGAAGATAGAAGTGTAGCTTCACTGAGATGCTCATACATTCATTCAGTTACATAGGAAGAAGACACAGCTGCATGTTTTTATGAGTGTACTTGCATCACTACTGTCTTCAGCCGTGAGATTGTCAGATCTCACAAGTAGAGTCACACAATACAGGCCAGTACTCGGGAGCACCACTAGCAGAAGCTCAGCAGAGGCACCAGCGGCTCAGCACACAATGCTGTTCTCTGAGTCAGCCCAGTTTGAATTACTGCTGGTGTTTGGAGTCAGATACTTAGAGAGAGCTTTGCTATTAGGAGAGCCATGGATTATTTCTTGTCTTTTAAAATATGTGGACGTTCTGGAGAAGTAAAAGTTGTGTATGTTGATCATATTTCAAACTGGAGACTCTCATTCTATCAAGACTTCTATTGTTTTAATTGGAGGTTGTTCATCTATTTACTCCATTGTTGAGTTGTATTACTTCTGACTCCATAAGAAACTGCATTTCTATAGTGAGTAGCAATTTTTGTGCATGACTGCCATATAAGCATTAAAATTTCCTATTTTACAGTTCTGATATTGAACTATCACACTGAGTTCTAAAGCTGCAAATTTGTTTATTGACAAAACAAAGTAATAGATATAGAAAGAGAGTACATTTTAAAGATGTCAATGGCATTTGTTTTTCACTTTCCAGATCAATATTGACTATCAGATGAGGGAAGCAACAGCCAAAAGGGCTCAAGACCCAACTCATACAAGTTTTGATGAAGCCCAGAGAACCGTGTATATCCTCATGGAAAGGGATTCATATCCCAGATTTCTGAGATCCAAAGCATACCTGAACCTTTTGAACCAGCTGCAGACCAACACTTCAAAATGAAGTGTTTGAGGCAGCGAAAAGCCAAGTAGACTCTGTGTCAAATATCCTGTAGAGGGATCCTTCAGGGTGGTTGGATCTCAGCAAGGACAACCCCCGCCTTGGGAGGAGGGGTACGAGGGAGATGCAAACAGCTCCACAGCCAAGAGAACACAGGATAAAAGCTGGCAAGACTGTTACAAGGGTGAGAGCAGCACAGGGAGAAAATCCTCTCCTCCCATACTCCATGGAGTCAAGACAGGATATGGATACTATTTATTGTTTGAACTACACTGTGAACATTGAACCAAGTCTTAGATCCCAAAGAACTGCTGATTATTAGGAAGTGCAAGACTAGCAAGCTGACTGTTGGGAAAAGATTATCAAGTTCAGAAGAAAAATAAGGATGACTGACAGTTTTGTGCATAACAAGAAAATGCCCAGACAAGATTGATAAATGGCTTTGTTTTTAATCTGTGAAGTGTTAATATGCGTGAGTGCAGCTCCATGATGCTATTGTGCTATGTAAATATATTATAAATTGACATTTCTTAAAATTGATATATTTTAAATTATATAAGAATTACATAAGCTGTACTAAGTTTGTGTTCAACAGGCAGGTATGTAGCATCTTTTCTGTTTAATTTATTGCAAAATAATAAGCAACTCGTCAATCAAATCTACTTAAAAATAAAGATTTATAGTCATTTTACATCTTATTTTAAGTGATTTTTCCATTATAGTTACTGAAGTATTGAAACACATGGTTCCCTTCTGTCCCACTATGCCACTACTTCCCATTTCCTTATCCAAATATTTATTTTCCCCACACCACCTTTTCCTCTTTTTTTACCCATTTTACACAATCATAATCTTAGTTACCTGGAATAGGTGATCCTGACCTGCATAGACCCGTCCTCACAAGCCCCATAAAGAAAACAAAAAAACAAAAAACAAAAAAACAACCCACAAAAAAAAAAAAAAGAGAAGCAGGTCTAAATTTCCTTCCTATTTTTCATAGTCCTCCAGCTACCCGCACCCGAGTCAAATCTCAAATATAGAAACTATTTAATCGCTGATGCCACAGCGCAATCTGCTTCGATACTGACGTGTTGAGCACAGCAGATCACCCACGCTTGCTTATGTAGAGAGGCAGTACCTGGTGAGATTCACTAGCAGTCACATTCCTTGTGATATTAGTACTATTCAACCTAATCTTGGCAAGATCCAGACTCTAATTTACAATACCAATACTAACATCAAAGGCCATTTAATGTCACTGCAAATGTTGCATTAAATTTACTCTGTAAAATATGCAGTGTTATAAGTAGCCTATACCACAGTGGGTAGCGATGATGAATAAAGTAAAGAAGAAAAGTTGCAATTATGCTTGAACTATGTACCTACGAACACGGGCACTACCAAATCTGAAGTTTTTAAGATCTTGTGACATTAGAGTTCATAATGAAAATAAACCAAAGCATGCCCTGGTCTTGATGAGTTACCATCATGAGACACAGCTATCACACCGGTGGCAATATACAATTTTATCTCACCCTTGCAGATTTTCCATTTTCGAAAATAACATGAGCTTAGTCAGGCACACTCCATTGTTCCGTACCAAATGGAGAAGCTGTAAACCCACAGACGTCACCTCATGGGGAGAGCAGACCATGTTCATACTGCCACCCTTTGGGGACCTTGGGACCTCCAAGGGAGGACAAAGTCTTCAGCCTTACAAGCAAAACTCTGCTGGAAGGAACATAGCTAAGTGGCAGTTGCTGCCAACTTCCACCATCACCTACTGTTGTAGCTGGGAGCCTCTGCAAATCAATCTTCCCACTTTCAAGGCCAGTAAATGCAAAACAAAAGAATCTGGTCTTACAGTATTATTTTCCTTTTGTTAAATACATATACCTGAGCAAGCCTCTGATGGCAAAACCTGAATGTTCCTGAAACAATGTAAACCAGTCTCCAGTTGGCTCGCTCTTACATGAATTAATTTTCCAGGATCAGTAGGAATAAATCTAATTCCTGTGAAGCAGGAATAACTATGCCTCCCACACAAGGGGCATCCTCATGTTTGTTCTGACACAGTTAACATCGACCAAGTGTCACTGTTTGCATAGCTTCAACCTCAAAGACAAAAAGAGAACTATGAAATATCAGCTGTCTAAACAGACACTGCCTTCAAGTAACATTATTCTTTTGACTGTAAATTCCTTAAATTAGTATGGGCCCAGTCTTCATTTACTGCAGTTTCACCATTTTGCCATGATTTAGCCAAACACCTGTATGAAGTTTCTGACTAAAATCATATTTCATAGCATGGCTAGTTGGGATTTTTTATTTTTTTTAATGGCTTGCTGCTGCCAGAGAAGACTGTTTGTCAGAAGCAATTTCATCTACTGTTGCAGAGACTGCTGGGTGGGGTAATGGGTGGATATATGTTCCCAACTCAACAGAGGTCTCAGAGGCAGGTATAATGAAAAGGAGAAGGCAGACTCTGGAGTTGTGCCATGGTTTTGGGTGCTGCAGCAGCCACTGCTCACTTCAAGAGATGTCCAACATCGTTGCCTGTGCCCACTGCTCTGTGACTTTGCATCAGGCAGAGCAAATCTTTTCATAAAGACTGAGTGCAACCACCAGAGCTGCTCAGGTATTCACAGACGCTGCCTGGCACCCTGCACCCTGACCTCCTGCAGAGAGTCACCAGGTCCACCCTAACAGGAAAGGGTGAGAAAAATGACACTATAACGTGCTGGTTAGAGCCCTCTAAGAAATAAGCTAAACCTATCCGTAGAAGAGACTAACACAGCTCTCAGGGAACGCACCAACCACTGTATTATGCAGAGTTAGTATAGACCAGAATACTTGAGGAGGAAAAGCAGAGGGACTTTTCACTCTTTTCCACAAGCATCTCTCCCTGGTTCATGATTTGGTACAGAAAGTTTTCTAGTGGGGATTTTTGTTTGGTTTTGTGGTTGTTTCCCCCCCCGCCCCCAAAAAAAAAGAAACTATTTCGCTCCTTACAGCCCAACCTTGGTACATTTGTAAGTCTTTCACTTCATTTACAGTAGGAACCTGAAAACAACTACAAAGGTCAATCACCCAGGTTGTTAATTCCAAAGATATTCCAGCCCACTCCAGTGCCCCTGGCAACATGACCATGTTTCACCAAGCAATAAACAGTGTAGCTGTAGAAATACAGAGCTGTCTCGGGTATGCTGTCGTAAGCCTAGTATTATATATCTGTTGCTATAGCAGGGCTATACAAAGCTGGTTGTTTAAATAAGATCCAAGAGATCTGGAAGTATTTTATGGCAATTTATAGTGCCATCCATACTAATCTACTTTATAAAAGGAAGAAGCTATAACTAATAGTTCAATACAACTGAAGATTTTTACAGTTTTTCAAGACACTTATCAATAAAATAGGTCAGAGATAGGTATTTTCATTATTTCTTCAAAATCTCTTTCAAAATGCAGTATACAATGCTTATTTTACAGTGAATTCTTTTTTTGAAATATTGCCTGAATGGATGTTCTTTGGACTCAGAAAAACAGCAGAACATACAGATCAAAGGGATTAAGGACTCTATTTTCTGTGACCCTTGGTTCATTTATGAGGTGCATGCACCATATCAAGTTCATTTGTGATTTCCTACTCACCTCTGCCTCCCCCCACCCATACACACAAATAGCCTCAGTATTGCAGATTGGTTTCACAGCTGTGTGTTGTGCCCTGCCCAGCATAGCAGACACTGCCAAAACGTTTGGATGTTACACATCGAATACAGAAAGCGTGCCTCCCCGGAAACTTCCCATACTCAAAGGGGAAACTTGTGAATGCCAGCTCTATTTACTATCTTGTAAATAAATTAGTCGGCAATTGGGGGAAACTGTCCTTTTTCAATATATGCTGGTCTGAGTTAATTATCAGTTAACTGCTAAAACTTTCCAGAACAATCAGGCTCTCACTGTCATCCAACACTTATTAAAATGTTTAATATGTCTGTCAAACAGCTTTTTTTTTTTTTTTTTAAAAAAACTACATTTAGCTTTCCCTTTTTGGAAAAAATATACTATAAGAGAATGGAAATTTGCTGTTCCATTCACTGTCTCTAAGAAAAACAGTTGAATCAGATTGGCCATCAGCTACAGACCAGTATAGGAAAACAGGATGCATTACATGGAGAAGCTTTAAGATTTGACAGTAGTGACTCAGACTTTTCTTTAAGTGTTCTATCCCACCCCTAAAGGAAACATTTTCATTGTTTTTCAGTGTTTCAGTATAAAAATCAATCATGTACCATTTTCAGATACACTTTTGAAGTGAATTAACTTCTCCCTGCTGCAGAGAGAAATTTTCTTTATAGGAGGACTCAAAAGTCCAGCAGACCCTGAATGTGAATGTAGAAGACTAACTTTAACCTCTCCAGTTTGGAAAATCTTCTCTAAATGTATTCCCTGAAATAGATATTTTTAATGTTATCCTAAATAGAACTAGAAATATGGTATAACATAGTATAATTCTTTCCCCTATATTAAAAATCCATCCATGAAAGCCTGTTAGCAGAGACACCCTATTATTATGCACAGTGAAGCAGGAAAGAAATTAAAGCTGAAATGGTGATGAATAGTACAAATTCATCACCTTAGACCCTTAAGTACCACCTGTCACACTCTGAAGTAACAGGCTTTCCAGATGTCATTTCCTTTATGGTTCTGAAATGAATTTGAAAAGCAAAAAGATTACAATAAGCGGAAAAATTAGATGTTCTTATCTTCCATTCAGAGACATGGGTTGATTGTATCAGAGTGTGTAATATCTATAAATGAAGCTTTTTGAAATTGGTCATTAAACACGGGCAGAAATTACAAAACAATTTCTTGCTTAATATTCATTGGATGATTTGAACTTATCCTGGATTGTCAGAAACAAAGTCAGAGGAGTTATCGCCTGGCTTTGTTTGGATAAATACATCCTCAAAGGTTTTAATCACAAAAAGGAGATTTACATCAACCAAGAACTGATGTGCTTATTTTGGAAATAAACTCATTTCCCCCCATTTCTCAAAACAGCCCCAGAAAGTACTCTCTTGAAAGACCCCAAAGATGACCAATACTTAGATTCTACAGAGCACTTCCCTTCAATTTCTCCAAACAGCCTAAGCACCACACAACCTTAAAGCACTTACCTAAACTAGTTTGGTGACCAGCTTTCATGTGGTCCCTTTCACTAATAAAGTTAAAAATAGCTTGAGTAAAAAATGAAATGTAGAAATGTAAACCTTTCAAGATCACTCTAGACTTGTGTGCAGAGAGAAACAGAGCAGATTAGCAATGATTCTCTTCAAAGTTTGTTACACAGCCGAAGTACTAAAGTGACAGTACGACTGCCTACAAACTTGGCATCACTTGAGTCACAAGGGGTTTTGTTTTTTTTTTTTTCAAGTTACTTTGGTCAGAGAGCTTCTGCTATTAGGGGACAACCTTTAAAAATAAAACAAAATAAGCACTCATTGCATAATAGTAATAACTTAGTAACCCATGAATTTCATACCACTTATAGAAAAAGTCTGTACTATATTTACTGTAGCAAATGGTTTGTCAACCATGAAGGTCAAGAAGTCAGCTTTAGAGATAGAGAAGAGACTTGCTATTGAACAGAATTTGACCAGACACAAGTTTGAGCAAGACAACATACTTGTTCATGCCAGTCTGAGGAAACAGTGAACACACTCAGGATGTTCAAACAAAGCCCAGAGTCCAGCCAGGAACTCTTCATGTGCTGGAACAAACATCTGGAGGATAGGGGGCCCTAGGCTAACACGGTCAAATATCCTGACCAACTTGGACCAAACTGTAGTCAATAACTTCACGCTAAACAAACTAAACAAACAACTGCAAGATGGACAACTGGCATCTTCAAAGTGAGTACACTTGCAGGAAGTGTAAGTAGATAACCTTGTTTACTGCTGCACTTTTGTGCAAGTGTGTGTGCAGAGTGTGACAGAGAGCTAAGGGCACAGAGTGCTTTGTACCCAAACCACAGTACCCTGTGTTCATGTAAAAACTAGTCCAAGCTTCCAGTCACATGATTTCCTTTTCTACTTCGATGGTTGCAAAATATCAGGCTCACACAATGACATCACAGCTTTTAGGAGGAAAAAGGGAAGAGAAAGGTCATAGCGTACAACTGAGGTAAGGTTTTCAGAAGTGCTATCTAGACTTCAGTCTGTTTTCACTCAGTAGATGATTGTTAACAGAGTTTGCAGAGACTAGTCACAATGTAAGATTTGCCCAACCTTATTGATAAAACCTGAAGCCATGAATATAGAAACTATTCAAATTCTTGAAGTCAGTGACTACTAGCAGGCCGTGCCTACTTCATCATCTGTACAGCTGCAGACAGTTTCTTGGTTGTTGTGGTCTATAGTAAGGAGCTGAACCTGCGAACACTGTTCCGTGTCGCCCTGTGAGCGGATCTTTGCTGCACATTGAACCTAACTTTCCTTGAGGCTATTTTCAATTATATAGCAAGAAAGTTCCCAACAGAACCTGATCAAAGCCACCAAGTAAGATGCAACCAGAGAAACAGGACTGTCCTCCGGAAACCTCAATAGCTGTACTAAATGAAAAGCAAGAACATTGATCCATTATTTCTATACTGCACCCACTCAAACAGCAATGAGGATGCGCAGCACCTAGATCAGAGGATCCACTTTGTGCTCCCCTCAAGGTTGACAAAGGCCTCTTAATATTTTCTTGTGTTTCCTGTGCTTGGCCCTAGATCTCTAGGCACATCCTCACAGCTCCTATTCACATGCCCTTGTAAGACACGGCATCAGGAGTGAGAGTACCAGGCAAGCCCCAGCAAGCAGTGTTCCTACATTCATGAATGCCAGTGCATGGGTGTACTGCAGGAGGAAGGGTAACAATGTGCAAGCAAGGGAGTATGTGGGTAGATGGAAAGAATGGGTACCACACAGAGAATGAGACAGACAGTACTTCCATGTTACTAGTGTGAAACAAATGTAGGTGGGTGAGATGTTTATTGAGCAGGAGAGCATTAAAATAGAAACACAAATAGGAAAGAATAAATATAAGGGCAAGAGAAAAAAAAAAGAGAAGGCATGAGAATTAACAAAGATGCTATTAGGTAAGTGAACACAAGAGAACAGAAAATGAAATACAAGACTATGAGCAAGAACTCATCTGGAAGCATTATGCTCACAGATAAGAAAAAATTGTTCCAATCAAGATAGTCAACATATATTGCCTAAACTAGCTGGCAATTAATAGTTAATCCCTAGAAAAAGAACAGGCAAGAACAACTGAAATTCAGCAGCTCTGATATGATATAGCTATTTTCTCCATTTTGATACTGTGGCTTTTCAATTTTCCTCATCATTTTCTTTCTGAGAAGCACATCCAGCTCAACTGCTGAATGAACCAAGCAATAATTGATTCCTACATAGCACGTGCCCTCACAACACTAAAGTTGTTCTGCCCCCATACATGTGGCAACATAAGGAATTCAAAGGAACAAGGCCACATCAGAAGCCATGTTAACCAGCCTGTTCAATGTATGCCTCAGTTACCTGCTCATCTCAGTGTCTCGCCTATCTGGGAGGCGAGTCTCTTTCAGGTTATATGAGACCATTCATTACAATGAAACTGCAGAGAGTTTCCCCAGAGTCTGCATCCACATCCACCCTCATGAGATCATGGTCTGAACTGATGCATACAGAAGTTATACCTTCTCCTTCAGGGTGATATGAGATGACATCTAGTGGAATATCCATGTAATAAGAGGAAGGGTATGATTTAGGTTCAATCATGTAATTTTTCAGTGAAGCAGCATACCTGGTTAGTGACTAAACCTTCCACTCCTAGGTGCTTTAAATATTCTGGAAAGGGAAGTAGAAAGGTAACGTTCTGGGTATCAAGCTATGAAAGAATGGTAGTGGAAAGCAGCTGACTCAGAGAAACAAGTTGTAAAATCATATTTGCAACAAGTTTAATGAAATAGCAACAAGCTTGAATGGTAGCAGTCCTGTTAAGAGTAAGAAGATAGAGTCCTCGTAGCAGCTGGGAGGCACAGTAATGGCAGGCAGGAACATATCCATGGCCCTTCAGGGTCTCTCAGTCTTTGAGGGCTTCCCTGCCAGCCAGATTCTCTGGTTTTACAGTTCCTCTGCATTGATCCAAGGACAGATTTGCCAGCAAGTCAACCTCCCAATGCTAAGGCACTCAGGCAATCCTAAGTGCCTGCAGGTACCCATTAAATTTCAAATAGTGCCTTAGAGCATGGTCAAGGATACAACAAAAGTGCAGACATGAAATAAGCAACAAATAATGATAATGAACATCACTCGATGATAGTAAAAAGCCCTAAATAGTTGACTATCATTCATTTTAATACTAAGCTTTTAGATGAGATATCCTTTAATGCCAATAAAATTTATTACAAAAATAAGATATATTTAAGCTTCTGCAAAAGAACTTGCATATGTACATATGTATACACACAAGGTTTTTACAATATATATGTAAACCAAATAGTTAAATACTGGTTCAAATCACTAGTGGAGACTATCAACATAATTGGGATTTTCATTACGTAACTTTTCCAGAGTCTCATTTATTCATATGGTACTTTTCTTTGTTTAAGAGGTTCTACAAGTAAGATTCTTTATAGCCATTTTTAGGTTGTTAAGTTCAGGCCAAAGTTATTTCCTTCAAATGCTTTTAGTATCTACCTGCCTGTGTGTGCAGGCATTAGAAGTATTACTTTTGAGGAGGCATGTGAGAAAGTTGGATCATCTCACTATTGTGATTCCTTAAATAATCAACTCAAGTTACATTACACAGATATTGGCCCCTGCCCATTCCTATTATAGAAATGGAACAAAATACTCCAAAAACCTGTGTGAAGGTATGAAGAATACAAAATAAGATTTAATGAAATAACAGCCATAGAAAATAGATCACATTGTGATATTTGTCCCCCCCTTTCCATAAGCAGAGGCCAGTTCCTTACAGGCAGGCTCTCATGCTGCCCTGCTCAGACACCAGGTTCTGCTGTAGGTGTGCACACCACACGCGTTTCCTCCGTAGCAGAATCATTACTGTTGGAAAATGGATGTACATCCTTCTACACTAGGCCTGTATACCAGTAGGGTGAGCTGCAATAAAATAAATGAGTGTACTATATTATTGTAGGCTCAAACCTCAATTGAAGTTCAAATACTACACAGTTTGTGCTTTGCCTAGGAGGCATTGTAAGAGAAAAAGAAAGATGAGTCAAAACAGAAAGATTATGATTGAAAGAAACATTGCACACTGCACACAGCTGGGCTGTCAGATGGAGCAGGGAGAAGACCAACCTTTCCCTCCTGACAGTCAGTCTGTGCCTTGTAGACACAATCAAATCCCCAGAGATCACAACCACCCCCAGAAAGGACAGAAAGCCCTCTAGAAAGTTCCTCCCCCCTCCCCACCCCGTGACTAATTGACAACTAGTTGAGCTAGTGCTTACTCCCAAAGCCCCAGTATCACTACAAACAAGTCTACCACTGGCATGAACAGAGCAACTTCAGTGCTATTGCACTGCACGGCTGCTTTGAAACACTTAGTTAGAGAAGAATAAGTGAAATGAACTTGAGTCTCAATTTAAAATGAGGACATAACCTGGGCAACAGCTATGAGAAAAACGACAGAGGACCTCATACAAGTTTAAAGAAAGTTCTGCTCTAACATCACTCAGATGGTGTACATCACCAAGTTGACCAGTTAGAAGCACATAAAAGCCTCACACTAATGGCTCAGAGCAGAAAATAAAGGCTCTCCCACAGCAATCCAAAGTAGTTGCTTCATAATGCTGCCTGTAAGAGGATGAAACTTGGTTTTAGTGCCTTTCTTCTCATTTCAACATGGACTTTAGATTTCTCATAAAGAACTTTGATAAAGAGATGAAAAATATTAGTTACAAAACTTGGACAATACATGCACGATTTCAATGAAGTAAAACACAGCTTCATTTCATTACAGCTGATCAGTAGAGATGCAAGATGATTTCAGAGCAAACAGCCTCTATCTGTGGTGCATCAGAGTCCAACTGAACTTTTTCTGTTAGAAACCACAGCCACTGTTTGGCTATGGTATGTATAAGAAAGGAGTTGGGCACTAACACGAGCAGCACAGACACAGCCAAAGGGTAGTAAGAGCTTCTACAATAAGAAAATAATGAAGCAAAAAAACAGGTCAAGGAATTCGGAAAATTATCCCTACAAATGAACCTACTAAATGAAAATTTTTAACCAAGGGAAGCATCTAAGAAGAGTTTCTGTAAGTATGAGGTTTTGTACTTTGAAATATTAAAGAAAAGTATAGCATAGGCAGGGAAACACATCTTCTTCTCTTGGCATGTAAAGTTATCTCAGAATAGCAAAGGCATTCGTTTTAGAAATGTTTCTGATGTACCTTTATCCCTATTTATATATGAATATTTTGTGTAATACTCTTAGTACAAACTAAGCTGAGTGACATTACCGAAGGCAATTAATTAGAACTTTTATGTAGCTGTTTCTATCTGAAGGCTCTGCTGAAACCTACGTTGTGTACTAAAAACTGTGACATTAGGTAGTTTACAGATTCACAGCATGAGGGTGCTGGAAAACCAAAATGTATGTTGTAGTTTGAAAAATAAAGAGATCTTGTTCTTTGATCTACCAAAGCAGTTTTTCCAATATAAAAATATAATATATATAAATATATTCCAATATAAAAATATAATAACAATCAGTCATTTCTAGATCAGTACTGCTTATATCTTTTACAGACATGAATAACTTCAGGACTTAGATTCATTTATTATTAGGCAGGCAATTCCTTCTCTGAAAGTGTTGTAACCATGTGACTTTCTTTTGGTTACAAGACCTGCAGGAAGCACAGATCCTACATGCTGAAGAACTTTTGGCCTTGTTGCAATGAAACCTTATAATGAGCACACAAAAAGGACACTACATGTTATTTATATCTTTCAGGTGAAAACAGCTCCCATGATCCAAATCTAGTTAGCTGAACACTGCAAAGCTGTATTAAGTATTTAAGATGTAGATGGGCACTAATGTAGGTAAAGTCACAGGCTGCACTTGTGAAGATTAGCCCATTCAAACCTGACATAAATTGCTCAAGGGCATGTTGTAGCTTTGTGTACTACTCCTGTCTTATTTTAGGATTAAGTCTATTGCCAGCAGGAACAAGCAACATTAAACTAATGAAGCATAGACTATGCTTCAGTGGGGAAAAAAAGACATTCCAAAGAAGCACTGGAAAAGGTGAAATCGGCATACTCTGCTCCTCGGTCTATCAGGAAATGTTTTTAATATAAAAGGAAGAGAGAACCACAAAACCCTGGATGTATGCTCTGCAAATGTGTGTACTCAACAAGCCCTGGGGAATAATAATTGCTTAAAGCCTCTAACTCAAATTAAAATGGTTCCTCAGAACAATAACATTTCCTTATACAAATGTGACTTCATGCAGCAACCACTTGACTAACATGTTGAATATTAGATGGAAGTAGCTGAACTAGAATACTTAATATTACTTCATCTAGTATTTCTTGCGCATTTCTGTACAGTAGGCAACCTACATAAGCTTGTTCATGTTTCAAAAAAGCCACAAAGGCTGTATTTTGTTTTTATTTCAATGAATAGAAGACTAATGATTGCAACATGAAAACACCCGAAATAGAAGGCATTGGGTAAAATGAGGTGATAAGCAATAACCATATGCCAGAATTTAAATGCATAACTTCATCTTAAATATGGAATATTGTGTAATTTTAAAAGATTACTTTTAAGCAGAGGGTGAGATGAGTAAATACTAGTGAAATGAATCGGTAAGTGTAGAGGAAGTCATACAGAAACCAAGCAGAAAGTGTAGTTCAGAGAATTCACAAAAGTAGGAAACGGGCAATGGTCACTGGCAATCCTGCAGGGCTGAGCCTGAGCAGCAGGAGTTGCAGTATGGCAGTCGGGCAGAGTTACAAAGTTTCAGTATCCTGTAGGAAATCTACTGGGTAAGACTCTTGTATAATGCAAAATTGGATATAGATGTCAGGGAAACAAGGAAAATAAGACTAAAGGTAAATGCCATCAGGTTCAGAACGCTGGGAAATACAGCTTTGTTCAGTGTTTTATTGTATATTTCAATTTGAATAAAAAAAATAGTTGGAGCAGTAGTATGTGCCAGTCAAACCCAAACCTGAAAAAACCTGAGTTTAAATAAATAATGTATAAGGCTATTATTTTGATCTCAGGCAGGTACATACAAACTTACCCACCGTCCCATGTAAATTCTGCAAAAAATTTGGCATCTCTTGAAAGCCAAAGGAGAAGAAATAAACTTCAGGTCACAAGATTTTTTTTTTAGTTTTGTTTTTCAGACAAACATATTCTTGACTGCCTCATTTGTAAAAAAAATTACACCCTTTCTTATGGATATCATCTCTATACAAAAGCAAGTTTAATACCAATTTTTGTTGACTTTGAGATGTTTGCTGGACAAATATCAATGTTACTCTCAGACAGTTAACAAGTTACTCAGCATTGTCCAGTTTATATTGAGCTCTGATCCCTGATCCAGGTCACCCTGAACTTTCAGGGAAATGATTCCTTGTTTCCTTTTGCCTTGGGTCAGGCTCAAACTTGTAATCTCTTTTCACAATTGAAGAAGCAAAGAGGGAGAATTATTAACACTTTGTTTTTCCCTTAGAGATATCCATTGGACTGCTCGATTTTTTTTTTTTAACTTCTTGCATGTAACAAAAATATATTTTGGTCTAATGCTTCAGCCATGACTCATAGATAAAAATTAGATGCATAAAATGAGAATACTGCTAGAACTGGTAGCACTGCTATATGGAGACTGAATTATAAGTGGAATTTAAGATAGCCAGAACTGAGCACAGCAGGTTTAACACTCACATATTTTCCATGTTTAGGAGAATGAGTCCAAATACTTGCTGGCTTTGCAAGATATTAAGAACAGAAGAAAATGGGATCAGTTCTAAGCAAGTAATGATAAGATTCTTATGTTCTGCAGTACATGCAGCTGTCCGAGTAGGAGAGACAAAAATCTCAACATTCACAGTGGAAATTTTCTTTGCAAGCTTAAGATCATGCAAAAGAGTGCAACATCTTCACAACTGCCCCAGCTGACCACCTTCATGTAGCCAATTCCTTTACAGTACATGAAGTGTAAACTGTCTTTTCTTTAGTGGAAGGAGGGTATAGCCCAGTGGGAAGTTCTTTTATATTAAATAGGCGTAGGTTTAAACTAATCCCTGGATTAAGTCCAGATTTGGGCCTGTCAAGAATCTGTAAGCCCAGTATTTTGGGTCAATCCTTTAAAAGAATTCAGACTGTTGGCAAAGGTTGAATACACATGTGGTGGATAAGAGATGTGGCCAAGTGCCTCCTGCAAGTCCTCAGCTGCTACCAAACTCAGTGGAGGTCAACCATAGCTAAAACTTTGGTCGGCATGTCACATCAGTGGTGAAATGCTTCCATCCAACACACTTGCCAACTGGTATCACATCATACATGGTATTGATTTATTGATTAGAGAAAAATGTGTCCTCCACAGCAATACTGAGATGTGTCTGATGACTCCTGAAACTGCCATTTGGGTGAGACTAAGCAGTAGAAATCCAGACAGCATTTCTGGACGAGGACTTCTCTCCCACACAGCAGTGGCCAGGGAAGCCCCTCACACTGGAGAGGGTACAATAAGCAAATGATAGCTCTCACAAGACATTACAACAGCATTTTCCAATTTAAATTTTGGAGTCCCAGCTATAAAGCCTTAGCTATTTTTGGAGAATATTCTTTTTTTTTTTTCAGTGTAATATATGTTCTTCAGCAAATTCAATCGTGTTACAAATCAGTGCAGCAAGAAGTTTACTGTCAGCACAGCAACTATGAAAGTGGCATTAATACAGATCCTAATAACCCATGTTCACATTTCCCTGACTGCCTTTCATGTTTTCCTGATTTTAAAAGGGAAGTAAAAAGGTAAAAAGGTTTTCCTCTCTGTCAGCTGCCCCATCAGGCAGCGTTCTTTCTGCTTCACAGATTAATGCTAAAGACAAATAATCAGAAATGGAAATAAGATGGCCCTACTGATAATGCTCAGTGAGACAGACAAGATTGTCACTCTTTCTATATACAAGTGCTGTTGCTGACAGAGGTGAAAAGTTATCTGCATCAGAAACAGTGAATATAACTCAGAAGCAGCTCTCAAGGAAAAAAAAGGATTCAAAGGACTAAAGATTCTCGCTCCCCATAACCACATGCTTCATGAGTTTATACAAATACAAGGTCAGTAGCTCATGAGAAGGAAAAAAAAAAAATTGTATCTTTTACTGGCAAGGGTTATTGACACCACAATTTGATAGTGGTAAAATTTCTTTACTATATATTTCTCTGATCAGGTCAGATTGATCAGGAAAGCCTGACAAAATAATCAATGAGTCAGAGCATGTACTCTTTCAGAGAAAGAGAGAATTATATCAAGTTAAAAATAAATGGATGATCACCAATTTAAAAAGCTACAAAACTACTAATGGCTGTTGTGCAGCAGAAATCTATGAAGCAACACACAGCACTCATACCAAAGCCAATTTTGCTTTTAATTTAAATAGAAAAAAGTTCTGTGATACTAAGTAGCTGTTGTCAAAATTGTAGCTTATATGAAAACAAAATATTCAATGAGAAGGGATCTTCTCCCAAGTTTGGCTGATGCATAATGGAAGGCACCCACTGGAATACATCCCTTGTGTTTTCCTCAACTAATATAAGCATAAACATTTTTTCCAAGTTACCAGCATTAATGTCCTACAACTGCAATGCTTAAAAATCAATTGGTGTAAATGGAGCTACATGCACTTAAATGGAGCTATTGGCCCTCAAACATTTGTTTTTCCTTAAATTGTTTAGTCTCTCACCTCACTACTTCCATACTTGTTCCCAGAATCAGGCAGGAGACTTCAAGCTTATGAAATTATTGCTTAAGAATAGCAAACATGAAAGAAAGAAATCCAGATTTAGTCACCTCCAAGAACTGTCTAGACTAGTAACAATGTGTCATACTGCATTGTAAACAACTGGAGAGAGATGGAAGTCTCTTACAACTAAGATTGTATTAACCTTTCGTTATTTACCTTATGTTCAGAGCTTATATTCAGCTCTCAGCAGATAAGTCAACTTAGACATTAAAGGCCTTTAAACATTACAAGATCATGAGCCCTTAAAGACTTTGCTACTAAATACAAACAACAACATTTCATAAACTATATAATGATTCCTGTCCCAAAGAAGTTGCTATCTGGAAAGCTAGTACTTCCCTTGTGCTTCTCCTAAGCACAATTTAAATAAGTGAATGCCTTTTCCAAAGGAATTACATGGGAGCACCTTGAGATGGAACTGTATTTGTTACAGCAAGAAGAATACTTGCTTCAGCATAGTAAGCATAAGATCTAGGACACACAGAAAAACCTTTTTAAATGTAAGTTTCATACAGATCTTATTTAAATTAGGGGACAGATTTTCAATAATGTAGTTTCATTTAATTTTTTATACTTTGAACCACAGCTAATCCTACAATAATCTCCTCCTGTTTTCTAAAGAGTGTCCTTGGAGGAAGTGCTACAATGGTCCCAGTCTTTTGAAAAGCTGCTAACAAGTAAATGTAAGTAACTGTATGTTTGTATCCCAGATGGATTACTGAAAAAAGTTCCCACGAAGCAAAATCAATAAGTCATGCAGTATAATGTATGCTGTCTTATATGCAACTAATGAAAAACAACTGTGTGACATGCTTAGCATGCACCACACTGACAATAAATGTACTATGCTGTAAATGCTTTCCCAAACTTGCCATTTCTGCAAGCATATGTAATTCTTTTAAAGGCACGTGAAAAGGGCAGGTTTATCCGCCATATCTCTACTTTGAGCACTGTATAGCAATATATATTAGATGAAAGTGAGAGAAAAGTTGACTGGAAATCTTGTGTATAGCAGAGCTAACGGTACATCTATACAGTGTAATACCATGGAAGGTAACTCAGACCCTCATCTCAGGTATGGGAAGAACTGTAGCTGCAGTGGCATATCTGAACTTTCCCACTCCAGCATCCCCCTGCCTCATTCAGAGTTCAGAGCTTGTCCACATTTCTCATATGGCCAGCAGTCTGGAATATCACTGCTGAATTAATTTTTTTTTAAATATTGCCGAGAAAGTCACGTACAGAGTTACAGGACAGCACAAACCTCTAAAGATTTTTCCTAAAGACTGGCATTATTTTCAAACTACAGAAAAACTACAAAGACCAAGAAGATTAACAGAATCTGTAACAACATAAATAAAAAAGATTTTGCCATTAAAATCTTTAACAGCAAACAACCTAATATGTTACAGTTTGCAGGGAAAGCACAGGGAAAAAGTGCACAACAAAACATTTGAGAGACCAAATTCATAGCACAAGCAGCGGGCATGCATGCTACCACCGATACTGCCAGGTGACAGGCAGTGCTCAATGTCTTTAGAAACATGAAAGCCCGGAGTGCTCCACCAGCAGGAAAGCATGCTTTAAATAAAATGCTTGTCGCTTCCAGCAGCACTCAGATGCTGCCCTTCTTAAAAATACCTCATTCACTGCACTTAGATGACACTATTTGTTGATTTTGAATTAATTTAAATGCTTAATGACATCGGAAAAGGCAATGAAAAGCCAGAAACTCTAAAGCCAATGGATTTGCAGCTCTTTATGAAAGGTAGGCAAAGTATTTGCCTATCTTAGTGTTTACTGTGAAAGTATATCTTACAAGTGCAAGCATCATTCCTGCTCAAGTGCTAGCACTGAGTGAAGCCTCATAAATGTTCTCCTGGCTACAGGCATTTTAGCAACTGTATCACGTAATCCTGTACAAAGCAAGTCTAATAATGTGACAAAAGGTAGCCTCAGGAATTTACTCTTTGCCAAGATCCCACTGATTGCTGCTGTCAAACTCCTTTGCCAGGTGTTTCAAAGACATCATGGGGTGCAGAACCACTTATTTGCTGAACAGAGTATTCTTTTAACTGCTTTACTTCACTGCTACTTACAGCAGCAAGAAAAAAGTTATTTCTTTTTTTTGCTAATTGCTTTTTCCCCAAATTCTTACACCAAGAAAAGAAGGTCTTATTTTTTTTTACTCAGATCATGGTTATTTGATAATACTTAGATATCTTCTGTACAAAACTAGAATTGGAGTTTAAAACTACCTGTCAGTCTGGATATGTTTGATAATGTTCACAGAGACCAGGAAGAACAAAGTTTTCAGTGCTCTGTCCCTGCAGAGTGAAATGCCACTGGAATTAAAGGGAGCTCTGCACAGGCAGGAAAATGCAACGTTGAAGTGTAGTTAGTGAGTTAGTGTGTTTAATTCTCCACTTTGACATAATCTAATAAGAATATTTATAGGTGTACAATCAAGAATTATACTACTTTGTAAATGTCCCTGTTGTCTTCAAAGGACTCTAAAGGTAATGCATATATACATGGTATATAAATTTGGCTTCTGAAATATTTACAGATGGACCTATGATCTACAAGACCTACCTGAAGACAGAGCATAGTGACGAAAACATAGAATTCTGGCTTGCTTGCGAAGCTTATAAGAAGATCATGTCACAGAGGAAAAGGATTTCTGTAGCCAGGAAACTTTTTACAAGTTACATTCAACCCCAGGCTCCCAACGAGGTGACATACAATAACATGAGCTCTTTATTACCTCTAATAGAAATGCCTGATGTGTAATGCAGCTGACAAAAAGCAACAAACAAATGCCTAGCACCTCTTGTATTAAAGGGAGGGAAAACTGTTGCTATTAATATTCCCCAAAGTCTTTTGCACCCAGAATTTTAATACTTGCTTTCACATCTTGTCTACAGGCAAATCTTTCAACTATATCCACCAAGGAGACAAGCAAAAGACACAACTAGGTTAAGAACCAAGTTCTTGGATCTGTTCTATTCTTTTTAGCATCTGGGGGGCTGGGTGGAGGGGGCGCGCGCCATTGGTATCAGTTCAACAGATTTTGGATTATGCCATTGCTACATGTATATGTCACTCTGGTCTTTGCAACAGTAAATATAAATGAACAAAGTAAAAACTCTACCCAGTGCTGCCTCCTTTGTAAAATGGGCTAAAAGAAAGGTTCCAAGACAGATTAATTTTCTATTTCCAGCAGCACAAGATTTAGGGAAACAGAGCAGATGTGAATGTAAAATGTTTGAGAGTGATTTTTTTTCAGACAAGTGGCTATACAAAAAAAGAGTCATTCCTGCTCAGCCAGTCATGCTCTATGACCTTTAACTATCCCTGCTTATTACTCTCCTTGCAAAAATAAGCTAATACTGGCTTTTACTGCCACTGCCTCTGGCAGACTGACATAACTGAAAAATCAAGCTAGATTATTTTCTAGTTTACGCATAACAATAAAACTATTATAGAGTCTCAAAATGCAGCCTCCCTGTTGACACTGAAGGTTAAGCCAAAACCAACTCAGCTGGATTCCCAAATGTTGGCCAAGAGCAGTTGCTGCTTTAAATGACTAAACCGCTCCCACTAATCCAAAAATTGAGGAAATTTGAAAGTTTCCTCTGTTGGTTTTAAATGCCAATTGGAAAGACAATGCATTTTTCTGTCTTTTTCTGATTTAGTTTTATTTTTAGCATATGCAGCTATAGGAAACTCAGCAAGACATTTGCATTTCCAAAACAGAAATGTCAGTATTGCCAACCACAAATTCATTAATCAAAAGCAAGGGCTTAAATCAGGACAGCTAAAAATAAGCTATGTAATTTTTTTTTCTAAAATAGTGTGTATTTGAATTTTGCTATTGGCCGTCTGGTTTCTAGGTCTTCGGGAGACACCGATATTCACTATTAACACAAGAACTAGGTACTACTCTAAAAAGGTAGATGCTCATGAGGATTTTAAACACGGTTTATGTTCAAATTCCAGCAGCATTTAAAAAGGTGTAACTCAGGTGACTCCTCTGGAAGAGTAAGATCCCAGCCCATAAAAGACATCAGCACTAACTTCACATCTTTAGAGCTCTCCTCTCAATGCTCACTGACAAAAATCAAGCTGAAAAAAGCAATGTAATTCATCATGAGCTAATGGATTATCAAAAGTTCCCATTTTATCTGGTCTATTTTCCCCACCACTAGACCTTTCTACTCTTATACACCCACAGAGCTACAAACCCTGGACTGCAGCAGAAGAGCTCTAGGAATCAAAACTTTTCCTAAACAAGGTTGATATATGGGCTCAGTTTTATCTTATCTCAGAGATAGTAATAATTTTAGCAGTTGGTTTTCACAAGTACTGTGCACTTCCAGCCACTTGTACTCATTAGAAATCAAAAGTTAGGCTGCCTCTTCAGGGATCTAACCCTAGCTCAAAGAGCAATTCTTAGCAAAAGAAAGGGGGGTTGGATGTCAGCACCTTTCATCTACTCCTTCCACTGCAGCCACTCCATGCAAACCATGTCCTCAGGACTTCTTCCTCTGCCTAAATCATACATACGTTCTTATTCTTTCTAGAATTAGCGAGCAAATCAAATGTATACCGCTTAACCTCCCTAAGGTCTGAAGTCTTGGGCCCCTATTCTACACATGGGCCCAGCAGTAGCGACTTTACCACTGCTCTTGACCTCCACTGATCACCACAGTCAGGATTAAACTGGCTTTTCCATTAAGCATGTGGGGTACACTGGGAAATTCAGACACTTCCCCATCTTCCAGGCTTCTTGTCCCCAACGGAGCAAGCTCCCACACAGCCACTACTATACCTCTTACTAAATCAAACACTAAAAGAGGAGCAAATTGGTCAACTAATAAGACAGGGGTTTCTGGCACTATAAGGAGAAATCCACTTTGCTAGAATCAATGTTTTTGGTTAGGTGCTGATTTTAGATTAGACAGTATATACAAAGTTATAAATAAAAGGCATTCAGTACAGGACCCCTAAATTCAATCTTCTTACTCCTCCTTTGCATATATTCAGTGATACTTTAATAATGTTGTTTTCTGTTTCAGATTAACATTGACAATCCTGTGAGGAAAGCGATTATAAGGAATATTCAAGAGTCAACACAGTGCTATTTTGATGAAGCACAGAAAATAATTTACATGCACATGGAAAGAGATTCGTATCCATGATTTCTTGAATCAAAGTTCTATCAGAAACTCAAACACAGCCTTCAAACCAATGGCAATAATTCAATAGTAAATTAAAAAGAAAGTTTGCAAATTTATAAAAGTTTCTCCTGGCATGCAAGTGTTTAAGTGTTCTCCTGAAGACAGGAGAAATCAAGCAGTAGACAAATATTATTACTAATCTGCTAAGCTGTTCTGTTGATGTTAGAATTGATGAGGCACTATCTTCCCCCTTCCCTTTCCCATAGAAGAGTTTTGGTTTTGTTTTCCTCTCCCCTGAATAAAACCCTAAAAACTAGTGAAAATTAGGTATAAAGAAGTTTCAGCAAAAAATGATAGCCTGAGGTTCTAGTCCTTTATTGATATTTGACAACTCTAATAATATATTTTCAGTATTCTTGTTTTGAGAGATCTGAAATAAAATAGTTTTGCTGCTAGGAAATAAATGTTTATTTGGCTATACTTAACACAGGAGAAAAAAAACCCTGCATTGTTGCATTTACTTTTCTGTTGTTTTATTCTTATATGCTTTCAAAGTAAAAGATAAATTGTGAAGCACAGCTGTTTGCTTAATCTTAAGCTATGAGGTGTAGTATTCATATGGTGTAGAGTCGATTTTATGCTGAATTACGACGTACAACATGCTATAAAAGTACTTGGTCTACAGTATACTATAATACTACCAGTGTTTCCTGAATTTATCTCCAGTAATAAAACTCATTAGTATTTTGTCTTTTTTTCCTGGGTATGGACACACAAATATATTGCTTTCCTTTTAGGCACCCTAATAATTAGATTAAGCACACCTGACATTTGAACATCGTACTGTAACACAAACAGGTCTCCTCCTCTCATGCATAAACTGTAAAAGACAACTTGCTGATTCGTTGAAGTACTCTGGTATTGAAGTATTGAAGTACTCTGGTTTACATTCAAAAACCAATCCGACTTTGCAAATCTCATTAAAACTGGAACCTCTCCATTCTTTTAATGGACTTCAGCACAGACACTAAAAGCCATAGGAAATCAGGGACCTTTCTAGCATCCTCTCAAGCTGCATTATTCCAAGGAATACAATGAATAAGTCATTCTGACAGCAGCCCCATAAACCCAGATAGCATCACACTGATCCTCTGGGATGATTTCACAGAAGAAATGAAGTATTTATTCAGTTGGATACATTGATTTGACTGCGGTTACTTCAATCATGTTGCCAGTTCATGCTTTTTAACAGTTTACTTTAAGGTGTAACTTGGCTGCCTAGTTTAAAAAGGCAATTTTTGTGACAACGTAGTAAATCATCATCTCACCTCTGTTGGGAAAGCCTAGTCTTCCTATGGGAGGCTCACAGCAGTTCATTGGGCTGCTTATTTAACCACGGTAAGTTTTTATTCTCACTGAGAACCTCCCTTATTTTTCCAATGTGAATGTCTAAGCTTTTTCCTTACAAGGCAAGCATGAAAACACAGATCAGTGCAGTCAGTGAAAAAACAATTGGGTTTCACTTTTTTGGCATATGTTGTAGTGAGGAGAACCTATAGTTGTTCTTTTAAGATGTTCCTCTTGTCAGTGTAATAAGATATATGTGAACATATTTTAAGGTAGAGTCTCAATCCCTCCTGAAAAAAAAAAAAACACAACATTTTTTAGGGCCTCTGAGCAGTGATATTATTGTGGTGCACAATAAATGTTACATTTGGGAAGAGGGACAGTGATTTATTGATGACAGATGTTTATCAACAGCTACCAAATGCTTAATATGATGTCTGACTTTGTCTGAAGTTATATTGGTAAATTGTGACTGTGTATGTGTGCTCTAATGGCAACTCATGAACTATGGTATATTATAGGTGATCATGTTGTAACTCATCATCAATTATCTAAGGCTCCATAAATTCTTTTTATCCATCATTTTTATGAAATTGTCGAGCTAGAATTTATGTACATGTCTAAAGCAGAATACAAAGCAAGTCTGACCACAATCTACACTAGTACAGAAAGCTTTAAGGCAACTTCAGAGTTGTAAGAAAAGAGATTGTTAGTATAGGAGATAATCCTTTCCTATTGCACTGTCCTCATATAAAAAGGTTATCATATGAATGTGTGAATATTCAGCTCATAAAGCCACACTCACAGCAAACAAGGACTCCAGAGGAAATCCAGCTAGGGTAGTATAGCTTTTGCTGCTGTTAACTTCTGATGTATGTACAGTGCATTGGACATTGGCTTGATTCATCCTGCAGATGCCACAGCCTCACAGCAAAGAAAAACTGTAGGAACTATTAAAAAAGCAATTCCTGCAGGGAAACAGATCTGTGACAAAAGCCAGCCTGAGTGGAGGAAAAAACAAATAAACAAGGGACTACACTGTGAAAAGCCTCCCAATTTCTGTTTGGATTAGAAATTCAGAAGAGCTATATATTGGTCTCTGAGTGGAAGAGACTTGTAATGACAAAGGATAACACCTCTCCATAACCGAACAGGCTTAGCATGCAGTCTTCTGAAGGGGTTACACCAAGAGGCTGGTCAGGTAGCGTGTTGATAGACAGAACCTTTCTCCCTGCAGAAAGGGGGTTATCCAGAAGGAGAAAAAAAATNAGCTGACAATTAGATCATTTTCACTTTGTAAATATGAGCTGTGATGGCCTACTTTCTTGATAAAAATGATGAAATTCATACTCTATTGTTATACTTCTGTTTTCATGAGTTTTACCTCCTAGACACCAAGAAGGATGTAAGTGTAGAATAACAAGTGCAGATTGCATATCAGGTCTAAAAAGTAAAGTAAAAATCTGCTTATAATTAGAATCAGTCAAAACAAAACTGTATGAGTAATATAGCCTATTTTTTTTTGTACAGATGGGTGGTAAATGAGAATATGTAGTTTCTCTCCATTGTATGATCAAAAGCCTTCAAAGAATAAGTTTTCAGGAGGCTTTTCTCTCAAGTTCACTCGATTTTGTACTTCCATATTAACTCTAGATATTTCTGCTTTTAAATCCCAAGAAATAAACTTTAGGCAGTCTCACTCTAAGCATAGTAATGAAGTAATATCCAGAACTTGGTACTGTAGACAACTGATTTAAACAAATATTATGAGCAGAGATGTTTATCACTAATTACAGGGCAGATGAGGCTGTTTAGGAACCTACAACCTCAGAGGAAAGGGAAATGACTGTAGCATTTCCAAGTATTGCCAAATATACAGTACTGTTGCAATCAGAGGTCCCTTCAGAAACTAATGTTTGGTCTAATGTTCACTAAACACAGGGGAAAGAGCGCAATGGAAGAAGTCTTTCGAAAAGAACGTTTTACTGCACATGCCAATTATCTGGATTATGTGGCTACAGACTGTAGCCTTTTCAGTGCAAAAACTGCATCCTAACTCAGGCTTGCCTACAGTCTTCTACAGCGAAGTTTCATAGTGGCAGTAACCTCTCTCAGTACAACTACCCATTTAATACGTAGTCCAGTAACACAGAGTAACTGTACAGCTTTGAGATGCTTTGATTTCAAAATCTTAAATTTCAAACTCAATTTTAAAAATTTAAAAAAAAAATTTAAATAGTAGCCCCATTTCATGATCTGATTTTAATACACAAAGGACTAACTTTTTTTTATTTAAATGAAAAAGAAAAAAGAAACAGGTGCAACAATGTAGAAAGAAAGATAAAAAACACAAGAGGAGCAAATTACATATTGGGGAAGCAAATCATGTAGCCAAGCAATCTTTTAGATATTATACATCATAGGTGTGCAGATTCTAAGAAGTATGAATTCTCATCACACGAGCAATGAGATATCAGGCACTGCAGCCAAACTGTGCAATTGATTCTTTAGATGGGAATGTAAATTAGTAAGAGCATGATAGCATCATATTATGCATTCCAGGCAGCATCTTTCCATTGATTTTAATGTGTCTGCATATCCTTATAGAAACAGTGCCGTGGAAAGAGATATCTTGAAGTGNGCAAAGAAAAACTGTAGGAACTATTAAAAAAGCAATTCCTGCCGGGAAACAGATCTGTGACAAAAGCCAGCCTGTGTGGAGGAAAAAACAAATAAACAAGGGACTACACTGTGAAACGCCTCCCAATTTCTGTTTGGATTAGAAATTCAGAAGAGCTATATATTGGTCTCTGAGTGGAAGAGACTTGTAATGACAAAGGATAACACCTCTCCATAACCGAACAGGCTTAGCATGCAGTCTTCTGAAGGGGTTACACCAAGAGGCTGGTCAGGTAGCGTGTTGATAGACAGAACCTTTCTCCCTGCAGAAAGGGGGTTATCCAGAAGGAGAAAAAAAATATCATCCACAGAGAATGCTCAAAGAAATCATAGAGGGACTCACAAACACATTTTTATGGCATGAAATGTTTAGCATTTATTTTGCTAACAGGTCATGAGTCTAGCAACCCTTATTGCTGGAGGGCTTATTAACTTTATATTTGCTTCTAGAAATAACTAAAAGCTTTTTTTGTTTTTAAGTTGGAAGAGAGGTCTTTTTCCCAAAATAGATTTATTGTTAACTGGTAGAGATCTTTCTCTTGCTTGATTTTTCTTTGTGTTATCAGATGCACGACAACAACAGTGTATTTCATCAGGTCACATGGTTCATAAAACAGTAACTAATGGTAGCAGCAATAACAAATCACTGCTTTTAACGTTTTCATTAACAGCAATTGAACGAGCTCAGGTATACTTTCCACTGGCAGATAAGACTAAAAGGCATTTGCTCACATTAATCATTTAAAGCTACTGTTAAGAAAGATTGGAAACTGTTGACCTCCTGAAGATCCCTAAAAAAACCAAAGAAACCCATACTAGACAGATGNATGACTGTAGCATTTCCAAGTATTGCCAAATATACAGTACTGTTGCAATCAGAGGTCCCTTCAGAAACTAATGTTTGGTCTAATGTTCACTAAACACAGGGGAAAGAGCGCAATGGAAGAAGTCTTTCGAAAAGAACGTTTTACTGCACATGCCAATTATCTGGATTATGTGGCTACAGACTGTAGCCTTTTCAGTGCAAAAACTGTATCCTAACTCAGGCTTGCCTACAGTCTTCTACAGCGAAGTTTCATAGTGGCAGTAACCTCTCTCAGTACAACTACCCATTTAATACGTAGTCCAGTAACACAGAGTAACTGTACAGCTTTGAGATGCTTTGATTTCAAAATCTTAAATTTCAAACTCAATTTTAAAAATTTAAAAAAAAAATTTAAATAGTAGCCCCATTTCATGATCTGATTTTAATACACAAAGGACTAACTTTTTTTTATTTAAATGAAAAAGAAAAAAGAAACAGGTGCAACAATGTAGAAAGAAAGATAAAAAACACAAGAGGAGCAAATTACATATTGGGGAAGCAAATCATGTAGCCAAGCAATCTTTTAGATATTATACATCATAGGTGTGCAGATTCTAAGAAGTATGAATTCTCATCACACGAGCAATGAGATATCAGGCACTGCAGCCAAACTGTGCAATTGATTCTTTAGATGGGAATGTAAATTAGTAAGAGCATGATAGCATCATATTATGCATTCCAGGCAGCATCTTTCCATTGATTTTAATGTGTCTGCATATCCTTATAGAAACAGTGCCGTGGAAAGAGATATCTTGAAGTGTACTGCAAATGGTCAGCATTAAGTACATACACATTCTTCATTGACTCAGTTGCATAAACACTTTACAGTATGTAGTGACCTTGGGCTAAGACTTCTCCTGGGGCTGGTAGATCTGGCACAGGTAGGTGGACATACTGCCCATTCCCTGCTGCCATGGCAAAAGGAGACCACAGATATCCTAGACCATCTCAGTAGGACTAGATGCCTGTTTTTACACAACTGAATCAAGCCTGCTTTCTTAACTATATTAGCTAAATGTTTCACAATTACTAGCTTTTTTTACCCACCCTGGCATCTTAAACTATTTCCCAAAAAGCTGTTTTATCTATAACTTTATTTTCCCTCCAAAATCGCTATCACAATTATCTCAAGATGACCATGCCTATACAGAAATCTGTGTCCTGTACCTCAGATTTTGCTGAACTCAAAGTACAATGCAACTATCCAGGGACTAAGAGCAGCTCCTTACTGCAACGACACACACCTCACAAAATGAGAAACAGGGTAGGCCCACTCTGAGAAGTTCATGCGAGTGTGGGGTTTTAAACCCCACTGATGGGCTACAGACCTCCTTCACAACCTAGCTCCTCAAAGCCACGTCCTCTCTCTGGATTTCTGCATCAGGTACACAGATCTGAGGATAAGGGGAAAAACCTGAGGCTTTACAGCATGAGGGCAGGAGACAGGGCTGCAGTTCCTGTTCCGCAACCCCATCCCCCTGTAAGTCATTTTTACAGGGCCTCATAGATCCATAGCCTGTACTTCTCAGCGGGAAACAAACTGGTGAGCCAAAACCTAAAAATCACATCAAAGACTTTATATGAGCATTGCCTTCTTGTCCAGCTGCAAAGAGCAGAAGCTTTGTAATGGTGGTAAGAATGCGCTTTGCTAGGCTGGTAACAAGGCCTAAGGTATAATGTGAAACCACAGCTGAAAGATTGCATTTTGTAAACGTCAGAAGTGCCAATAATCAGAAATGACAAATTGTCACTGTATTTGCCAAGTCCCGAAGGAACATGGCATTCACCTAATGACAGATTTAAATTGTTACCTCTGCTTTGTGTCCTGACTTGCCTGTCTCACTAGTCTCAGATTGGTAAGTCAGAAGTTTCCCAGAACATCCATCACTAGGGGTGTTGTTACATACAGCACCAGCCAAGGCAAACAGTTTTTTCTCCCACACTCCTTGTCTGCAAATGGTGATTCCAGAAATCACCTCAGTAACAACAGGTGAGTAAATAAGAACAAGATTTTTTTCTTTCCCTGAAGAAATTATTACATACTCAATTATTTCATGGAGTTATTTCCTTTTTACCATGCCATGATCTGCTTTGCTTTTGCTTAAAGAAAAAGAGTACAGGACTGTAACATTACTTGCATAAATACACAGGAAAAGAACTTTCCAGTCAAAGTTCTAAAAGCAGTTTTCAGACATTTGCAGTTATAAAGATTTACCATTCACAACACATGATCCAGTCAGTTGTTAATGAGTCATTCAGTACCATGGCAGATTATATCACTTCTCAGAGGGAACCATCAATATTTTCTATTAATTGCTCTCTACCAATGAAGACATACTTAGTTTTTAGTCTCATAATTCAAGAAGTCCACAATTAAAAAATTCAAACGGAAGAAATATTAGAAACTTCTAGCCTATGAATCATTGTTTATGTCTTTTCTTCACTCATAAATTTGTCTGCTGCTGAATTAATCCTATAATAATGAAAGAGGACTTTATGACTAATATTTGTAATCTAATTTCCATTCAGATACCAATACAAAAATTTCTTGTTTATTCCTCATTATCTTCTTCACTCTCTTACTACTTTTCATTTTAGCTGTGTTTTTGCAACAGTTTGTTGGTGGTCACCCTGCTCTTGTTTTCCAGAACACATTTTTCTTTGTATATGTATCTCAGTAGCTCTCCAAATTTCTTCCCTTTTTATCTGCCTCCCTTTTCTCTTTACATTCAATACTGATTTTTTTTTTAAACATATTTAACACTCATGTATTTTAGGTTTGTTATTTGTTTGTTTTAAATAACTTAAGGCTTACATCTTGTAAATTGTATTGGTTCTAAATTAACATTTATCACTTACAGCCCTTTTGGACAAGTTCATACTCTCTCAGGAGTAACCTTGATGCTACCTTAAAGACCTCTCTCCACTCTATACACATTGAGCCTTCCAGCATGGTGTCCGGTACTACCACAGTCTGTCTCCATAATCAGGCCAGAGAACATGCCCCAAAACACCACTCATATGTCAGCACACAACAAAAACCTTCCCAGAAATGCTGTTCACAGACAGGTTTCCTACAGTCCCACTCAAACCACGGCAAGGTAAAACAGTTTGCTTATGGCAGCTCTCTGCTGCTCTGGAGGAGTGCCACCCATCTAGCCCACAAGTTGAGGGGCCTGTTGATTGACTCAGAGGTCTACTCACCGGGATTAATTAGAAGACAGAGATGATGAATACCACATAATTAAATGCAATTCCAGAATACAAACACAACAGTTCTACAAAACAAATTACAGTTGGGTGACTCTAGTTAAAGTTTTATTGCTAATACATCAGCATGGCAATTACTTCCTAGCAACATGATTAGTGCTAAAATAGGATAAAATTGCTCAGAGGTTGATAAGCCTGTATTGTCTTTGCAATTGTAGTACACTGGATGAACAGTTCACTGACATTTAAAACCAGATAGTTTTAGATTGCCAAGTACTGAAGAGTGGGCAAAATCCACCTCTAGTATCAGTTATAAAAGTAATATAAGTTGCTATAAAAATCAAAACAGTTGCCAAGATAATTATGTTCTGTCTAGCTCTGCTTCTCTAACATATTTGTTAAGGTATAGTATCACAAAAACTTCAGGGAGCTTTTTTTCAGCACGATCAGAAATGAGATCAAACAGTAAAAATGAAGTCTAGCAAACCAATTACCTGATCTAACAGGTAAAAGTTTAATGAAACATTGTAATCATTTTGCCTCTAGCAACTTAATCTGGATTTACTGATTATTGTGCAGTACTACATGAACCTAATAGTCTAAATAATCCAGACAGTTATTTTTCCACAGCTTTTGAAATAATTCTTCTAATTTCTGTATCTGCACTGGGTCTGCCAGCCATTTTGGCTATAAAAATAGCTTTTCTACCCAGTATCTAATGTTTTATAAGTGAAGTCAGCTATCTGGAATATATCTACAGCATTTGTAGAAAGGTGTTAATCTACTCTGCCTGCACTTCACATCAACAGAAGATCAGCTCCAGTGCCAAGAACTATCTGATCCCACTAGCACAAATTTATAACCATTGCTGAGAAATGGTTCAATAAAAGCACATTTCATGACTCTGAGGCAGTTGGGCTTAATGCTATTAATGCTTAATGCTGTTAATGATAATTGTTAAGTCTTCAGAGGGATAGGGTTAAAAATTAAGAGACAATATGAATAAAACTCAGCTACTTATTAACATAAATTCTTCTAAAACTTCAAACTAAACCCAGAATACCCACATTACCACATCAAGCCATCTTAAATTACATCTTCTATTTCAGTAAGAGTGCATAATTCTGTATTTTTATATTAGAAAAGTATTTCTAATATGCACAGCTTAAAAAAACCCACAAAAAATCAGTCTTAATCATTTAGGTATACAGAGCCATTTAGAGAAGCAAACTGCACCAGTCAAACATCTAAACATCAGAAAATCAAAGTTTCCAACAGACTTTTCTCATTCCATTTTATTGGAATTTTTTAAATTTAAAAATACAATTAACATGTGACCAACAGGCTTCAGAAGGCAGAATGTTTTAATTAGGACACCACTCCTGCAAGACCAGAAATAACAAGAGCTAAGAAAGAAGAGAAACAAAACTATAATAATACTCTGTCTCCCCATTTAGTCTAACACAAACCTTTCTAAAACCCTCACAAGCAATTTAAAGTCTACCACATGTGGAGATTGGAAGCTTTCTTCTCCCTCCCAACTTGTGCACAGTCCATTCATGTAAATGCACCAGCATACATTGGAACAGCAAGATCTAAGACTGATCATATTTAGCCCAGATGTGTAATAATATTACTGAAGCAATGAAAAAAGTATTTATGACCAGTGTTGTAAAGGGGGTAATGTGGATCCCATGGGAAATACCAGTATAGAAACTCAACATTCCTTTAGTTCTCAATGAATTAAAATGGCTTTTGGTAAGTTTTCCACTGTTGCTATTTTCCTTTTGTTTGGAGCTCCACTCTTCTTTTTTTCTTGGCCAAACAGCTCTGTTGATAGATGTACAAAGCAGACCTGCCTGGACAGGCATAGCAGAGTCTTGTCTCATGTGATAAAGAAAATATAGTCTTCAAACACATTCAGAAAACTAAAATTGATACTGCTTCTTGTCTAAACAGCTCTATCAGGACACAATTGCATCATTAGGTTTGTCATTTAAATTCAGCTGCTTACCATTAACCTTCTTTTTAATGTGAAGTGAAAGATTTGAAAATAATTTACATCAAAAAATTAAAGTCTATTACAATTGGAGTGATAAAGCTCACTGAAGCTAAAAGCACAAAGTGTACTCTGCTTTACTGCAGCATGACAAATGAAATAGCAGATGCGACCACACTATCCAATGCAGAATTAATCCCAGAACAGATTCTCAGATAAGTGAAGAAACAAGAAGTACAGTGTCACAAGAGGGGATGTGCCTATACCTACAACATAAATCAAAAAAGAACAAGAGAAACAAACACAAAACAATGTTTTAAAAGCAAAGGCACAAGGTGAACAACTTTCATATGAAGTAGAGTAACTTAAAGTACCTTGTATTTTATTCCTGTATCAGTCCTGCACTGGTCCTGACATACTGATCAGGAAAAGGGATGAACAAGAAGTTGCGCCTGGCCATGCATGGGGATAGCAAGAGAAGAATTTCTCTGTGGTACAGAAGTGAGATTTCAAAGGCAGCTTCACAAACAGAACAGTAGGGAAAAGATCAGGAAAGATGCAAGTTATGCTCTTTTACACATCTCCTTTCCAGCATCTCCAAAGCCACATTGATTTCAACATGCAAAAAGACCAGTTACATCACTCAGTCACTTTAATATTAAAGTTCAGTTGGAACCATCCCATTCAGTTAACATTGCTGTTCAGCCAAAACTGCCTGGAGAAAGGGAAAGCTAGCAACTGGATACAGCCCATGATTTCTGTCATGTAGCCATAGGTCTTATGCTTTCCTCTGTTTATAGTTCATGCTTTTCAAAGTAACACTACTGTCAAGCACCAGTCTGAAAGCCCCCAAAGACATCTGAAAGGCCTCATCAATTCCCAGCAAGAAAGTAATTTCCCAACACTACTTAAAGCAGTACACCTTTGTCACAACAGTTTCCAGGGTCTCACACACACAAAAAAATACAGCTGGACTCCAAAAATGAGTAAGCTCACCAACAACATTAACAAAAATCCTAGCCTTTTTGGTGTATAAAAAGATGTAGTTAGCTTAGAAGAACAGTTATTTGCTTCTTGAACTGTTATTTATTTCTATACTTGTTTCTACTTAATTTTCTTCTTCTCCTCTCATTCTGTATTGAAGATCACATTTGAAAATGTGCAGGTTTGACTTTCTTGTTTAATCACAACTCCCTAATTTAGTTCTTAGATATGTAACCAGCATCTTCCATGGGAGAAGTTTTACTTCAAGTATAATGGTATCTTTACAACCATACCACATCTGCACAACCTGCTGCTGTAACCCTTTTTTCCTATTCAATGCAGATTATATTAGCCTGCCAGTAATATAACACACTAAAGTAACAAAACAATTCTATCTAATGGCAGGTGATGTCAAAGCACTCCTAGAACTGCAGATGACAGTGTCCAGAATGGGAACGTATAACTACTGTCTGTGGAGAGGAAAAAAAGCCCAACAAAACAAAAAACCCAACAAGCACACACATTTCCTTTACCTTTCAAGTTCTTACTGCATCAGCTTCTCCCCCCACCAGGACATTCTTGAGGACCCAGGGAGAGGTTTTTGTTTTCTGTTTAGGGTGTTTCTCCTCCCCACCATTAGAAGCATCTGGCTTCATAAAGTCCCAAATAGTCCAGTTAATTCAAGTATACTTCATATTAGTTAGTTATCCCCCCTATTAGTTAGTTAGCATGCCCCTCTAGATTCTCAACAAGACTAGTCACATTTTTTGCAGTAATTTTCTTATTTTTTCCCCCTTAGAGACAGATCTGATATTTTATAAAATGGCCATGCTTAACTTTCAAGAGACCACTTATTCCTGCCATCCAGTTTTGAAGAACAATGTGGCTAAGTATGTAGCACATAAGAAGGCCTCAACATGCTAAAATGGTGCTACTTCTGATTAGATAATAAAGCATTAACTGTCAATCTTCAAAGAGCTAATAAGAGCTGTTAGGCATTGTTTGAAAGACTGATTTATAATATGCCCAATATATATACATACATATTATACAGCAACCACAAATATTTGTGTTAAGCAAGAAAAGCATGGTGAATTATCTACCTTTTATTACAACTAGATAACATTCTGCCCCATGTATAAATGTTAGAATTTGAAGGTGAAGGAAATTGATATACAGCTAAGCGTACAAGTAAGAGACAAGGCAGACTCCTACAAGCCTATAGCAGAAGTAGGTCCAATATGGCACTACTGCTTCTTATTCTTCACATGTAAGGAGAAGATAAACCACACCCAGCCTTTTCTAGCCCATCTGAGAATTAACTGCAAAAAGCAGAGTTAAAATTCTGATGCTAGAGGAAACAAGCTCCACGTCTTTACTGATGGTTTGTGCACCCATGTACTCTGCTATTCAGCCAGCTGCTGGGTTCAGGAGCTCATCTTTTCAGCAACAGCTGGAATTTGAAATGGTCTGACATAGGTCCACACTGGGAAGACCAAACCCCCATGCAGAACAGCAACAAGGAGCTTCTGTTACTGTTACTCACCTTAACCATGTTCTGTGTAGGAAAAGATTTTCATTTTCTTATATACAGGCTATCTCAGCAGAGGCTAGAAAAACTGAGGCAGAAGACTTCAAATATTATAGGTGTATTTGATGTCTCTGCTTTTACCTGAAGTGTCAGGATTGTGCAGGGTTCAGTTAAGGAACCAAGCCAAAAAAAGTTTGGAGATTCTTCAGACAATCATCTAAGTCTAATTATTAGACTTTCCTATCTTCCATTCATAGACTCACATTAAAAGAGTTAAAATTTGTTAAACATCAACAACTTCCTTATAGGAATTCTTTCCCATTATTGGTAAGGGACTCCTAAAATTCACTTAAAAGCTGCTTTTTTTGCCTCATTCCAAATTAGACTGGAAGACTGCCAAAAGCTACACTTGTCCTTGGTCTTGTCACAGTTTAGTCCATATAAAGCAGTCTGACCAACCTGCTTACAGTGAAATTCATATTTACCTCCACTTGGTGAAGATTGCAGTTTGTTTATTTTACAAGATGAAGGTGACATAGCCAATAGCTGACATTACTGAAACTGTAATGGGTACATCCCTGTTGCAGAACACACAGTAGCCAATCAAGCAGCTCATGGTGTTCTAGCACATGAATAAATATTCATTAAGATGCATCACTTGTGTTCCTTTTTAGTAATTCCTCAAAAAGCTGCTGCTATCAGAGGTGCAGCTTATTTCTGTCTTCCCACTACTATAAACAATGCAGCTCTGTGTAAGCTTACTTCAGAGACTTCCAAATTCTGGAAACTTGCCAGCTATTACTCAAATAAATGAATTAGTACTGAGATATAAGTGTAAAAGAAGGGGAAACCCTTTTTAAGTTCAAACATGACCTAAAATAAGCTACATAAGAGTCTGAGTAGTGTTGTGTCTAAACAGCATACTGATGGAATTTTACACAAATACAAGTTGGAATTTAAATGGCCTGCGAATCAGCCTTCAAATTTTGCTATCAGCTGATTATGTACTGTGTACAGAAGTTCAGCAGCTTTTACAAGTTTGTTTACCATTCAAAACTTCAATATAATTGTATGATGTCTCTGTATTTTGGAATATTTACTACCCACTGAGCCCTTAATTCAATATCAACAGATAGTAGAGCTTTATAATTTGCTGCCTTGATGAGATGGAATGAAGGTCCAGTTCTACAGACCACAGAGCCAGTGGGTCTCTGCATTTACAGCTTAGGTTCAGTAGGAAACTAGCAAACAAAAAAAAGGAAGGAAAATCCAATTAATTATCCTTCAAAAGGTCACTTCTCTTACTCCAGTTAGAAGAGACAGCACATACACCAGTACACAGTCTCCTTAGCATCAACAAAGCATACTCTGAAAGGACAGATGCAACCCTGAGGCTTGGTGAGGAGCTAGGAAACAAATTTCTTTACCAATAGCAGTTTTGGAGGGATTTTCAGAAGTGATCCTTTTCTTTCCAAGGGTTACTTGTCTTCTGTAAAGCACACAAGCTTAGAACTAGCCAATTGCAAAACAATACCTTCCACCACCACAATTTTCTGGCTATGGTTTAAGGAGAGGCATTTAAACATCTTATTAAAGGGTATATAAAACACAGGGTTTTGTTTTGGCAACAGTTGTTGCCACCAAACAGTCCTCATCCAAGAAACTCCCACTCCAAAATTCTTTGCATAATCAATAGCTCTCGCATTGTTCACAGGAAGCGGGGACAGGATAAAAAAAACTAGCCAATATCAGCTTTGTGAAATTAAGAGCACTCATTATGAATCTCTCCGCCCATTGCTGGGATTTGTGTCAGTAAATATGGTGGACTTCTTTTAATGTTTAAAGTGTATAGTTTTTCTTCTAATGTGCTATGCATCCACAATCATCCAAATCTCCTCATCTTCCATTTCTATCATCCTCACCTCCATATGTGTGGGGATTTGAGGGGAAGATTAAACTCTACTGCACTGTCAAAGCTCCCTTTCCTCAGGAGGGAAAGATGTCTGAAGGGAGCAATTTTTCCACATAGAGCTGTCCGGGAGTGCTTGATAGTATCTCCTGAGAGATGTTCTTATACCACAGGTTTGCGAAACACGACATTTGACCAAAAATTTACCGGGAACAAAAAGTAGCAAAAAGTGCACTGCCTCTGGTGTCAACTGGAATAAATTTTAATGACTAAGAGGAGTAGATCTGCTGAGTAAGAATATGTCAGTGTTAATTTGTAACTTCTCAGAATAAACTGTCTTATACAGTGTTCCAGGAATATTACCAAATAACTTTAGTGTATTGGGTGACTCAGTGTGCTGGTGACATGGAATAATAAGTTAAAAGGAAAAAAACCAAGAAAGCCAGAGTGTTCCATATGCTAACACTGCTGAAAAACTCAGCCGCCTAACACTTGGCAAATTAACAAAGCACTAAATAGTAATATATCCTCACAATAAATTAAAATTGCATAGTGCTGGCTTAGCAATCTAAGAAAGAAAATGTGACTATTACAAAGCAGATGTTTCAGTTAATTTGCTATAATACACTAGCTCCAAAGCTATGGTCTATCAGGAAATAATCCAAGATCCAGACCTAGCCTGACACAGATCCAGTAGTATTAGCAACATGCAAATAAACTAGCATTTACAAAGCAGAGTTTGTCTGTAGTCTCCAAAATCAGCTTCTTCAAAATCATATAAAATACACATTGCTCAGGACACTGGCAATGGCTGAGGCTCTTACTGTGCTTAGTTTTAGCTACATGATTTCCAGGGCTCACCCACAGGCTGATGGAAACATCCCCCTTTCATCCATGCTTGCTGACAGAGGTGAGCTCTGTGATCACAATGTCAGGGTCAGAAAAATTTCTCCTGTAGAGCACAAACTCTCCAGGTGACCTCACGAGATGCAAATGCAAATAGGCAAAAGTTTCACTAAGAAAGTGTTAGTGAAGATTTAACCAGTGTTAATTGAGGCTGAGTGCAGGCTAGGGATGACACCCATCAGTTTTGGGTGGCCATTTATGTTTTTGGGAGCCATACCACATGAGATAACTAGCTACCAGCCCTTTCTGTGCCTCATTCAAAGCCGGAAGTAGATGTCCTAAATCCCTGCAAATAGACAGCTTTAGGTTATGCCACAGTGAGTTCCCACATCCTGCCAAAACCTGGTTGAAATGACAATTAGATCAGCACCCTTGGCTGCTGTATGGAAGAAAATTCTCCTGTTAAAATCAGTTACACAAAATTGAACAGAAGAGAGTTATACAGCCAGCCATGGCCAGCCAGCAGTTTGCTGCTTTAGATAGACCTCTGAAAACAAATGGAGGACATTGGGTTTTCAAGCCAGCTCTCCCATACCCCACTTGAGTGTCCAGGCAATATGTTTTAAAGGCGTTTTTATCTCGACTTTGGAAAATAATTTTTCCACACAGCTGACAAATCTTTGCCAGCAGCAACTCGAATACCACTGATTTTTATCAAAACTGAAAAGACTAGTCATTTTCTTCTTCCATAGAAAGCTACTGACAAGTTCTGATAAAGAAAAAACATTAATACACAAAGTGCTTGTAGCCAGAGCAACTGAAGTGTTCAGCTGAGCAAAACCTTTCATTTCTGAAAAGAATGCAAGTATGCAACTAAGACATCCCTATGAATTTTGCCTTTAGTTTATGGATATGTTTATGCAAATGAATTGGAATAAGACAGGAAACCAAACTTACTATGCTTCTTTTTATAAGCTTATTAGCAGGGTTAGAGACCAAGAAGGGAAGGAAAGACAGGAAAGCTGAAGTTCATCAGCTACATTTCTAACTGCCACATGTCTCCAAGTGATATTTCTCTTAAGTAAAATGTTCCATTACTTATCATATAGATCTGCTGAATGGCTATATGTTGAAGCTTCAACTCCCTTATGTCATTAAGTCTTTCCATGAAAATAAAGGGAAAGTGATGCCATAAGTGGGAAAAAAAAAGAGCACCATTACTACATAGATTTATCATGCTCACTTAGAAAGTGATCCAACAGCACAGGTCAAATTAGAGGTGTAATTGAAAAAACTCCATCCTTGTGCTTAAGTGCACAAGTTTAAAGAAAGAGACAGGCATGCTGAAGTACAAGAATCCTCTGCCAGACACTTAGATGAGATGTAAAGATTGCCCTAGTTATTTCCTCATCATGCACAGCACACAACTATGATGTTCTTTCTCTTCCATCAGATATGGGTCAAAACCCTACTCAAAAGCAACCGACAGCAATGAATTTACATCAAGAACAAACTTAGCAGTTCCAGGCAATCCTACATGGACTACAATACTTGGAATAGAAAACCCAACAACAACAGTTAAATGGGCAACATGTACGTGCCACTATAATTGGAATCAGAGATATTAAAACGATTACCTACTGTGCAAATAAAAGATCAAAGCAAACAATATTTCTTCTGGTACCCAGGAGCCAGAGGTGATTTTTTTTTCTTTTTCCTTTTTTTTGTTTGTTTAAATAAGTGTTCTGTTTAGTCATTTTTCCATCTTTCAATAGAACCATGAATGTTCCCAGTCAATGAAGCATACTTCCTCCTGGTATACTTGGAAAGAGCACAACACATTTAGAGAGCTACCTCTATCACAAACATTTATTCAGTGGTGTCTTCAGAAGACCATGCATGTGATCTCTTATGTTTTCTGTTGAGCTTTTTTTTTTTTGCCTCCCCTGAAGCCTGGAGTACAGGAGAAAGAGGTACTTGCTACCTGGTGAGATACAAAAGCCTTGCTCAAACAGATAACCTTTTACCAAGGAAAGGAACCAGAAAGTGACAGCAGGCAAACAAAAAGGAAGCTTCTGCAATAAAGTGTAAAGCAATACAGGAGTAACGATGTAAAATTGCACCCCACTCTCCACCAACTTTTTTACCTCAGGAAAAACTCTGCTGTGGAAACTTTTGTCTACTTTCCCCAGTGCAACAGGCCCCACCAGCACAGCTGCCTCCACTCAGCTCATGGGCCTGAGCAGCAGGAGGCCACCCTGCTGACAGACAGCCCACCTCACCTGCCCCTGCCTAGGAATTCCCTCAGGAGGAATAAGTGGGGGGAAAGGTAGGTCCTTTCCTACTATGCCCAAGCTACAATGTGTGTCCTATTAGTACACCAAACCCTGAAATAAGGCAATAATCCCATCTTTCAAAAAGAAAGAAATTCAGAAAGACATAATGTAGAAATGGGTTTTAGCCACCTTGACCCAGGACATGGTACTAACAGTCAGCAGTGATTTAAATCCTTCTGGACTCTTTGTACATTAAGTATATTTTGGTTTTATGTTGTAAACAAAGAAATTAAAGGCAATTCATGAGGCAAGCTTTGCACAAATTCACACATACAAGACAGGATGGGAATATCAATCCTGATCTCCAATACAACATTAAAGCCAACAATTAGCTCCGCATTAGCCTGGTCCTGATCAGCAAAGCTGTACTGACTTCAGACCACATAGAGATCTGACCAGATGTAAAACACACAAAAAACGCCCCACACCATACACGCAAACAGTAACTTTCTGCAGCTTACCAATGTAGCTTTTCTGTCTTTCTATGCCAGAAGTACAAAATATTTTAGAACAGACTGTTCAAGTTTGTGTGCAGCTATATAACAGGAACATTCTCTACGACATTTACTTTTTTTGCCCTGTTTTTCTTTTCAGATATTATCTGCTGTGACAGAGTAGCAATATATCAAAAACTGTAATTATGCAAAACCTTAACTAATACAGCAAGTGCCAAATTACTTCAAGGAAGGTTAGCAAGAAGGGGTAATTCATTAAGCCTGGGTAGGTTTACATGATGTAGAATGAATACATGACGTTCTTTTGTAAACATTTGCAATATAAAAAAAATTTTTTCTACACCCAATTTTTATAACTGTTTTCAAGAGAATATTTCAGATAGAAGTATGGAAATGTGCTCCAACTTCATTTTCCTCAAGAAGAAACACACAGTGACAATCTCAGCATTTTCATTGGTGATTTTTCATTACTAAAAGCCCTCATACTTCTAAGTGTCATATCCCAGTGACTCTTTTTTAACTGTTTAATTTTTAATCTCATTCACAGCCTAATTTTATGCAAGAAAATCTGTGATGTAACCTGCTCTCTCCTTCTCCTCTCTCCCTTTTTATTGCTACAAAATGCAAACATTAAACAAGGAGGAAATTAGAAAATCTACTGGTTTGTTAAGAACATATAACATCACTTGTACAATTTGCAGGTAGTGCAATTTTCATATAAACATGACTTATTTCAGTGGAAAAACCAACTTACTTGTTGTGATGCCCAAATTTGAGGATAATCAAGTCCAGAAAGCAGAGCTGCAAATATAAGGAGCAGGTATATTAATGGCATTCTTCACAAAGGCAGACACTTGCATAGCTATATTATGCAAAGTAGTTGCGGAAATAACAGATCACACAACAAAATAACATTCTCATTTCCTTTTGATGTGTTTAATATTGTCAGTAGCAAAAGCATCCCTAATTCAATTGTAAAGCACATGTTATATTTTACATGTTGGACATCACTTCATATAGACTATGATGTGATCAAAACACTACAACTCCTAAATGAGACACTTTCAGGCTCTGCATTGGATTTCAAAAGCAAATTAAACAAAAAAGTGAAGCACCAACTTTTTGCCTATTTTTTTCTATTATTTCTTACAGGGTCACATATCTGTCCAAGAAAACAGCTGCAGTGACATAAGGTATTTCATAGATAAACAGCCAGTGCAGCTCACTAAGTGCCAAAGAGCAAAGGAAAAGCTTATGGGAGCTACTGGAGCAGGTCTGGGCTCAGATCTAGTAGCAGTGCTCTCTGTGGAATATCCCTCGGTGCAGGGCACACAGATAACAGAAGGCAACAAATGTAGAACTTGGCTAAAAACTCTTTCCCCAGAAAAAAGCACAGAGAGGAGTTTAAAACAGAAAAGAACAGAAGAGTACGTACACACATCTCTGTGTAGTGCTGGGAAGTACTGCTAGTCAGACTCAAGCATCAGTTCCATGAGCCCTCCTGAGCTTACCAGCTTTAATAAGTTACTGAGCAGTGATTACATTCTGTTCTCCTGGTAGCAGTTCAAACCTATACCCCTGCTCCCCCAGCTTATTTCTCAGCAGTTATGGGAAGTATTACAATCAGATCTTTATTGAAAGATAATAGAAAATACAAAGAGGAAGCAGAATTGATAAGAGACACAATGTCTTTTTTATACTCTGGCCAGACATACTTTAGCCTTGTATTGAACCTACACGTAGTCGTTAGAGTACTTTGCAAGCAGAATCAAGCTTAACTGGCTTATTACCAAACCAGACACAAGCTCGTGCCTATGCTACAAGATGCTCACAAGTTGTACCACAGAAACCCTGAAGTTAGAGTCCTGGTCTCGCGGGCAGGTCTAGCATACCACTGAGCTCAAGGCAGCTATAGTAATGTCCCTTCCCAACAGCTCAGCACATAAGCAGACCAAGGTGATTTCTGCCTGCAAACAACCATACAAACGCTGAGAAGCACTGCTTCTAGGCACTGTAATACCTAGAACATCATCGCAGTGTTTATTCAGACTTTGCTGTTCTGAATGATGTCACTTTAACAGGCTGAACAGAGTTCACAATCTTTGTTTTAAAATACAGCTATCGTCAGTGATAAAGGGAGCTGACATTTACCCATGATGTAGGAAACCCAGGTTCTGATCTTTCCTCTCCCTAAGGGGGTTCAAGCCCACATTACAGGGAACTTTTGATAAAATATGAGTGATTATTCAATTGATTAAACATATTTACTTAAAACTGTGGTACCACAATCCCAGTGAACTCACCTGCAGGTTGTATATCCATCTATCTGTACTGGAGGAGCTTACTATAGGAATGTTCTAGCCTCAGCTGCTCAGATGATTTGGTGCAAGTATCCTGTTAGTGAATTAGAAGAGTAATTCAGCATAGCATTCACTTTTTAAATCACTCAGCTACATATTTTACATAAGTACTTTAAACAAAATGAAGTCATCACATTAAAATTTACAAAACAGCTCCCTCCCTCCCTTCCTACTCAAATACATACCCTCCCTTCACCCAAAATCTCCTGAAACTTTAGCATCTCTATATAATAACCATTAATTGCTCAATTAGCAGTTACCACATCACCTGTTTACCATTTAGGACAACCCCAAACCGATAGAGATTCAAGACTGTGATCAGCAGCAGCTGCTAAATGAGCTGTTAAACCCTATCTGCAGTGTGGCAGGAACTGCTACTTGTCCAAGTTAGGTTACCCTTACTCAAATTACCTATATTTGGCAGCCAATGCAGCCGCTCACTCACTCCNTCCCTCCGAAATCATGGCATATTTTTCCTTTCTTCTCTATAGTGTTCTCTATAACATCACTTTGTCTAGTTTGAAGCACTGCATTTTGCAAGTACATATCTTGGCATGCAAAGGAAGCATGTTGTTAAACTTGAATTTGCAAAACTGCTTGACATAACACCATGATTAGCGAATCAGAGAAACATGAAACAGCCATTCCATTAAGGATCACTAACAAAATGAGAAATTTCTGCTTGCAGTCTATATCCTCAGGACAGCTATCTGCTATTCTTTTTAAGCAACTGAGCAGTTGTCATCTTTAGATCGCTATTGCACAGTTTTGTAGTTGCTATTATACTGATTTGTAGTCACTATCAGCAAAAGTAGAAAAGCATTACACAGTCTGCCAATTAATTCAGCACAAATTTCCAGTAAAGATGGACCAGGGGAGAGCCCTGGCCAAATTCCTTCTGAGTTCAGAGGAAATACAGAGGAGGAGATTAAAATGTGATGATCTGAGCCTGTCCTTGTTTTCTTAATAGAAGGGGCATCACAGTTACTCTCTGGAGAAGCTGTCAAGTAGCAACAATTATACACTGCACTTCAGGAAATCCGTGCCAAACTTCTCCAAAAACCAGGTTCCAAAAGTTAGATTCTTGTCTGTGTTCATGCACATAGTTGTATGACCTGCATTTGATTAACTCCCATGAACTTTGGTTTAGAAGCTTGAATCACAACTGCGCAAGGTTTTAATTAGATATTCGGTCACTCTGCCCTCTCTTAAATTCCAGCCATTTATTTGCATGCTTACACACAAAGCTGGAAGCTTAGGTCTGGGAGGTAAAGTGAAAAATATAAACCTTTCCAAGCTAGTAACAGATAACTAATCTCACAAGGTAGCATAAGAAATCATTTCACCAGCAGAAGCCCATTGCTGAAAGATTGGAGTTTAGCAGTTAACTAACCATCGTGCAAAATGCTGTTAGTACTGACTGGTAATGAAGTGATTTTAAAGAGGTACTGTGATTTTCTCATTAAACATGACTGCTACAATATGTCTTGCCAAAGAGTAGTATAGTTTTGTCCAAAAATGGTGTATTAACTTTCAGTAATAGTGGCACATCCTCAATATCTGTTTAAGAATGAGGATGAAGCAAAAAGCGCATCTGATGCCTATGCAAATATTTTCTTTCCAAATCCTATTAGTCCTTAAAAAACACCTTGTTGACTGAATTCTGGCATGAGGCTAGGAAACAGGCTAGCATCAGGCTAGGTCTGAACCTACAAGAGAACATGAGATAAGACCGTTTTTCATAAATTTTGTGGTTCAGCACATTCAGTTTGTACTGCAGCTTTTTCAGATTTATTGCAGTTTCAGCTCAGCTCACTGTACTGTACACAGAGGAACTCTCTGACTTACAGTGTGAGTTGTCCAAGCCATACAAGATGAGCAAGCAGAATTTTGTATACCTTTTCCTGCTTATGTTTTACATAAGTCAGTATTAGTCCAATCATTGGTAATATTTGGTGCAATTCACAAATACTGCATCTATTCCTTAAGCTTCCTTTTCACTACCAGAAGGAGAGCACACTAATCCCTACAGCCCTCCTTTTACAATGTACATTTCAGTACCATGTAGCAAATCCCCGCTGTAAGCATAGGCATTATAAAACTAACCAATTCATCCTCAAAGGAACTGCTTGCCAAATTTAACAGTCCAAAACTTGCCTCCCATTTCCTATTCCCCTCTAAACATACACATGACAAGAAGAAGTCATGGCACGCCGCAAGCCATGTGATACCCAGTATCTTTCTTGACTTTCTCAATGCCTCTTTTCCTTTTGCTCCCTCCCACATTTCTCTATTGCCATTCTTGTGTTTTGCAGTTATGTTCTCAAATTGAATTATCTCCAATTTTTATCTTGCCCCTATTAGAGGAAGGGACAGTTTGTATCCAGCTATCTACCCTATTGTTTGAGATTTCCTTTCCTATTGCAGGAATGATTCAGCTGATAATGAAACAACTGCTGAGACTCCGCAACATAAAACAGCAATTTTAGTTTATCTTGATATGAAACACTGCAAATCTTGATAGGGGCTCGGGTGCTGGCAGCTAAGCTCTCCTCCCTGCAGCAGGCAGATGGCTGAAGGCAGGAACCGCTGCAGTCATCTAGAGAATGAAGTCCCTGTTCTTCAGCTAGATTTCATGGACCTTTTTCACAGACTTTTACAGGACTGCAGTAGTTCCATGTTCTTGCAATGAGTTTGCTAGTAAAGCTAGTAATAAATTAACATTCATACTAGAGGAAGTCGCTCAGACCCTGACTGTGTCTTTCTATGAAAGAAACTGTCAGCCTCATTCTTATGAACTGAGGATTAAATAAATATTTTGGTCAATAATGTAAAATACTATTTTACGCAATGTAAGACTTATCAGATAAGTTTACCTGGAAATATGTCAAATGTTTACACCGTGATTAGTAAGGTAAAGCCAGGAAACCACAAACAGGAAAACAACGTTATACTGTATGGGTTAAACAAGTCCTCTGACTCGTTCACTGAAAGTTAAAAGAGTAAGCACATTTCTTTTCCAGCTACACAAATAATATAACTGCAATTAGACAACAAGTAGAGGGTTGTAATAAGATGGTCTCTCCAGAATAAGGTCATTGCAGTCATCAAAATATCTGTGAACAGGTTGCATTTGGTGGCTCAATACCTCTATGGCAATGATCATTCGTTAGGGCTCTATGTTCAATCTACAAGCATTAAGGTAACGTTAAAGTGTATTGGCAAATAAGAGTAACCTCCCTGGAGAGATTTCAATGGGAGCCTCACCCTCCAGCGCGGGCCTGGCACCCCTCTGCCGGCACGGGAGGCCCTGCCTCCGGGCAGGCCTGGCAACGGGGCCGTGCCCCGAGCACTCCCGTTTTGACTTCTCGTCCAGGAGAAAATTGCACTTCTTCCTGCCCAAAACACGCATTCTTATCCTTCCCTGTGTTCTTTGTCTGTAGAAGTTCTTAAGTGGCTAAAGTCGGAATATTTACAGTGGTGCAAATTTTTCCTTCTCTGGTGACCTCCCTCTGGCGCAGGCCTTCCCCGGCAGGCCGCCGGCCCCGCAGGAGGAGCCATGGGGGCAGCAGGGCTGGTGGCCTGCACGGGGGACGAGCTGGGGCGGCGGCGGGGGCCTGCCCTCTTCAGCCGTCCCTGCCCCACGAGGGAGACGAGTCAGGAGGGCTGGGATGGCCACGAGGCCGGCCATGGTGAGGGGCCAGGCGTGGGAGGCCTGTGGCCTACCTCCATGGCCTCAGACGTGAGAGGGACGTAGGCAGCCATGTCCGCACACAGCTGGGCAGAGCCCCAGCCAGCCCTGCCCAGTGCGGCGGGGACGTGCCCGGGAGGTTGTTCTCCCAGAAATGGCATAGCTCACCTAGTTCCTTGCTGTACTTTTATTTGTCGTTGGGCTTACAAGCAATTCTCACCTTAGGCAATGCTAAACTCTATTTACGCTCATTAAGACAGAAGAAGAATTTCCACCATGCCCACCCTTGCAGCCTCCTCCAGTACAGAATAGCATCTCCTGCCTGCAAACCATCGTGCCCTTTTATTGGTTTGGGGTTTTTTTAATTAATTTCTTTGGTGGCCAGTTCTTTGAATCCACTTATTGCTATCTTTTCAAATGCAGCCCAAGAACGTTTCCTTCTCCCTTTACCCACCTGATGCTTCTGAATTTCTGAGCTCGCAACCAAAATCAAAGAAATTTTTTCTTTCAAAACAGCCACCATCATGCACTTCATGTCCAAGAAGCCTTTCCTGGGTTTTGGGTAGGAAGACCTCTCTGGTACTGAGCCTAGAATTGCATGAAGAAAACAATCCAATGCCTCCTAAGAATTCTTCATTTGCTTCTCCTGTTTACAGATAAACTATACGGATGTTAAGTGGGATCATCTAATTCTGGTGAACACGATGATTTTGCACAAAAGTGTATTAACTTACCATCTTAAATAACCATCCAAAAAATAAACTAAGCTAAACAATGTGTTTAGTCTTCAAAATTGTTCCCGTATTAGAAAGCTGTTATTCAAACAATATCCCACTGAAAGAGACTTCTGTAAAGCCTCTTCCATCTAGTTATGAGAAGAGTTAGGATTCAAGACACAGAATGTCTCCTTAAAGTACCACACAATTATGAGGGAGATGGAAGACAAGCATTTTGGAACCTAGACAACAGATACCCTGCTTTGAGAATGGGGAACCTGGTTCTGAAGACTGGCTCCTGTTAGGAAAAGGTAGGCTCCTTCTAGGCTCCTTAAGCAACTTTAGCACTTATATGTAATAACTCTAAGTAGCAAAGCTATACCGTAAAATAGGTTTGGTTTTTAGCTGTCCTACACAATGAGAAGAAAACACATGACAGAAATAATGCATTTTTGAATTTTCAGCATCCCCACGGCATCTATTTACAGCAAACCAAGCAAAACTCCAATGTTTATACTCCCAAAGCCAAGCCAAAATATACAGTCAGTAGAAAACAAATTATATAGTGCTGTTCACATTCTCGTAGGCACTGAAAACGTTCCTTGTGGGAATGTCTGCAAATAGTTGTTGAGATTATTTACCTTCTGAGGCACCTCTTTCCTTTTTAAAATTAGTAAGCAAAAATCCTAGAGGGTTGAGCACATTCTAATGACTTTCACACACACATACCCCAGCAAGCTAGCATTTCTACAAAATATTTGGGAGCAAATTTGGTCTCGAGTTATTTTTTCAAGTTTCTAGTAAAAAAAATCCAGATAAGGAGTTGACCTTATTCCTGTTCCAGCAATTCTGTCATTGCTAGAGAGGGCCTGGAGAGGCAAGAGCACATCCACTGCAAGGTCAGAGACAGAATATTTTTTAGGTCATTCTTAGAATATATTTGGAGAAATGGAAGGTAGATCAACACTCCTGTTATTATTCCTTGCTTCTTTCACAGCAAACTTGCAAGAAGAACCTTTGCTGGAGAAGGAGCTGTGGCAGCCATCCTTCTTCTGCTTTTTAAAATCCACCTCTGGTCCTGAGAAGGTTGATTCTTTTGATATTGCACTGCAAGGGACAGGATCATTTAATGCAAGCGACCTTTTAAATATCATACTGGGAAGTTAATTTTCCACTTTTTCAAGATGAGATTGGATTATTTTAACATTTTCCTGTAGTGAAATAGCTTTTAATTTTGGAATGCCTGTAACCAAAATAACGGGAATGTGTTCTCCAAAGTACCTTCTGAAAATGTAAGATGTGCTTCCCTCTTGGAGCTCATGCCTCTCCTGTCCCTTCCCAGGGATTAAAGGAATGTGAGAGCTTCAGAACTGGAATCTTCACTGCAGAAGTGGATTGCTTATATTTTTAACAAACAACCCCAAAACAAACTTGCTGTGCCCTGTGTATAATAATACATACCAGTACTAAAACTAAGCCCCTGACACTGAAACTGGACCCCAGCAGGCCTCATTGCAACCACAAACCCTGCGTCGTTGACAAGATGTGATGTTAAAGCACCGGTTTTTTGAAACCTCTCCACAGTCTTGTCTGTCATATTCAGCCTGTCAAGACAGCCCATATAATATGTATACAAAAACATTCCTATCTTATTGGACCCTTTATCCAAGATTTTGGGCCATGTAAAATCCAGCAATAAGATTTAGACCCTAGCACTATCCCCAATTCTATATATTAACTAAAATGTAGCTTAAGCCATCACCAGCACCTGCCGCTATTGCAGCTTTGCTGGCCAGCAGTAATCCATTTTAAAAGTACTGTCAGCCTTCCTTTGCTGAGCCCTCTCCTTAACTCTAGCTTAAGGCTGACAGCCTTTCTTTGAACACCTGTATAGGCTGCACTGCACTGGGATTCCTGCCCCGCTATTTCTCATGTGTTGCTTTATTCTTGAGAGCTAGTTTGTTATCTTTAAAAAAAGGTCAATAAATAGGACAAATAAATTGGAAAGCACAGGCATATTTTTATTTGAAGATTAAAACCTGGCCATCTCATAAGTACTCTGAACTCCATTGAGTATGTTTTGCTAGTGCATATAATGTAAAAAAAAAAACCCACAAGTATTTTATGTTGTGTGTATCCTTGGTGAAATCTACTGATCAGAAATAAGGAAAGACTGGTGTGTTCTCCTTGTAAAGCAAAGCAATAATAACTTGCTGTTCCAATGCTTCAGGGTTAAAAGAAAATGTTTCACAGGGTAAAAAAAAGTTTTTTTAAATTGTCTTGTTTCATCTAGCTCCTGTGCTGGACTGTTTTAGGTTTTGGTTGGGTTTTGTTTGTTTGTTTGTTTGTTGTTTTGTTGGGGTTTTTTTAAATAATTACAGAGTCCCAAGGAAAACAAAGAGAAAAGGCATGATCCCAGATGCAGATTAAACGTTGTGCCATGGGACCATCTCCAATCTTTCAACCCAACCCTGTTTTTTCTCATTGTTACAACACACACTTCTAAAAACTGGCTTCATTCTTATTTCACCAATTATCACTGAAAAGGAGAAGTCATTTGATCCAAAATACCTCTTTTTCCTCCTAAACTTCTATCCCTCAGAGAGTTCTTTTGCAGGTATCCTGAACTCCAGGCATGGGATTCTCTCCAGAACAAAGGAGTGATCTACACGCTCTTTAGGGTATAATGAATGCCATGCAGCCAAGCCAGTGAAACACATAGAGAAGCACTGACAGGAGATTTACCCTGCATACTCTTGCTGTTATTTCTCTCAATGTCAGATATAGAGACTGAGCAAGTGAAAAAAGCAGTAGTTCTGCACCAGAATAGCCAGCTGAATTGTACCCAGAGGTCATATGAGGGCTAGACCCAGCACATGGAGAAACAGCAAGACCATTCCCTGCAGAAGCAAATCACCATTTGATCTGTTTAGCTGTAAGGTGAAACCACATCACTCCATATCCCTTTTAAGGATGCACAAGCAGTAGGGCTGAGGGACAGCCAGCCTCTGCCAGCAGGAACATCTGGGAATTACAGAGACTGAAATGGCTTATGTTTAAAGTCACTAATGGTTATTCCATTCCATAACATAAACATTGTTCTGTAAACATATTTCTTCTCTTTTGCAAGAATTAATTGTCTAGCAATTGCCCCATTTTTCTTCTTCCTTCCTTCCTTATTAGTACAGTAGTTTTTGTACAGAAAAGACAAAGATGAATACAAACTTCTCACCACCAGGGTAAGTTAGTCCTTATGCTGTGATAAACAAACATAAGTGACTTCTCTGTTTCTCCTTGAGGTAATATATTGTCTTGACTTCCAGGAAGGACAAGTTTATGGCTGACATTTCTTCCTGGAATATGACTTGTTGAGCTCAACATTTTTATTGCCTTGTATGTTGCAAAGTTTTTACATCCATGACACAAAAATCTAAATTACCAAGCACAAAATAAATCTCTGTGATGGAGAACCTGCACACCTCAGAGCCAAAACAAGATACAACTTTCTATCCAACCTGTGAAATATTTCAAACATGAAAAAATATCACCTGGAATAGTAGACCTGGAGAGCCAACACAGTCAGCTGAGGGGGCTGTAGGAACAGGTATGGTCACTGCCTGCATGCCCCCAGGGTGGGAGAGCTCAGTGAGCCTGGTGCCCCCACTAGCCAGGAGGCACTGCACATCCAGCGGAGGAGAAGGCAAAGAGCTCACCCCTATACCATCTGCCTGGCAGGCTGCTGAAGAGCCTGGCAAAGTGGGACAACAGCCTGGAAGGAGCACAAATAATAGTCTCATTGAGACTACATATTCCAGCAAAATGTTTTCATTTGGAAGAATCAGCATTTTCTACCAGTCAGCTGAAACATCTCCAAACAGCTCCAGTACTCAGTTTAGTCACTCGTGTTTTTCTACCCTTCTTCCAGGTAATTAGCTACTGCTAAGACAACACATGGAGATTTGCTACCTCTGCAGGTACCATCTCTTTGTGAAATATGCACAAGCCACCAAAACCAGGATGTCTGTCAACAACCGGTGTGGACTGTTTGTAATCATCTCTTGTTGCTTATTAAACACAGGCTCCTAATCCAGCCATTACATATGGGTTTGTTTCTTGTAAAAGATTAACTTATTTTTCTCACCTCTTTTATTTTTAACTGATAAACATTTTACAAGTGACAGAATACTAAATAATTTTGCTTATCTGATTTTATCTATACCTCATCTTCTAAACATACTTTGAGCCAGGGTAAAATTAGAAAGATGTTCTAAGTCCTTGGCACTTAAAATCTCTACTTTGGCTCAACTGACAGCACTAACTGGATGTGATTATTTATATAGCTGCGTAAGTGTTCATGGTACTATTTAACCAAATAAAGTATAGGGCCTGAGTCTAGCAAAATCTCGTGCACATACAAGGTCCTTACTTGTAGGCTTTTCAGGGGTAAATGCTTTAAATCCTAATTGTGTGGTTGCCTGAGCAATAAATAAAACTTATAAGGACATACAAAATGCCACAGTGGGTCAGAGCAATGCCTCCTCTACCCCAGTAGTCTGTCTTCAGTAGTGGCAGAAGTAGCTAAGTAGGGAAAGCACAGGAAACCAACAGCTTTCTTGCTCCATTCACCTCACGGTTGCTCAGCATTCACACCTGTTACATTAGGGGTGTTAGAGGATCCTCATCCTTTTCAGCATCTATTTGCAGATCTGTTGGAAGCAAGTTCCAGATATTCATTGTGGAAGCAAGTTCCAGATATTCACTACCTACTGGCTGAAGACATACTTGCTTCTGTCCTGCTTTAACTGGTCTCCTACTGTTTTTATCAAGTGACTCCCTAGTTCTAGTTTCATCTCTTTGATCATTGTCATTTCCCTTCTTTGCACTATCTCCTTGCTCCTGCTAGAAAAGCCCAAAACAACTGTCCTTTAATATCCATTTACAGACCTATTGCTGATGAACAACATCCCAGCCTGCTCCCAGGAAGAACTAGCACCATTTGCCATGCAGCCCCATGTATCAAGAAACAAAATAACGTGGAAGGCTTACCTTTGCTACATTTTTCAAATGGCTCTGAACTTGATATTCCAAAAATGGCAACAATTAAGCATCAAACAGTAATTGCATAGTAAAGTTTTTGTCTTACATCTTGAGTACTTGCAACATTTCTTGAGGGCATCCACATGTAACTACTGACTCAAATCTGCTTAGAAAAAAATGGATAAAGAAAACAGGAGCAAAAGTAATGTTTCAGTATTTCACAAAATGTGTACCTAGAAAATGGAGAATATCTTGTGAGGTCATGAAATGTGAGGTTTTGTAGTAACTAAGGAACTAGCAGAAAAGAAGCTCAATTTATCCAGGAGCTGATGAAAAATCAACCTGGTAATGACTGAGCAAAGGGGGACCATGGCAAAGTAAACAACGCAAATGGATGTCTCTATCTAGAGAGGATCTTGCCTCAAAATGGTTTCAGAAAAAGAATCGTTGGAGCTCTCAATCTCTCTCTCTAAAATGATCCTAAATCCCAAAGAGCACAAAATGCTGTTATCACACCCTGAGAACATTCCAGTCCAAATTGAGCTCTGCTGTAGATGAGGATAATTTCATGTGCATTTGAGTTGCTTCATGAAAAGTTTGTTTAAAAAACATATCTATTTAAAACCAGCAACTGAATTAAGCAGGAAGCTCAACGTATTACGTCAATGGCTGAAAATATTCAAAGGTTACACGTATCTCAAGGAAAATAAGTCCCTGAGCATGTAAACTCTCACTATTTAATGACAAAGAGGTGTGAGACAAAACACAGAGTAAATACTACTCCACTAAAAGATGATAGCCTATTCATGCAAAAGACAATGCAGATGGACGATTTAGTACCCAGCTGCCTATGATTTAAAAATCTTGTGGTACCAACTAAACTGATCTAAAATTCTCATCACATCCTCTACACAGCAAGTGTTGTCCCTGTGTAGTCTTTCATACAGCTTAGTATGTAATTTGTAAATGTAATTAAGGCTCAATTACTATCCAGTCCTTGGACCAGATACACACAGCTTATGCAGAGCAAAGTAGGTGAGGATAAATGTCAGCTGTGATGCGGGTTAGAGCAACCAACATGGACACCCACAATTTTTCAGGATGCTTCATATTTTCCCATTTTTCCCAGTGTATTTCCTGGCACAAAGGAAAACTAGGAGCTGCTCATTGGCAGCTTCCTCACCTAGGAGAACCCACAGAGCTGGAAAACTGCTGTAAATCCCCTACACGGTACCACCTCATCAGGTCAGTATAGCAGATTGGGGAAAACATTCCCAGTTTCTTGTTTCTTTATCCTTTGGGTAAATATTTATAAATAAATATGCTTTCAAACTTGAGCAACTGTAAATGGTAATGACCTGCTGCTTTTAAAAGCTTAAAACATTGGACGAGTATTCCTATTTCACTGAAGATTTGAAAGAAAGACAAAAGAATTACAATCACAGCAGCACTGAATACACAGTTCTCAGAGTAGAATGAAAATGTTAAAAGTAAAATAATAAAAATAAAAATATACAGAAAAATAAACCTTCAGCCTCATTATTCAGAGGGTTACTGCCCAAATGCCAGCATCACTTTAAAGGGCTTGCTGAGCCTGAGGTTTTCCTATACAGGACGAAGGAAGGCACAGACAGATTTTTCCAGAGAAGAAAAGCAGTAAGCGCGTGGCCCTGGCACACGCCTGTCTGGAAACAAGACGGGGTCCAAAGTGAGCTCCCGGCCTTGCCGGGCCGGGGCTGCCCAGTGCTCCCCTCCCGCCAGCCCCGGGGGTCCCGGGCCAGCCCCCGGGGTCCCGGCCTGCGCCCGCCGGGAGCCGGCTGCAACCAGAGAGACCTGCGGGCCAAGTCGCCTGCTGGTGTAAATCAGCATCGCTACGTGGGAGATTGGCACTGTGCAGTTTCACACAAAATGTGGTCTCGTGGTGAATGTTGTTTCAGGAGCAGATAAATACTCATCAGCACAGATGCAGAATGGCAAATGCTGGTTTCTCAGCCCTTGATAAAATCTCTTCCCTTTCTGGGCATGAATGTGTTTGAATACGCATTCGCAATAAGTGAATACGTAGATTTTCGATCAAGCCAGGGAAAAAGGAGGCTCATAGAGAAGAAGGAACAATTGTCCACTTCTAAAGGCTTCTTTATGCAGAAGGGTTCCAGACTTACAGTCGCTTTGCCTGTGCTGCCGGCTGGCTGGCTGGCAACCAGACCTAGCAGGAAAGCCACGCTGCCGCGTTTGCGTGAGGCTCTGCTCCGGCTGAGAAATGCTGTTTGTCAGTACTACAAGCATTGTGGTAACCCGGTTCCATCGCCAAGACAGCCAGCCCAAACTACTGGCAGACCCAGTGCTGCTCTGACTGCACCTATTCAAGCTGACTTTCCCTACCTAGTTTCTCCAGTTCAGAAAGGACTCACTGTAATAATATCAGACATATGTTCATTCTTCAGCCAGAAATTTAAAAAGCAAGCAGACAGCCAAGCAAAAAGAAGTCTACGCTTACTAGATTCCTCTCCCTTCTCCTCCCACAGTTTTTTGGCAGGAAACCACCTTCTTGATTCAGTGTCATCTCAACAGTTTTTCAGGACTATTTGGTCATATCTGAGCTCACTCAGAAGCATTTAACGACCAGCAAGACATGCAAAGGTAAGTTACATATCCTGCAAGAGATATGATATGCTAAAAAAAAAAAGAAAAAAGAAAAAAAAGAAAGAAGGAAAAACAGGATAAGAACTACAATATTTACAAGGAACTTAACAGCTTGCAATCTGTCAGCAGACTGGACTCTTACAGTCCTGCCACTTAAACATGATAAAACATCTTTCCATAAATGAATAAAACCATCTCCCAACAACAGATATGTTACTGGCCACAAAATGGGAGAACTGATGATTAAAACCTGGGTAGTCCAAAACAGAAGAGAGAGAGAGGGAGAGAGGGAGGGAGAGAGGGAAAGGGAAAGGGAGATGTTAAAGCCAGGAGCAATAGCAGAACTTGGGCAAACTGCAGTAAATTTTTCTGATGATGGGCCATAGATCATTACTTAGAGGTTCAGTAGATAAGAGTTGATCTCTGACCTTCTGAGTCTGTCATTAGCTTCTACAAGGTGTTGTGGGATATAATGAATGCAAAGGAAAATAGATGCCTGACTTCAGATTTCTAGATTCCTTTTTTTTCCCCCCCCAAAAAATAGTACGACGTCCATGAGGAAGCAAAAAAGCAGGGATGTAGTTTAATAAAAAGCAGTTGATTTCTTAGCTGTAATTATAACTGAAAGTAAAGTCCATTAGAAGAGAAAATGAGCTGGCTAGTAATGTGATTATAAATGTAAATGCAAACTGCCAACAAAAACAAAAGTAGCTTAGTTGTTTTGGGCTGTAACAAAATAACCTTTTGTTTCAAGTCCCCATTAGCCAGTTTTAATAAATGCAAACTAAATAATATGGGGCAGACAAAAGATTTAGCAAAAAATATTCAAAGTAGTAGGCCTGTATGATGCATACAGGGTAGTTGTGTAATACCCCCCAAAAAAGCAGAGGAAACCACCACATCCTTCTTTACTCTCCATTTACCTGCAAACTGTAGAGAAACTGTCAAGGCAAAAATATCCTCTTGTCTCAAGAGGTTTTTCATGTGTTGATTCTGCACCCAGTTCCAAATGTCCACCCCTTCTCTATTAAATATGTAAGGAAAATACAATTAAGATGCATTCTGTATATAAAGGGAAGTCAACAAAACCAGATATAATGAACATATTTTTTAACATTTCAAGCCTTTACATTGCAGACCATTAATAAAGTCAGCTAGGCAAAGTCATAGTAGTGACTGAAACCATATACTTACCAGTAACAACACAAGTATGGTACTAAGAAATTGGTGCCAAACGCTATATCAACATCAGTCATTAATGACAGTAACATTAAAAAGCAGTTACTTATTAAACACAATGATAACGAAGTTAATATTCAATTTACACAGTATTTTCTGCACATCTACAGTAATTTTTTTTCCATGTTTTGAAACACACATTTAAAAATAGTCAAGAGGCTACAGCTCTGATTACAAATACATCATAATTCACCCCCAAGAGCCGGCACGTAAACATGCAGCACATTATGAACCGGGCAGATTAAGCATGTTCATCTTTGTTCCACTTGCTGTTTTCCCCATACAAACAATCTCTGAATTTCTCAGTAAATATACACCATTTTCCCTAGGCATATCAAGACATCACACTCATATTCGCTGCGCACATTACCCCTTCAGCCGAAGTTAATAGTAAGGCATGCAAATCCCCCAACCACATCGCCAGTTTGCTGATGCCCAGCAGAAGAGGATCAGACAATTGTTCGGAAAGAAATCCCGTTGTGCGTTACAACACGCACACTTTGTCATTGACAGGGGCTCTCTGCTACTGGAGCGGCTTCCGCAAAACGGGGAAGAAGCGGTCAGCAGCAGCGCTGCAGGTCCTCTGCTGTCGAGTCCCGTCATTGCTCCAGTCTTGGAGTAGTTACAGAAGTTTGGGCATTTCAAACTCAAGCATCTCTTGTCCTTTTTTTTGTTGCCTAATCTTCTTCCCCCACAGTGCCTTAAATAAATTTGCGCCTACTTCTGAATGATTTAGGGAAAGAATGAGAAAATAATGTTCTTTTGATCTGAATGTGTTCAAACAGACCCTTAATTGGACAATGCTGGAAAATCCACCTCAGTCCGATTTAGACACTGAAGTCTTGGAAGTTTTTAATGGCTATTCTTTCCTTCATAACTTAATGTGTTTGTACAATTGTTCTAATTTGGCTTTTAGGCACATATGATATTTTAAAATAAAATCTCTTGTTAGAACTAACTGCTCCTGTTACTCCTGCACTGTAGTCCTCAGAGGCCTGTCCATAGATGTGAATTTAATCTCTCTTAACAGCTTAGTGTGTACAGCTTAGAGTATTTGTCTGAAATAATGAAAACACACTGTGCAAAGGAGGAATAATTCCATAATACATGGGAGAAATTGTCCTCACTTCTCCTGTGGCCAAAGCAAGCAGAAGAAAATCAATACAGTGGGCTTTATTTATTCAGTAGATATTGGCATAGGACACAGCAGGGAGTAATTTCCTCAGGATAATTTTTGGTTTTCTTTCCATTCCTCCTTGCAATTTACCTATGTCTCCTCTGATTCCTGATACATTCAAGTATATCCGAGAGAGTTGATCTCAGCCATCTTGTCTCCTGATTTCTTTCTAAGTCCCAGATTTGCCAGGAATGTTGTCTCAGTCTTCAAATAACAGTTTTTGTTGGAAAGCTACCAAAAAAACAAACTTATTTAAAACAAAGAGATTAAGTAAACAACTTGATTAAAAAAAAAAAATCCACAGCAACTAAACACTAGTTTTATGTTAGCTGTAAAATAAGTTCACCATTCCAGAACTTGAACTGCAGCTCACACGTCACACCTCAGAGCAATACATATCAGAAAAAGTTCTGAAGAATCCTATTTCAAAGTGTATGTTTAGAAATTGCCACACAGTCGGTTTAATTTTCAAAAGAGTTTGGTGTTAAGAAAAGCTTACCGGAAGGATCAGGTAAAATCACAGCTAACATCACAGAGCGTGCACCTCATCTGCAGTAGCTGTTCATCTCTGGAAAGAAAGATTTCAGGAGAGAAATGCTGATCTGCAAGGTCGCACCCGAGCAAGCGAAGAAGCGACCACAGGGCTCGGGTGACATTTGGCCACTCGTCTGCAACGGGGAGACACGTTCCGGTTCTGCCTCCCTTTTCCTCTAGATGCGTGCTGGAAGATCACTCTCTTCCCAGGACTTTATTACTGTCTTTCATCCTAGCTTGGGGACAGTAAAGGTCAGGATATATCGTGTCTTTTGAGGTTCCAAATGAGCTGACGAACATCCTTGGGTGGCTCCACAGCTTGCCAGCCTTTCTAGATCTTTACCAAAATTACAGATACAAGTGGGTTCACAGGCATATTCAACTCTTCTCTTCAACAACCCTGATTAAACTATACCATCCTTTAAGAACTGGCAAGACTTCCTTTTTTGATTTTAAATGTCCTATTTGGTACATTTTAGTATTTATGTGAAGACATTTAGTTTTCAGTGAAGACATTTTAAATTTTTGTTGGGTCTTTTGTTAATTAAGGTTTCTTGCTCTCATTTCTCAATGATGCTTAAAGCAATCTTTGAGGAGCATCTTCTTGCAACCAGAAAAATACTGAGTACATTAATTTAGAGGTCTCATCACAGCTCCTAACTGAAGGCCGTGACACACTGTGGAACCAACTACCGTCTATTTAAAATAGAGCTTGCCAAAACGCAGTCAATGAGTTATAGACGGCCTCTTAGACTTCTACCCATGGTAACATACAGTTCTGCACTGCCATTTCCTAGCACTGTAAACATCCCAGAAAATGTTTCTGTAATGCAAAATTACCTGTCACGTTGTCTGCCGTGACAGTAACTGCTCTGAGTAAGTCTAACACTGGAATAACTGCAGAGCATCTCTCTACTAATTTCTGTGGAATTTTACCTGTTTAACATACATTCAAATACAAGAAGTGACATTATCGTTCTATCCACATATTTTAGAAGTTAGGACCATTATTTTCCACATGGAATGAGTCAGCTATGAATTGCTTTGCTCTCAAGACCTGTTTGAATGCTGAACTAATAGCTGATGAGAAAAATGTTCTAGGGGAACAATGTACCTGCCTACAACTAATGCACGTGGAGGACTGAGAGATTATTTTGCAACACTTGGCATTAAGGGAATGACTAATCTGTCAAGCTACTTGGCTATGTCTCTCTCCCAGGCTACCTGCAAGACAGTCTGCACCCTCAGTCCAATCCTGGCTACGGTCTGACCTCTTCAGTATACTCTTTAACCAGCCAGGAGGGCATTTCCACAGTTTGATGAAGCCAGACAAATATCACCCTATCCTTCATTTATCTCCCCGCCTTAACTCTGGGAGTAGACCAGGGTGCCACTGGATAAATGTGGAATTACTAATATTGCACAGGAAACCTTCATTCTGGCATTTTCTAACTCCAGAGGGCTTAACTTTACAAACTTTGGAATACTTTTTGTCAATAGAATAAGTAGAAAGGGTATAAGGCCACCCTTACTCAGACGAAATGACCACTGACTTTAATAAGTCAGCACTCAGATAGTGCTCTCTCCATCACCATACATCCTTTACCACAACTGAAAGACATTCATTACCTTTCTACTTTTCACAGAAAAGCCTATACTGCAACACTGAAAGTGATAAAAAGAAAATATCACCTAAAATAGTCTTAAGAAAATGAAAAAATTTCCACTGACAAATTTGATATTTTGCTAGTGTTTTTATTTTCCACTAAGAAAGCCTAATTAAACCTCTGCTAGTTCCACCCAGCATGGAGATCAGGTTGTTCCAAGAAATGGTTTTATTTAAACTTTTCTGCCCATTATGAAATAGGAAAGACTGACATTTTACCTCCATTTCAAAGGAAATGTTTATTTTAAAAAATTTGAACTTTTTAGGTGGTGCAAAAATTTTTATACTCCTCTCTAATCTTCAGCTTTCTCACTGTTGTGGTCCTAACAGTATTCACCTGTAGGTGTTGTAAAAGGGAATGATTCTCGAAGCCACGGAGACTTTCTAGATCCATATCTGACTAATACCATTTAGGCATTTACAGAGAGTTTAATTAACGTGGATTAAATAGTCATCAAAGGGACTGTGTGTTGACTGTGTTACATGAAGATAATATGATAAAGATGGTGCCCACATCCACATTTAACAAACATATTTGATTGTTTAATGTCCCTCAGCACGCCCGGTTTAACAAATACAGCCTTTGTGGGGGGGGAACAAAATAGACTGCAATTTGAACAGAACGTGGAGCCAGTGTTCTGCATCACCTAGTTAACCTCAAACAAGATTAATCAGATCTCTTTACCCGAGATGGTGTAACCCAGCTCGTATCTGCTAAGAAAATTTCATTGTTAAAAATACACTGCTTCTTGCTAAGCTGTTTGCTTTCTGTATTGACAAAAGAGGTAAGGAATATGAGAATGTCCTGTCCTTTAAAATGCAGACTATATTAACAGGTCTTTTTTCATCTTGTCTTGGCAGAAGGGATAAAGCAGATCTTACACGAGCAGGACAGCCATCCCAGGGTCCTCAGGGAACCCACTGTTCCAACGCCTGCCCGCTGTTATTGAGTATCTCCCTTTTAAAAACTAACATCTCCAAATGTCCATGGGCAGAGGTGGAATCACAATCAACTGCTCAATGCCTAAATTCATATTCTTTTTATAGTGTCACAACAGAGATGTACGCATCCACGTAACAGCAACACTGCAAGTAGACATATAGTCCCAGTTTATCCACTTTTTGATAGATTTCAGCTCTATTTTCAGAACTTTTATAAACTAATGTGGGTGTTTTTGTAAAACAAGGATGCTGAGGGCTGGGAATGATGAGTTCTCAGGGAGCTTCGTCTAGTTTATACATTACTCAGACAGAGGATTTTGCTGTTAAGTGAAACAAGATCCATTTGTAATGAGATATATTTTATTTTCTATTTAGGAAAGACTGAACATTCAGTTGGTCCAGTCTTAGTGTTAATCCACAGTAGTGCTAAATTTAGATCCACAAATGGCTTCTTATGATTTGCATGTTTTCAGCTTTATGACTGGAAAATAGTACTGGGGGAAGCACAACAGCCAGTCAGGGCTGAACTCAGAGAATGCAACAACTTGACCCCAGCTAGCTTTAAGCAATTAAAAAAAAAAAACAACCCAAAACCCAAAACCACAACACCCACACACACTACATGCCATTGAAATTGTAAAAGGGACTAGAAAGGCAGATGCAATCAACAGAATTAGAATCAGACTAAGGGTTTGAGTAAACATCTTCACTTATACAAAAAATACCAGAAAGAGCAGCAATTACAATATTCATCCAGGAAATAGTGCCCTACTATGCATGGCCACTATTATTTAACAACGCACAGCACAGAAGCGTATCGCTTCCACCCACCACTGGGCACCTCTGGGCTCTTTTGTACAAATACACGTCAGTCCCCTGGGCCTCCGAGAACACACGGCCTCAAAGAGAGGTAAGGACAGAGGCTCAGTCAACGCTGTTGTAAGCAGCACGGTGGCATTCTTTGCTGATCTCCTGTTCTGATGCTTGCATGAACCATCTCACAAATACAGCACCAGGACTGTACAGCTGTAAATTAAAAAAGAACACTGTAAAAATACAGGAAAGTGCACCTGTGTAATTTGCAATTTGTATTACAAAACAGAAAGACATAGCTCAGCATCTTATTCCTTCTTTTGAACACGATTTTTCAGCTAGTCAAAGACACCAAGGGTTCAATACGGCATCCCTCAAATAACTCTAATGCATAGTTTGAACTACCATGGAAAAGCGTATTCTCCCCTGTTGGCTTTATGAAACTCAGCTATAAGTCTTTGGACCATTCTTCATATGTTCTTTCCTATCGTCCAAGTCTTCTCTATAAAAAGAAGAAACAAGGACGGGTATTTCAGAAAACGCAGACACGGATTTAAGTATTATGCAGTGAGAACAACTACTCACTGGGGACTTGGAAAAGATCAGCCTAGCTATTGCGACATATAACGTAACTGAGATGGAAAAAAACCTCATCTTCCATCCTGGATGTTTGTTGCATATGTTACAGTCCTCTGTACACCCAGCCATCGCTGATGCTCGTAGGATTCGTATAAGCAGAAAAAGAACAGAACATTCTCAAGAAAGCCTCTACAAAGAGAAGTGTAATCTCCAGGGTGAGAGCTTGTGTCATTAAACGTCTGACATCAGATTTCATTGCAGGCGATAGCGAAATTCTCACTGACTTCAATAGCAAAGTTTGGGCTACAGGCTCCCCCCTGCCATCACTTTCCATTGGCCTTGCTCCTTGACAATGAGATTAGTGTTACAGAAATAGACTGAAGCTTTAAGAAGCACATAAAAGAAAAGATATGCTATGTTTGTATTTGTCCTCAGCTACCAAGAGCTTCATTGTTCTGAAGAGCGGAGGTCAGCGTACACACGGACCACTCTGGAATGCTGGTTTGAGTCACTTGGGCAGGGTCGCAACCCCCCTCCCCCCGTTCCCGACGAGAGGCACCACGAGATGCAGGCACTTCTTTTTCAGCAGCATTATGCACTGTGCTACGCCAACACACCTGAACCTGTGCTGCAATTGCAATCCAGGGCTTTTCTGGAAAGATGAAAACACCTAATTTTCCTGACATTTTCAAAATACTGCTGCAAGAGACAGGGTAGGACAGGGCTGAGATGCCAAATCTCCCTTTGCCAAGTCAGTGTATGGCACCATTGGTGTGAAACCAGGCCCGCCTCCAGAAAGGCTAACGAACTGAGCCATTTTGCCATCCTTGCTTTGAAAAACTAGAAATTGGTAAAACAAATACTTAGTCTCGGTGTACCTAAAGCTGCTCAGCGAGCCCAAACACTCTTCCAGGCAGTGCCCAGCGGTGCAGCCGGCCGGCCACGGCCACACACGTGCAGCTCCCCCAGGAGGCAGCGGCCTCCTCCCAGAAGCATCCCCCCCTCCAGCCCTGACTGGGACATTTTACAGTACACTGATGACATTGTTTGAGCTCAGATGCTTTTTTTTGTTTCTTAAACACAAATGGAAAATATCTTTTATCATGCAGATGTGTAATTGACCTCCTGGCAAAGATTAGCATCGCAGCCACAAAACACACTGCACAGCACGATGAAGTGAGAAAGTATTTTGTAAAGTTTCTCTTTTACTGAAAAAACAGTGATATCCAGGCTTTAAAAGGATAATAAAAATGGAAATTAAAAATACACCTTAATGTATCCAATGAAATTCAATTTTAATCTAAATAGTTTTTAAACCAAATGTTACAGTAAGTATGTTTTATAAGGCCATCTAACCTCACAATTCCATATTCAGCTTATTTTTTCACCTGGAACACTATTTATTTTTTCCATTGTTTAAAGATCTTACAAATGTTACAACTACCTTCCTTAACTGGCACTTCCATTTTTATGGGTATCTGAAAGAAGCAATTAAAAAGTTTAAAATAAAAAGTATCAGACAAATACATGATTCATGCTGCAATTTTCCATATGCTGACTACTGCCAACTGTACAACTTGGCAGATGCTGGGAATATCCCAGCTCTACCCTTGCAAGTCTCCTCCAGGACCATCAAGAAAACATTTTGTCAGGCTTCAAACATCAGCAAGATCTCTGGTGTGCTACAGATAAGCCCCCAAAATATAAATGGTTAACCAAACCTTAGTGTAGCTTACTAGACTTGGAAGTTTTCCAATTCCCACTATTCTTGGGCACGTTTCCCCCAATCAACTTTGAGAATCAGGTGAAAGAAACTGGAAAACAGCATCGAAAATGGGGAAATCTCCCACAGGTCAGGTGGCAGGTGAGGATGTACTGTTCTCCTTGCAGAGCATTTGATCCTTTACAGAGGCTCTACTTCGGGTAAGGCTCGGGGCTGAGTTTCGATCTGTTATCCCAGGGGAAGGCAGCCCCCCCCAACCAGGAGGCTGCGTGCTGCGAGTTTCGCACGTGCAGAGAGTGTTCCCGTCCTTGCACGTGTTACGGGCTGTTCAGCAGCTCCTGGCAAAGCTGCTGCCCAAATCATTCGCAGCTGCACAGCGTGGCTGACCCTGGCACTCAAAGCGAGTGACAATGGAAGCGCCTGGAAGCGAGTCAGCACAGCTCCATCCATCACCCAGGCACTGCCTTCCCTGGTCTCTTCTTTGGCAAGTTCCCCCTTATAAAGTTTCTGGAACTGATGCTTTTCCAGCACTTAGAGCCTTACCTCTGTTAGTGTTTCCACACATCCTCCCTCCCATGGTAACACCCTCGTAATAATTTCCCATTAAAAAATGTATGTGCTAGTTAGAAGACTAAGAGCTACCTGTTGCAAAAATCATTTAAAGCAATTTGGTAAAATTTAGAGGATGGAACTTTATTTTCCTATCAGACCATCAATATGTACTGCAAAGGACTTACAACAGGCAGCACTGAAAAGCATCCTTGGTTAAATGCTTTCACAAACCAAATGGCATTCAGTTTCTCCACATATCTCACTTAAAGCAAAACGCCTTTGCACAGCTTTGTGCGTCTTTGGCAAGCAGAAGGTTGTAAGACTACGGTGATTACCTAAAAGGAGCAGACATTTGATGCTACATGATTGTGTTGAAATCAGCCAGTGTTTTGGGAATCAAACAATCTCTCTGAACACTGCTTTTTATGTCAGAAAAATACACGCTGTAGAGCACTGTGGAAAGGAAGACACATGCACAGAAAAGAGCAGAAAAGCAGGGTAGATTAAAGAGAAACTCACATGATTCCTAAATCCAAATTCTTTGGACATGATACCCTTCAGCTGGACACTGTTGAGAGGGTCCACATGGCCTTTTCAACAAGCCGAAGGCCGGAGTAAGTCATTGCAATTTCAGTTTCGTGTACTGGGAATAATTTACACAGTTCACTGGTAGGTGGCAACACTATACAGAAATAAAACACATGTGCAGACAGCTTATTAAAGTGATAAATAGCCTGGGTTAGCAGAGCGTTGGACACCAAAAATACCATATTCTCAAATTTATTGTTACATCATTTTTTGAAGAAACGTGGCTAAGTCCTTCCTTATCCTTTTTTTGTGTACTGGCCACACTCAAAAGTCTGTATTTCTGTTAAAAAAAAAAAATCTGCAGAAATGGCGCGCGGCGGCAGCGGGCGGGCGCGATGCAGAGCGCGCTGTTCCTGGCGCTGCAGCACGACGGCGGGCGGATGGAGCGGGGCGGCCGCCGCCGCAGCGAGGCGGAGGAGGCGGAGAAGGGGCGGATGAAGAGGACGATGTGAGTGCCTGCGCCCGGGGCAGAGCGGGGGGACCGGCGCCGGGGGCTCCTGCCGGGAGAGGCTCCCAGCCGCGGGGCCGGGACCGGGGGGAGCGGAGCCGCTTGCCCACCTCTGCCACCTGCAGCTGGGCTGACATTAGTCCCTGGCTAGCGAGCGAATCTTGATTTAAGCGAGGGGAAAATACTCTTCTTGCTGTCAGGCAGATGCTCCGGGTGACCCTCAGAACTGGCAAAGCAGAGTCTGGAAAACCTCTGCAGCTTTTGCCAGTAAAGGGGCTGGTGTCTAAAGCATTTTGAGTTGTCATTTTTAACGTGCATCTTCTTTGTTCTTCCAGCATTAAAGATTGGAAAACGAGGCTGAGCTACTTCCTGCAGAACTCTTCCAATTCTACTAAAATGAAACCTAAGAAAGTGGGGAAACACCGCACCTACTTCAGGTAAGTTATGAGAAAGAGACTTTGTTTAAATAACTCAAGTGTTTTACAATAAAGCTTGAGCAATGGAGTCTCATGTTCTCCATCTCTTTATGCAGACCTTCCCCTGAAGAAGCCCAGCTGTGGTCAGAAGCTTTTGATGAACTTCTTGCTAATAAATGTAAGTTTGTCTTCAAAAAGTAAAATTCAAGAGCAAAGGGGTGGGGAAGTTTATATGTCTGTAGGAGATTATTTCCTTGCATGTCAGCATTGTACCTTTCTAATGTAAATAGCTTTGATTCTGGTCTTGAAAGTTAAATGCTTTAAACCGTTTAAAGCAAAAATTCATAGAGGTGTTCTTTAAAAAAAGAAGATTGTAAACCAATATTAAAACATCAAGAATACTTCATTGTAGAGGAATTTTTTCTGTAACCCTTGTAGCTAAAATAGCACCTATCAAAGCCCAGCTGATAGGCTTTGCCAAATGTGAAAAGAGCATTTGTTCACTCAGCTCACTGCTTAACCAAGACAAATGCATTCAAATAACTGTGGAAGGATTCTGCAACACAGAAGTTCAATGATCTCAGGGTGTTACTGTATCTCTACCAGGAAAAGTATTCAACAGCAGAGCAAAAAGACTAAGAAATAATATTACCATTTGCTCTTTGAACTTGAGTCATCTTTTCCATTGCAAAAAATATTCCAGGGGTTTGTAGCACAGTCATAAATATTTACTCCAGTGTAAAGGTTAACACATGAGATAGATACCATCTAGAGAGAGGGGTTTTTAATATATATGCAGGCATCACAAAAGGGAACATACCAATTAGAAATGGCTTTCATTTTTTATGTTCACCTAAAAAACTACTAACTCAAGGTGAAGCCTGCCAAGCTGTTAGTGTTAATTTGTTTGCATACATAGATGTGGAATTTTTTTTTATTGCTATGATATCCCTGAAAGAACCAGACCAGAACTACAGCAAAATGTTTTGGTAGAAACAGATGTGACCAATAGGTAAATTCAAGTTTCCTGAAATAGTTAACTGATGTATANCAGAAATGCAGGGTATATTTCTGACTGACAGAACAGAAAGGACAGCCACCCCTCTGCCAGCGCCGCAGGGACGGGCGCCCTTCCCGGGGGATGTCAGTGCGACCGGCTAAAAGCTTTCCAAGGAGGCGCTAGCAAGGGCAAGTTGAGAAGCGGGGGGGGAAAAAAAAAAGAAAAAAAAAGAAAAAAAGGAAAAAAAAAGAAAGAAAAGGAAAAAATGAAGAAGAAAGAGGGGAAAAAAGAAAAGAAAGGAAAAACAAAATAAAGGAAAAAAGAGACGTAATCCCGGGAGAAGGCAAAACTTTCCTGTTCTGGCTCACCGGGAAAAACACAGCACCCTCCTGCCCGCCGCGCGGGCCGCTCGCCCAGCCCCGCTGCGCCGCCTTCCCGCCCGCCGGGGCCGGGGCCGGGGCCGGGGCCGGGGCCCCGCCCGCCCGCCGGACTATAA
>VZTQ01001343.1:121431-181782 GCA_013400755.1 Pelecanoides urinatrix
TGAAAGAACCAGACCAGAACTACAGCAAAATGTTTTGGTAGAAAACAAATGTGACAATAGGTAAATTCAAGTTTCCTGAAATAGTTAACTGATGTATATTTTTTTTTTTCTTTCCCTAGATGGTCTTGCTGCTTTCCGAGCTTTTCTGAAGTCCGAGTTCTGCGAAGAGAACATCGAGTTCTGGCTGGCCTGTGAGGACTTCAAGAAAACCAAGTCACCCCAGAAGCTGACATCGAAAGCAAAGAAAATCTACAATGACTTCATTGAAAAGGAGGCTCCCAAAGAGGTAAAGAAAACCTATTTAAACATCAAGTGCCCTGTTCTATGAGTTCTTACAGCCTTTCTTTATTTCTCTGAACTCACTTTAAGATACAGATGCCAAACTGCATTGTACATACCTCACTGTTAATATCTGTGTCTGAACCTAACTCTCCCTAGCTGCCTTTTCACCGAGCTGGAAAATGGCACAAGCAGTATTTCGGAGAGTTTCCATCTTAACTGGGAAAAGTCAACAGCCGCATTTAACACTTGTATTTGAGTTTAGCACTGAAAGATAGTATAGATTAATTTTTAATATTAAAGAAGAATTTTCTTAAAGGAAACTTGATTAATTTAACCCTGTAGTGAGAGGGTCTTGCTTTTTTTACCTCTTCAGAAATTTTATGGTGTATTATACTTACTTGAATTCAGTTCTCAGAAATAAATGTCCTTGTTTTTGTGTTTCAGATAAACATAGACTTCCAAACCAAGAACATGATTGCACAGAATATTCAAGAAGCCACGCATACCTGCTTCACTGCAGCACAGAAGAGAGTTTACAGCTTGATGGAGAATAACTCATACCCACGGTTTTTGGAATCTGAATTCTATCAGGAGCTGTGCAAGAAGACGCCCATCACCAGAGCGGCCCAGGGGACATGAGCGATGGAGAAGAGCGAGAAGCAGCCTCTCAGCTAGCGAGGAAGCAAGCCACAGCTCATGGCAGCATCCTGACCTGACAGACACAGATACCCAGTGCTCAGTCTGTTTGCCATGGAGCAGGGACAAATACTGACTGGTGCAAAGCTGATGGCAGAGAGTGACGCTGTTGGAGGGCATTCAGAGGTGACGGCAGAAGTGTGCCAGCCAGCTGCTGGCCATGTGCTTCTCTGCCAGTGCTGCAGTGAAAGGTGACTGCATGCATTACACCAAACCGCACAGTGTAAGAGTCCTCACAGCTGAGGTGATGCAGCAGGCTGGAACAGAGCTTCCTCCGTGTAAACAGAAGCTGCTCTGTGCAGTTGCGTGGTGCTGGCAACTTGAGTAATTGGTTGAGTATTTATTTTTCCTAAACATCAACCAATGTTGCTGTTGTCAGTCACCCAGTGTGTTCACACCGGTTCTGTAAACTGCCTCTAGCTGCAAAGAGAGGCGTTGGGTTTCTGTGCAGCTTCCAGAGAGCAGGAGCGCTGCGCAGCCCAAAGTGAGGAAGGGATGTGACTCAGCCCCAGAGGAACAGGTTCTGCAAGGAAAGAATGCGGGGCTGGGTTGTGTCGCAGGGCTGCATGAGGCCAGACTGAGGGCGAAACTTGGCCAGGGCGAACAGGAGCTATATAGTATTATATTTATATGTGATTATGATTGTGTTGAATGTTGCAATAATGTCATAATTCTGTCTTGAGGACAGCAAGCTTCAGTGAAGTCTCTTACTGTTTTTTAATAAACTATTTTGATACAAAGCTGCTTTTGTTGCTTAATTTGTTTTGTGCACACAGAGATACATTATCTGGCACTAAACTCCAGAGCGTTGGGATTGCACGTCCTGGGTGTGATCTTAATAGGGCTAACTTTAATTTGCCAGCCAAGTGTTTTGTTTGGGTTTTTTTAACAGAATAAAAATCCTCAGAGCATGAAAGCTCTTAATGAAACCTCCCCATAAAATCGATCTGTAAGACAGTGCAAGGCACATGTATGGCTAGACATGATGACAGATCAACTAGAAAGCAGCAGCATTGCTGCTGGAGATCACAGGATGCTATTTGGAATACAGGCAGCAGTAGTACAGCAGTAGCACAGTTGCTCCTGCTCAAGACCTTTGCTTCAAAAAGCACTTAGGAGGGCTTTAGTATCAGGCTGTAAAAGCCCCGTAGAGTTAGTAGAGGTAATACTACAAGAAAAGCATTTGACCCCCTGCTCAGTGGGCACTTCTTAGAGGGAAGTTACTGGTCACCATTATTCCATGTCAATTTTTCTAACTGACAACATCCAAAAGCAGCATCTCCAAAACAGTCCCACAGTTGCAAGCCCCAGTTTGTTAGTTTTGTGACTTGTCTGAACTCTAGCTCTGTTTAGGTCCTGACTCCACTCCTCAGGTTACAGCTTTAATTGTTTAGTTCACATATAGCCACAGCAGCCAGTTTTACAATGGTCCGCTTCTCCAAGCATCAAGAAATTTCTAACTACAGGCTTTTCCACTACAGCTACATATCCAAAGACTGTTCAAAAGCAACTACTTCATGCATGTATATACATACTGCAGGATATATTGCAGTTTGTGTATATACATACATACACAGAGTTACATATATTTATTACACTGCCTCTATACATGGAAAGAAACAAATTTGGCACAGCCCCCACATTGATATAGCCCCATTTCTGGGGCTGAGAGCTAGCGCTCATACAGCCAAGTCTGCTGATCAGTTAAGTCCATGTAGAACAAGCACAAGAAAAACTCAGCCCAGTAATTTACTGCAGAGGAAGTTGTTTTTTTTTTTTCTAACCAGGAAAAACAGATTTGGGCTGATAATTGCTTTTGTAATCTAATGAAATAATTTGAAGAGCATAAAAATAGCCAGAACTATACCTATTAATAATGACTCGGAGCCAGGGCAGGAATAATTCCATGAAGCTTCATTGGCTTCAGTGAAGCTGCATTAATCTGTGCCAATTTGGGATGTGGTTATTAACCACTGCTGGTGTCTGGTTTCAGGGAAAAAAACATTTCTCATTTCAGCAGGTGCCAGAACTACTTATAGCACAGTATATAGTTCAGAGGGGAAATTAGGTGGGGCTATTAGGCAGGGCATCACTGCCTGAGGGCTGTTCTTGTATATTTTTAAGATTTGAATCATGAATATTGGTCTTTAGGAAGGCTGTGCAGGCAGCTCCGTAGCTTCCCCAGAGCATGCCACGGGGGTAGCAAACCAACCAAGCCACGGCGAGTCCCTGGCACGGCCTCTCTGCAGCATCTGAGAGCCCTGGTTTGAAGGCTCAGCTTTGCAGCAAAACAGTTTGGTGTATCAACAGAAAAAAAAAAAAAGAAAAAAAAAAATCTTATTTTTAGTAAAATACAACACATCTGTGCACACAACATTCCTTCCAATTATTACTTTTCCACTTTTTGATAAGAGCCCTGCTTTCCCAACTCCCAGGGGTAAGCTTCACCAGAAAAAAGGGCACTACAGGCACATGGGGAGTGCTGCAACCCCTGAAAGATTGCTATGAACATTTCCCAGGGAAATATAAAACCACCGATTGCTCTAAGAGATGCTCCTTCAACGCCCTGGGCAGCCTTACAGCTGCAGTTAAAATTGGTACTCTGGTATCAGTATCCAATGGCAACAAATAATAAACTGCTCGTTCCTCCACGGCCCGCTGAACCGCTCACCCTCCGCCCCGGTCCCGCTGGGCGGCACGCAGCCGGACGCGCCGCCGCGGCGGGGAAAAGGCCGGCCTGGGAACGGCAAAGGGAGGGCGGCAGAGCCGGGGTCCCGCAGGCCAAGGTGAGGGCAGAGCACGGTCCTTTTTTTAGCTTCCATCAGGTTATAAAACAGCTCCAGCCCATATCCCTGTTGACAGCCTGGACAGGAAAATAAGGAGAAGGGATCCCGACAGGTAACCACGATCCAGGAACCGTAGCTGCAAAGGAGCACGGGTCCTGAGCAAGTCTGTAAACAAGCTTAGCATTTTTAGAGAAAGGACTTGCTGCAGAAAGCTGAGGGCAGTGGGAAGTGGAGATCTCCAGAGGGCGGTGGGTGGGAAGGCAGCCCAGCTCTGCCGGCGCAGCCCTCAGCCACACAGCCAGTCCTGGCCGGTCCCAAGAAAGTCAGTGCCGGTCCATGCACTGCTAACATAACTGATGCTGGCATGTAGAGTCTGGGGATCTAGAATTACCAAAAAGCAAAGCACATCTGCGGTAAAGGCAAATTTAACTGTCCGTGTATCACTGGTTTTAAACCAGTCTCGCAATATTTCTGCTTTTCTTACCTGCTAGAAGCAAGGGATTCCCCTGCTTTTGTATCACAAAAAATACATTTCCCACCCTTATGATTATAAAGAAAAAATTAAAATTCCAACTGCAGTATCCCCAGTAATTCCCCAAACCAGAACTTAATGCAAAGACACTACGCAGTCATTTAAAAAAATATACCTAATTTTCTAAGCCACTCTCATGATTTTGGGAAACTAGGTCATGAGTTTCAACTGTCTGGATCCAGCAACAGCTTGGGGTTTTCCATGGCTTGCGCTGCCACTGCAGCATGGGGCAATCTGAAGGAGAGTCCTCCATGTTATCAAGAAGGCAACGTGTAAAGTAACCTCCTAAAATACGACGCCAAAGCAGCTGACCCTCGGCAAGTGCCCTCTGGCCCAAAGGCTGGAGAGGACCCCTGAGAAGAGGTCTCCGAGAAGCAGTCGGATGGGAAAGCAATGCCACTGAACTGAAATGCAGTGCTCTTGCTCCATGTATTTAGGTATTGTGGCTGAAAACTGTACCAACACTATAAATAAAATCTGCATTTCCACTTGAAATTCCAGGTCTCCGTTTGGAAAAGGAGACACTAATGACGGTTTAAAAGGCTTTATAGGCACGTGTATATGTGTATGGAAGGGTTTCTGGGATGAGACTGCATAACTTGGCAACTTGCATGGAGCAGAAAAGTGACCTTTAGAAGTAGTTTTAGGATCTTCATGGATTTTTTTTTTTTTTTTTTTTTTGGCAAATTTGACTTCCTTCACGTGGCAAAACATTACCCGTGGCTCCTCCTCATCCCACCAGCACAGCAATACCTGGTGTCCCTACCAGTTCACGTACACCAGCAACGAACTGCCAGGGAGCAGCAGGAGATGGGGACAGGACTGGAGACAAGGCTACTACATCCACCCAAGGTCCATCACAGAAACAGAGCTGGTGACAGACCTACCTGCAACATAGGTCCTTGATCCATCCAGGAGAGAGAGCTGGATATGAGGTTGCACCTGCAGTGCAGCCCCGGGGAAACAAAACTCTCTCAAGGCTGAGCTTAAATGGAGCCCCTGGCCGTGGCAGCAGGTGCGGGCGGGCCCAGGTGGGGCTGCTCAGGGCAGCCCAGGCCGTTAGTGCCCTCAGGGCCCTGACACACATAGGCAGGAGCCCTGTTCTGAGGGTTACTGCCGGCCGTCTGGGCCTGTCAGATCATGACCCCAGGGCAGTCTGAATTTTTGAGGAGGGTCTGCAGTCGGATTTGTGGTGAACGCCCCCAGGAATTAGCCTTGTGTGGTTCTGTGGACGTGCTAATTGGCATGGCCCTGAGCGCTGTAACTGGGCAATGATGGCCGGCCAGCGCCGAAACCCAGGGAAAATAGTCCCACTGTTATCCTGCGTAGGAGATTAAAATTTGGCAATCTTTCATTAAAAGAATCATTTAGATCAGAGTTTCCAACAGCTACAAAGTACCCGTGAGCAGCAATTAAATGATGTTCCATTAAAAATATTAAACATCCCATTCAAGATAATCTAATTGACAGAAATTAGTACTTATGTTTCCCTGCCAGTTGGGATCTCATGGAATAAATTGTGTTTCTGCATTACAGGTTTAGACCAGAGAGCAGCTCCCTGGCTTCTTGGCTGGGAGCCTGGCTTGGGGCTTTCAGGAGACATGGTACTAATCTGATATTTATAGGGCTCGGAAAGTCAGCTGTCCGATATGGAAAAGGCACTCGGGAGCAGAGCGGGCTGTTTATGGAGCTGGTGTGTTCCTTCCCTTCGCGGATGTCCAGGGGAGACCGAAACGAGAGAGCATGGCCAGGCACATGCAGCGCAGAGGGGCAGCGAGGAGCCGTGCTAGCACCCTCCTGTTTCACCTGTTGCTTTTGAAGGCTGACAGGACGAACCCCTTCGCTGGGACCAGCTGGAGCCGGCGGGGCTGCGCTCGGGAGGCGGAGGAGCACCGGGGGAGCCGTCCCCGCCGTCCCGGGGCCATCGCAGCTGTGGCCCGGGCAGGCGTCGGAGGCTTCCCCTGCTCTCAGCAGGCTTTGTACTGCGTCAGAGAGATTATCTGTCGTGTGCGGCTGCCCTCCCTGGCGTCCGCCCAGCCCGAATACGTCTGTTTGCAAAGTTGAGCTGTCTCCTGACTTGGCTGCGGTTGGTTCCTGCTGTTTACTTTCCCTGATACCCACTGTGGGCTGGGACCGGGCGTCCGAGCAAGGGGAGGAATGGCTGCCAGGCAGGCTGGGGCCCTTCCAGCCGCGCTCAGTGCCCTTGACGGCCTGAAATCTCGCTTCTGCCGCTCGTCCTCCCTGCAGGCTGCTGGGCTTTGGGGCAGGGTCCTTCCATTTTCAAAAGGAGACGTCAGCTCACTCGGCAGCAACGGCCCTTCAAGATGGAAGTGCCAGATAAATAGGCAGCGTAAATGGGTCACAGTTGAAAGCTGAGAAGAAGATCAGCTGTGACCTTAGGATCAGATAGACACAGAGCTTTATGGAGGGCAGGGGGGTGACGTAGCTACATGATCCAACTGCAGCGTTTTTGTGATGCTATGGAGATCACATTTGTTCCAACAGGCTAATGCCTGTATGAACACATAGGTAGCTAGGACACTTACAAGTTAGGGCCAAGGCTGTCATTTTGAGGAACTCACTAAGCCAGGAGTCAGCTCAGCATCCATACGGCTCTTTCCATAAGTCCGGGAGGAGGAACAGTGGGTGTGCCTTTTGCTAGCACTAAAGCAACAATACACTATGTTGCCCTCTCCATTGACCTACAGCTGGCATTTGCTAACTGTTCATTGGGGCCGGACTCCCAATCCTGATAGAAGCTATCACACCCGCGGGGTGCTGTAGAAATGCTTCGGTTACCCCCCAGACCCACGGCTGTATGCATGCTTTACTGGTGCTGAGAAGCTCAAGTCCTTGGCAGTTACTTGCATAGTCTGGCAAGTGAAATGTTCCCAACAACTGGAAGAGTGCCCATGGCAGAGCTTTTTTCCGAGCGATTTCCCGAAGGCTCAGAGGGCCTCTGGGGCTCTCTCGCTAGGTTAAGCGTGCTCTGTGCCTCAGAGCTGCCCGGGGGGTCTTTGGTGCTGTAAAACAACATCATGGATTGTGATAATTAAGCTCCGGAGCAGCACAGTCTGCCAGCAGGCAGATTTGGAAAGAGGTGGATACAAGTGTGAGAACAATACTTGGCATCAGCCTTCATATCTCCTTTGAAAATTGGATCCTAGGACAGTTCCCAGCTACACTGAGCTTCCCTCAGCCACAGAGACCCTCCTGACGCTGGCCGTGGTCACCGAGCACAGGCCTTCACACTATGCCATAGAAAGTTCATGTCCAGAATGGAGCAGTGGAATTTGGACATTTAATACCTAGTATACAAACAGATCATCTTCCTGGAGATCAACATTTAAGCCAAGTGTTTAGATACAGAATCTGAAACGGCTTGAAGAGCACCAGCCCTCCCTTCCAGCCAACCTCCCTCTCCTTTTCACTCCCCCCGCCCCCTGAGCTTTTCTTCCCCACAATCTACAACGTTACACTTGCATAATAATGTCTTGAAGCTGTTCGGCTCTGAGGAAATACGAGAGTACACAATTTTTATCAAGTGTGTTCTGAACCACATACACACTTGTAAACCATTCACCCTTTTGTATGTTTCCTTACAAAACCAAAAAATTACAATGGCATAAAAAATGCTGTGCTCTGGGATAAGCAGACTTTGCACACTGAAAGGTCGCTTGTCTCGCGGTGTGCTCGTGCACTGTAACTTCTGGGGAAGGTACCTACACCACACGCACAAGAACTGTAACTAATCTCCTGTATATTTTTCTCAAGGCTGCTAATTGTGGAGGAACCTTCTGAAAGTGGCTCCTACCTGCCTCGCCTTTTCATGGCTGGAATCAGAAGAAATACATTTTTTAATCAGCTCTACTGGCCACCATAAAGCAGTTAGTTATTCTCTTCTGGTAATTTCCCTCCTGTGAGAAAACCAAACATTTATCAGGACAACAAACTAATGACAATGTCTAGCATCAAAAGGAGCACCAAGAAGCAACTATACAGGCTGTACCCCACATCCCAGCTAACGCACCTGCCCTGCAACGTTCCTGTTGTATTTAACCCAGAGTAATTATTACGTAAAGCCTAGTTGAGCAAAGTCTGGTTTTTCACAATGTCCATCAAGGGTTTCAGCAAGGTGTCGGATCTGGTGTCAAATAATCCCAGTACACCGCTGAACTTCTGCCCTCTGCAGTGCTGAGAGTTTACAGAGAGAGAACCAGCTTGGTGAAACATCGGTATTGCACAGCTAACCCCAGCACTGCAGCCTATGGTATAGGGGTACCTATAGCCCTTCTCCAGCGTCTTCCGAGCAAGGGGCTGTACATCCATCACCAGGTTAATCACCACTGCCTCACTCTGTGATAGAGATGGGGAAACCAAATCACTGATTAGTTAAGTGATATATGTAAGAGGCAGAATGATATATTAGGAAATATTAAATGGAGATATGCTCAGCTTTGTGCAGAGCCATTATACTGAGCATCCAGAAGACCTCAGCTAACGCGATGTAACTGAAACAGCAAAGCAGGGAGTATGCCTGTAATTGGGTTGTAATAGCCAGCTCCCAAAAGTAGCACCTAGAAACCTAGAAACCTCAGAGTAAGGTGAGTCTCTCTGAAACACCACTTCAGCAGTCACTGGTATGCTTTTAGAACAGAAGTATGACTCCAGCCCCGCAATCTAGCATAATTACAGGAGTGCTGGGACTGAAGAGACAAAAGAGAAGCGCCCTTGGCGCGGGAAGTGGCTTCCCAAGAGAAGACAGAGCATTTCCGTCAGGGCAGACACGTGGCAGGCAGCATGGTCAAAGCAGGACATTGTAGAGGGGCTGGCCAGCCACCACAACAAATCTGCCAAGCATTTGCTTCAGCCACATGAATCATCACCAAGCGAAGGTTTCAGCGGGATGGGAGAGTCATCCCCTGTTCACACGTGAGCAGGTAGAATCAGTAGGGACTTGGAGGGGAGTCTGTGTTGAACATATTTTCCACTAGGAATTAGTGACTAACGATGATGGCAGTTGTTAACAAGGCGGCAAGTTAGGAAATAACGTCCAAAGACAGCAGCAGCTCCTCTGAGTAAGCACAGGCTGGAGGCGCACCGGCCCGCAGCTCCCTGGGGGGAAGGCTGGGCTGGGGCAGGTGCTGCCGGTGACAAGGGGAGGACCGGGAATCGATGCCACCAGAAACAAACAAATACAAGGGGAACAAAGTACTATTTACAGGCAGAGAACATGTCAGCTGCAGGGTTTGCGTGAGGTTTTAGTGGCAGGAATAATAGAGGAGTGTGGATGAAATGTCACTGAGGAAGCGTGGGTGTAGTGGATAGCAGATTGCGAACTGATAGGAAATCTTCCCCCCCTCGGATCAAGAGGACTGGCAGAAGCATCACTGCTTGCACTCCCCAAGGACAGAAATAAAGCAGCTGCTTTGCTGCTTTGCTGACAACAGAGTGTAGCCTGTGCCTGTGGGAGTTAATACAGCCCAAATTACTTTTTCCTGGAACAAGCCACTTGCAGAACTGATATAACCACAAATGGATACACAGGGTTATTTTAATAGCAGTTTACCAAAACCAGCCACATTTGGGTAGCTTTTTTCTAAATCTCAACATGCTGTTAACGTGCATATCGAAGGACCTTGAGCAACATCGCCAGCTGGGTGACGGCTGTTTGGTCACATCCTTCCCATCGCTGCCACACTGGGTGACTGACAGGGCACAGGATGTGCCTTTGCTGGGCCAGCACCAGTGAGCTTTCCGACGGGCCCTGTCGGGTGTTGCTAGCAGCACGGATTCAGGGAATTTTGCTCAAGACAAACGAAGGATACGGTTTTCGTGTTACGCTTTGGTATGACGTACCAGCGGCAGCTGCCTTACCGGGAAGCGGGACAGTGGCACTCCCCCGCTCCCTCCCCTTCCCCGGTCCCTGCACGTCCCTCGCTGCCCTTGCATCTGATTTAGCAGCTGTGCAGCTGCTGTGGAGCTGGATGAGCAAGCAGGTTGGGCAGGAAATTTTCCTTTTTTCGATGGGTTTGTTTTCCGTGGGATCAGATTGCTGCTCCGACCTACCCTGCAGCCACCCAGCCACTAGATGAGGGTGATGGGGCAGAGAGGAACATTCTGGTGGGGGCCCACGGCCTGACATGCAGCAAGGTGGGTCTGACCGACCTCGAGGTTCAGGTCCCTCATCACTGTTTTGTCATACTTTTCCCTTTGCACTCCTCCTCCACCTCCCTCTGGCACATCACCAACCTCTTCGCCAGGAATGCCATTCATCTGGAAACGGCGCCGCTGATTTTCTGCCCCTCCTTCCTTGATAACCCAGCCAGACCAGCCACATAGCAGCACATCAGGAGACAGAGACTGTGGGAGCAACGTTCAAATGGTAGACATCACTGGCAAAGCTGTGAAGGTGACGATGCCCAAATAGGGAAGGGGCATCTTGGGTTGGTCATGAGGAAAGAGAAGGGCTCGTTGACTGGTTTAACATCCAATAAATGCTTTCACGTTACAGATCACCTGAATACCTGCTGATGCTGATCAGCCTTGTTGGGAGGTCCAAGGTTCAATTATGGCCTGAAAATAATTTTAGCACATCGGCAACATGACCTGATCTGAGTCACTGGCATAATGCAAATGGGCCAAAGTGTAAATGGACAAAGCTGCTCAGCACCATAGTTTTTCCAAAAGCAGTTTAGCTGATTTCCAAATAGAGCTAGAAAAGCAGTCATGCAAATTTGTATCTTCCAGCAGCACATCTTCTTGTATTTAGTGGCTTTCCAGTGATAAGTGCAGCTTCCAGAATAAGTAAAACCCATGCTGTTATGGAATAGGGAACACTGTCTACAGGGACTGTATGAATTTTTATAAGGCAAATATGAGATTGAATAACTCCACGCTACAAATCCTTTGCCAGGAGCCAGTTCTACCAGCCATTAAGGTAGCCAGCTGAATTTGCTGCTTTCTACAGTATTTCAATACACCAAGCAGCGATATCTTCCCATACTAGTTAGGATCAGACTGGCTTAATCAAGAATTCAGTATATTTGAGATGAGGGTTAGTTTTAACTTAGTTTGTTGATGCTTTTTTCTTACCATGTAGTTTATAAATATTCTCCCCCTCTCATGCACTACCCGTAACAGAGAAAATGATTTACTGGAAACAGGCACAACTCAGCAGCAGCAGCTGAAGCTGTTGCTGTTATTGACTGCGTGGCCTCTCCTGTGGTTCCCAGACCGACTTACACTTTGACTAAGGCCAAACGAACTAATTCCGATCAAGGCAAGGACTTTAATGGTTCTTGCTTGAACAGCTTCAACTTTCACCTAAAATTTGCTAAAGTTTCACTGAAAATTTATTTAGAGTACATATGTGTTTCTAAATAACCCATACCTCCTACTTTAGTCTCTCCCAAAGAGGCAGGGGATACATTACTCGCCAACAGGGATCACGCGAGGAAGCGCTGTGATGGACGCCTGCTGCAGCTTCCGAGACAGCAAAAGACTTGGATAAGTTGGTGTAGCAGGTTATTTGCCTTTCCCAGACCCTGATGTCTGATGATAATTATTTCTATTCTTGCAATCTTCTCTGATTCCCCAGCTACTGCTTCTATTTACTGCCATAGCTGCAGCATTGCAAAGCTCAGGGAATCCTTTTCACCCACATTTCCCCCTTGGCAGCAGTTAATGAAGGCAGCTCTGTCAGATGTCCTTTTTTCTCCATCATCTTTTTACAAACAAAGAACCAAATCTGTCCTTGGTCATGGAAAGCTGGATCCAAGGGACAGAAAATAACTGTGAGATGACCTTGGAGCCAGGTTTCTGGTTTGAAATGCCTTTGAAATGTGGCTTTTCCGTGTCACTGAATGATGGCCAGTTACTGACGGGCACATCTTGAGCTGCACGCCGCTGGCACAGCTTTCCTTCCATTCACCTCCACAGCAGCCACTCTCCTCCCGCGGGCAGCATCTGCTCTGTGTTTTCCAAAAAGATTCCTCACGCAGCCAGCATTTACATTTCCGATTAACCTTTCACAAGAAGCTGGGTTCATCTGAAACCAAGCTGGTGTTGGAAGCTCAGCCAACATCACTTCAGCCAAGTCACACCTGCAGTATTCGCCGCCTTGCGTCCTTCCAGGGTGGGGACCAGGCCCTCCAAGACCTACAGCCCTGCTTCAAAGTCTCAGCTTCAAAAATTGCCCTCATTTCTGCTGATGCAGAGGCTGACTGGCACAACTCTTGATTTAGACCTAAAATAAAGCACAGTGAGTTACATTACAAGATACCTGTACACTTTGTAGGTGGCTAAAAGCATTTTTCTTTCTGACTGGTGGTAGGTAATATATCCAAATACTGACTGATCGCTAGATCCAGTGCAAAAGGAAATCACCCTATTTACTTCAAGGACTGATGGTACATTTCTACCTGTTGGTAGCTAAGATAGGAGTTATCATCTTTAAAGACTGTGTTTAAAATACAAATACTCGCCAATATTAAAATAAGAGACATATGAAGCCACTGGTTTGGATAAATAGATATTCCCCTCAAGTTCAGCCTTCCAGAAAAGCCTGAAATTGAAACCAAGCAGTCAGCCATAGAAACATTAACTTAATCCCCTCTTGTTGCTCCATCTGAGGCCTCATCTGTACGTGGATTTTGTAAGATTGCAGCCAAATACAACGAGGAGGGTTTTATGTATTTATTTTTTAAACTAAAACTGTCAAGACATGAAAATTGAAGAAATACAATACTGGGTGTTAGGAAAGCCACAACAATGGGCACAAGAAACAAAATCAAAGGAAATATATACATTAAACTTCCTTACAATTCTTTGGTCTTCAAGACTAACCAACACTGTTTTAGGAAAAAAGTATTATCCTGAATATAAAAGAGAGGGGTTTTTTTCTGTATCATTGGGCATAACTGTTGTACTAGGTTCTGGGCCATTAATTTTGAGTTGGCTGGTATAAAGACTAGCATTTGTAAATATCAGCATAACAGAAATTTTGACTTTTCTGTCCAAAATATCCTTCTTGGTTCTTTAGTCTAGGAAAATATGAAGCAATTCAATGAGGTTACAGTGATGCTTTGGTTTACTGGAAAAAAAAAAAAGGGGGTTTAATTCTTTCCACAGTTCCATTAAACATTTTCTTCACAGGAGAATTTGCTGGAATAGTTAATGTGGAATAAAATATTCCACAGTACCCAGTCCAGGATAGAAATATTCAGATGCTGGTACCCAGTTGTCTTTTCCTTACTTAGTTTAGCCTGTTCAGGGAATTACATTAAGCTAAAATGGACTTTGATTTGGAGTAAAGTTCCAGGAACAGAGACATTCAGGAATCGCTTGAAATTTTGAACAAAACTGAGCTAACTCCAGGGCAATTTCCTAACACTAGGTCTTATTTTATTGCCATACGTTACTGGGAGGAGATGGAAAATAAAGAGACGTACAAAATCCCCCGAACAGCTTCCAAAAGTAGTTTTGGCTTCCCCAGGCTTCCACTGCCTTCAGTAGCGAATGCTTAAGAGAAATCCAATTACTGCATTGGACAACTTTGCCTTTCAGAGATTTGCTTCCCACAGAAAAGCCCATGGCAACAAGAGCATAAGCAGAAAGACCCGGATTATGAAATCGGATCCACGCTCATCTCCCCACCGGGCTGGGAGTGGTGGGGGGTCTGTCCTCGGGACAGACTTCACACCTCGTCCCCCGACAGCCAGTTTGGAGGGGGTTTAACACTTTAAGCTGAAAAAAAAAGGTGGCAAAAGGGCCCGTCTATAATTTTGCAAATAGTGCAGAGACGTTAAAAAAAAAACCCTAAACAACCCCGCCTTGCTTCACACTATACGGGAAGCGTCTGGCACCCAACTGCATCTGCGAGGAGGCAGATCTCAAACAAACAAGCGGGAGCAGGTCCTCGCACACTCTGTAATTACACTCTGGATCATCCAGAGGCCGAAAGTATCAACAGCTTTAATATATGACTAGCTAGATTAAAAAAGAAACAAAATTGGGCTGAGTGATTATTAGAGCTGATGGTCTGCTTGCAAGAAATCCCCAAGCTGTGGTTTGCAGCCAGGGCACGACAGGAGGGGGATCGTCTTGTGTCTGCCCCGTCAACATGCCGAGCAAGGCAGGAGCGGCGATTCGCGCCCTTGTGCAGAGCACCCTTAAAAGTTAGGGGGTTCAGCCGGTGTGCTGATCTAGGAACGGGTTAAGCAAAGCTGAAAAGCTTCTCAAGGCTTTTGCTGAGGTTGTAATTGGGACTTAGGAGCTACATATTTTATCTGTCCCTCCTGTAAGCACACACTGCCAGTTGCTGAATTGTGCAGCTGAGGGAGGGGCAAATATGCAGCTGTTCACAACTGGTAAAAATCTGTGTGATTAAAAGTTCTCTTTCTGCACGCCCACTGCAGGAGCCCAGGACAAACTTATTTAACATCACAGACAAGCACGTACACTCCAACATGAAAGCACTTGCCTAGCTTTACATCAGGGGTGCGTTTCTGTGTTATGCTCGAGTTGCTAGCACACACAGGGCTTGAGCAGCGTGGCGCAAGGCGCTTGAGAAAGAGCTAAAACCAGCATTGTGCTGCAAAAATGTGGTCTGCAAATCATGTGCTATTGTCAGAGACTGGAATGTAGTCCCACAGCAGTGTAGCTGGGGACTTCCCATCTATATTTAGGGTGTTGCAATCCTACCCTCTCACCCACACATTCTCACCCTCAGCGGGGTGCCAGCTCTGGCATTTCTGGAGCAGAAAGTGAGCCGGCTCCCTACGTCCCCGTCCATGTCCGTGTCGCAAGTATCAGCTCTTGGGCTGGGGTGAGAGCATGTGGCGAGGCAGGGTTTGGTGGCAAAACTGTTCATCACTTCCAACTACTTAGGTGGTTGAGAGAAAGGTTAAGAAGTGACTCAGGGCTCTCAAATCCTTGATAGCCCATGGCATTAAACCTACGCGCATAGTTCTCATGGGAGCTGTTTGCACTGCGCCCGGAGTCTGACCCGCGGAGCGGGCTTCGATAACCTCTCGTGCTGCCAGCCACACCAGGGTTGTTAACAGCCCTGCCGCGGATTGCGCTTTACGTGCACGTCCCAGCGAGCAGGAAGGTGGTATTTACACTGCGGTGTCTGGGCGCGTTCCCACGCTTCCAGCCCACGGGAGTGGGGACTCACATCGATTCCCCCCCATCCCACCCGTCCCACAGAAAGGTGCTCGTGCTTCATCCTGCACAAAACCAAAAGACATGTTCAGTTTAAGAATAAAAACCCGATGCTCTCTGCTTGTTTGGTTTGCTGTTCGCATAAGCCAGCCCAGACAGCTTAGGTGCAGTCTTTCTGTTCTCGCTCTGTAGATTTAAGACTTATTCAAACAATTGTCAGACGGCGCGAGGCTTTTTTTAGTGAAGCCCCACGTACACCCAGCGCTCCCACATACACTGCTCGTTATGCCGCTTCTTAATACTTTCCGTATCAGTCACCGTGCACACCAGGATACACACAGTGAAATCTGCCCTTCCCTTTGATTCACTCGGAGATGTCATCGCGCGCAGCTGCGGGTGTCAGCGCGGTGGCACTTACGCGTCCTCGTGACACAGCTTCCTGCGCGGAGCAGTAAAAGTAGGGCAGTGAGGAAATAACCCCTCGCTGCTACCACAGCACTGGCAGAAAACAATCATGGCATGGTAATTAAGTGGGTATTTAGTAATACACAGTAGTGAGATGATTTGACAAGGTTTGGGCAAGGGAAAATGGAAAGTGAAAGTTCGAACAGATGTAGATGAAAAGCACGCTGTACTCAGGCAGCTTTTCTAACTTCTGGGATCTTTTTTGCTTTTATGAGAGCCCTCAGTTCTTGGAGTTGTGGTTTAACATGACAAATTCAATTTTCTTTTTAAAACATGTTCATAGGATTTGTGGTTGCAGAGCAAAGGCTGAAATACAACTTCCAAAAGCACGAAAGACTACAAGGCTAACAACCCCCCCACACCCTCCCCCAACCCAAACCCTCTTTTTCTTGTTATTTAAGAAGTCTTTACTTCTTAATTCTTATTATTTTGAGTGTTTAGGACGAACATCAAATGGTGCAATGCCACTGTCTTTGCTTGGAGCCTCTGTTGCTGGGGCGCAGGGGTCTGCTGGGAGGTGACAGACTCTCACCACTGTGGAACATTTAAAAATGATTATTTAGCCCTAGTTGCGGAGGGTCAGAGCCAGACTTTCAGCAGCAGCTTCTTAAAATAGCAACTGTTTTACTCGGTTTATAAACCTAAATACCATTTATGGACACAACCCCACAGACAGGGGGTGGGATCCCCTTTTGATGTATGAACCTCGTGTTTCAGACTGAGAGAATCAAATGAAACTGCCAAAATAAAGGCACATCATGGAAAAACCTGCAGACAGCAGAGGTGATGTATGAGCGTGGAGCTGCGTGCAAACCCAGAAACAGGCACTGCGTCGTTGTTCGTTCAACATCCACCAGTGTGTGAACAGCCCCTGGTCTTCGTCACTGTCCCTGGGTGACAGCCCCTGCCACCAGCAGCAGGACAGCAGATCCCCTGGCAGCCTGCGGTCACGGCACGGTCACGCACAAAGTGCAAGAGGACTAGCACAGACTACTGCAAGGGGAGGTAAGAACTGCCCCGATGAGGACAAAGAAGCGATTTCACAATTAGCGCAGAACCGAAAGATGCTGCTACATTCGTCACATCTCCAGGGAGTGTCGTAACGCCGGCGCGTCCCTCGCCGGGCACCAGCGTCTCTTGCTTCTTGGTGCAACACCTTGTACTTAATTCAGTGCAGCTAGCGTCAGGTCTCACGACCGAGGGCTTTTTTTGTGTAATCCTAAATGTAATTAGTGGTGGTATGAAAGGGCCTGAAGATTTTCAGAGTTGTTTTGTTACCGCAAGCTGGATACAAATAGCGTTAATCCCATTCAGCAGCACAGCGTTCTGGCTTCTAGGGACGAGCTGGGGGGTCGGGCAGGCAGCTCTTACAGGTGCCAATCCCAGTGTAAAGGCAGCTTTTTCTGAATGTACCGTCCAGACCTCACACCTGCATCTACACGGATTTAGGATCCGAGCACATGGATGCAACTGGCCTAAATATGTTGGGTTTACATCACTTTTTAATCACACAAAAGCTCTCCTCCATGTGGATGACATTGAGAAGTAAAATTTAGACAAATTAAAGTGCAAGCAGAATCCAGAACTCAAACATTTTACGCAAGAGTCCCTGAAACTGCACATTTTTAAACAAGCACTGTAGTTTAGCTCTAAATTTTGTTGCATCTTTGTAAATGCAAGAGGCAGAAAATAAGTAAGCACAATAAGATATATTTGTGTTTTCTATCTAAACATTTCACGAGCCAGACAGAGGATGGGGTAGGACTGGGTGCACAAGAAGTTAATATAAGACAACATTATTTATAAATAAATTCTCTAAGGAATGACACAAACAACTTTTCTAACACAAGACACAAATTCTTGCCATATTTTCCTTAAACACTTTGAGGACTTTTAATTATTCTTTCAGAGAAACTGCTAGCGTCACATACAAACCTCCGAGGGAGTTTAGCAAAGCGCTATAAAGCGCAGGTCCCCGATGCCAGCTTCCTCTTTGCTGCTGCCGGGGGCTCCGCAGGGGAAATGGCTCACGGATAAATTTCAAAACAAGAGACGAGTTTGACGGCAGCTGAAAGCGTTCCTGCCCATGAGCCACGCAGATAGAGAGCAGTGCTGCAAGCCACTGCAGGGGAAGGTAGGAAGACTTTTCCATTACCCGCCATCCCCTACTGTAGGGAAACGAGGTTTTTTTTCAGGTACTCTGGCTCTGACACCGCCTTGAAGCCACCAAACATTTCTGCATATGTTAACTGAATAACTGAGTCCCTTTGGTCTGTGCAAAGTTTTGCAGTTTTGCCTTCAAATATAAGGCTGAGCCCAGCACCTCCTACCAGCAAGCACAGGTCTCTGACAGAGGTTGCGACTCTGTTCCTGCATCACTGGAGATAGATTTGCCTGTACATCAGAGATTACTGCAAAGTCCAGACCAGACCATTCTTGTTTGGGGAGAAAATGAGAAAGTACAAAAGGTGACTGCGGGTTATGTTTATAGATGTACTGTGCGACAGCAAAGCAGAAACTAGAGAATGCAGAAGGGCACCAAAAAATACCAGTTGCAGGCGGATTTCGTATGTCACCTACCTGTGAATGATCTGCACAGAGATGGGGGTACGAGCTGGCCGCCGCCATGCCCAAACTAGGATAACAGTATGCATCTAAAGTGTCTTTAGAAATCAAAGCAGTACTTGAATTCTAGATTTAAAGACCAAGTCTTGATGCATACACTCAGGGAAGACTAAGTAAAATTTTACAAGCAACCATAATTCAAACATTTCTTTTGCATGCCTGGTTTTGCACCCATGAATATGTTCTTTTGAGACAGATGTACACGTATAATTCATGCGCTGATGCACCGTCTATTTGTGCAACACACAACGCTCTGTGACACTCACCAGAAATTCTCGGGGAGGAAATCCTGACTGCTTGGCGCTGCCTTCAGGCACCTTCCCTTCCTTCCCCCCTGTACAGTGCAGAAAGTACAGCGAAGGTCCTCTGTCATCAGCTGTACATCTAACAGCACAGAACCCTTCTCATTTACTTCCCCTTATAGTTCAGGTTCATTTACACTACTCACAAATAGATACACCATCTTGTCAGCTGCAATTTCATGGCACAAAATAGAAGTTACCGTCTCTCTCTCTCTCCTGTCACTCTCTCCTGGTGTGCTGTACACCCTTCCTTTTCTGCTTAGTACATAGACAGTAAATATGTGCTCTTAATGTGGTATTTTTTCTCTGGTTTTGAGATAGCCTGCTACTTCCAGCTAAGTAACTCTGAACGTTTGTGCCGGGTCTCTTGGAATAATTCACCTTGAAGTAGGGTCAGTAGATTCTCGCTATTGGCTTTGAAATAGAGTTTATCCCTAGCCAATAATTTTGAACCAAATACTTATTTTTCTGATAGAAACAGTATCTTGATATTCTTGCTAATGCTTTATCCACCCATTGCAACTCTTGATACAGTTTGCAATCAGGATTACAAAGGCTTGGAATATGCAGAGAAGGGAATGGAAAAACCCTAGAGCTCCTGGTTTGGGATCTAGCTAAAACGCATTGATGGATGCCGATAGCGTGTAGGCACTCAGTTACAACAAAACACCCACTGCCTCCGAGATGTCTATAAATAAAATAACACTGACCTTTGCTCTTCCACATCCCACTCATTTCAAAAAGGGCAAATTAGAGTTTCATATATTATACTGGGGTTTCTACACTGCGTGTTATCCTCAAATAGCTTTTAAGATTAAAAGACCTTTTTTTCTGTAGATGGAAACGTTGGTAACCTTGAAAGCAGGTTCCATTATCTACCTATAATCCGTTTTTCAAGTATTACACGTTTGCATGGAGAGGTTTACCTTTGCCAATGCAAGCTGGCAGTGAGCCATCTGCAATCAATAACATCCAATTCTGATCTATAACCCATATTCTGCTGAGCATCTGCTATCTACCTACTTCTGCTGTGTTTTGTAAACGCTTATAGCCTCTGCAGCTGCTCTGGGTAACTGGAGGAGAACCTCATCAATACATACTCTGTATAAATTTACACCTTCCCATGTCTCTATTGGTTTTTCTGACCTGTGCAGTACATCTCCCAAGTACTGGCTCAAGTTGCTTCTTAGCAAATACAAGCATCTCTGACAAAATATAAAGTCTCTTCCTGACTGGAGGTCACATTGTTGTACTGCGAGAGCCTGGCTACTGCCAGGAGTGATTTGTTATTGGCTGGCGATTTTGATCTGATAACGTTATTTGTATTGGTAGGTTGCTCACGTGTCAGGATTAGTGCAAGACACCGAACAAGGAACACAGTGTTCTGCTCCTATTTATGTTTCTTGCTATAGTTCCCTCAAAGACTAACATTACTAACTTTCCCTGTCAGATAAACGACACTCAATTTCAGGTCATTTATACTGGCCTCTTACACTTCAGGAGTTCTTAGAGGAGCTTAAAATCTGATGGGAAGCTGAAGTATAAATGTAGCAGTGTGTAATACACATATTTATGTCAAAATAGACATTTGTGGATGGCTCCTGTCACAACTTAGGACCTGAAGCCATCAGCAAAACGCTAGGAGAAGCTATATTGACTTTAGTGGCATTACTCGCGTGCTTTGCTAGATGTAAGGTCTCAGTGCTTCCTTTCTGGAAGTTTTGGAGTGACACTCACGAAAGACAGACCTGATCCTTGCCCATCAGACTCTCTGGCAAAGGGACACTGACATTTCACGGGGCAGAGGGGCCTCGAGCGTGCTCGGCAGCCCCAGCTTTCTGCAAATGCTCCCAACAGGGACTCTGCTGGGACCAGGGGCATTGCGAGCACCTGGAAGGATGAAGCAAGGAGAGCTGCAGAGAAAAGTCTGCAAAGCAAATGCTTCTCTATGCCTAAATTTTTGGGTTGTATACGCGCTATCTCCATCTAGGTTTCCTTCTTTGAATTAAGGAACTGCAGCCTTCCCCTCTTTGCAGGGCAATTCCACTTACGGCCGGGGTTGGCATAGCATCTACTTCATTCGCCATTGGCTGTGAAGCGCTGTCGTGCTTTAACCCCAGCCGGCAGCTCAGCCCCACCCAGCCGCTCGCTCACCCCCCCGGTGGGATGGGGGAGAGAATCGGAAGGGTAAAAGTGAGAAAACTCCTGGGTTGAGATCAAGACAGTTTAATAGATAAAGCAAAAGCCGTGCAGAAGCAAAGCAAAACAAGGAATTCCTTACTACTTCCCATCGGCAGGCAGGTGTTCAGCCATCTCCAGGACAGCAGGGCTCCATCACGCCCTTGGGAAGACAAACACCACCACTCCGAACGTCCCCCTTTTCCTTCTTCCCCCAGCTCTACATGCCGAGGATGACGTCATATGGTATGGAATATCCCTTTGGTCAGTTGGGGTCAGCTGTCCCAGCCGTGTCCCCTCCCAGCTTCTTGTGCACCCCCAGCCTCCTCGCTGGTGGGGTGGGGTGAGGAGCAGAAAAGGCCTTGACTCTGCGTAAGCACTGCTCAGCAAGAATGAAAACATCCCTGTGTTATCAACACTGTTTCCAAACCATAGCCCCATACCAGCTACTGTGAAGAAAATTAACTCTGTCCCAGCCACAACCAGCCCAAGCGCTAAGTGACTAAAACACGAGCGCCCATGTACTGACTGCAGTGAGCGGAACAACCCGCACGCAGGACATGAAACAGGGAGCAAGCTGAGGCTGATTATACACGTAGAAGACAGACCTATTTAGTCAGAGGCTGTCGTTTTTACACAGCTGCTTTCTAGCACCCAAGTGTGCTCCAAACACAGAATAGTTTCCACCGTTTCCCTTTTCACACACGCTCAGAGTTTTCCAAACCATTCACCTTTGGCAAAAAGCTTCACGCCTGGCCCCTGCTAGAAGGTCAGCTTGTTTTGAAACAGCAGCAAAACTTTCAGTTGTTAAAGATGTGGGGCAGCAAATGAATTCATGTTTAGATCTGAGGGTTTTTTACTTCCTCGTCACAAAATTTGTGCACCCACTTGCTTACAATATATAGTTCATTTTTTGAATGAGGCTTTTGCAGACTGGTAAACAGAATTATCCCCTAATAATTTAAATATGTAACAAGGAAATTACATCTCCCATTGCTACATAGAATGATTTTTATTTTTTAGCAAAATCTATTTTAGTCCTGTATTTTTTGTGCCATTGTCAGATTTTTTTTATGTCAGCACACATTGACATTTGCATAATTTCCATGAGGGAGACTGAAACATTTCAGGGAAACACAATGCAAAGTCCAGGAAGAGAAAACTTTTCATTCGGAGGAGAAAGGATACGACAATGCCAGGGTTAACCAGGGAAATATTTTCTGTTGCGCCACGCAGGGCTTGCTCCCCAGTTCTGGCTACATTCATTCTGGCACATACTCTTTAAACCATACATTTTCACCAAACTGGTGTGTTTTGACCAGGTATTTCTGTACAAACCTGCAGTTCCTCTATAGTCTGTCAGCAGAACAAGTACAGATGTGATGCAAGACTTGACTTCCATGACATTACTGAAAAATCCCTCTGCACGTTATTTTCCAGCCATTCCCCAACTGAAGAAAAGGTGCGTCCTCCTCCTGGGAGGAGATCAGGAGAAAGAAGAGAAAGTCAGAGGATTCCCCCATGGGTTACGGTACCCTTTCCAAACACCAAAAGCCGTATCTTTTTCCCCACGTTTACCCAAGCTCCTGCTCCAGGCCCACGATCCCATCAGTCAGGACAACCCATACAAAGCTGAACGTGTAGGTTGATGCTGATATGGAAGAGGCCATAAGATAGTGTTCTGTAGTCTACGACTCTGTAGGTGATTCACAGAGAGCTGAAGTTAACCCGCCATAAACACGGGAGACGCACGCTTCCAGTCTCCCATCCCACCTCTCCCCTGCTCTCAGCCAGCATGCCCAGGATCTGCTCCAGCACTTGTCAGGCCCTTCCATTTTAACTCATTGAAATGGCAGAAAATGATCCAGAAAAAAGCTTTATATTATGTTAGAAAAATGAATTAGCCCAGTTATGGTTCAGAACTGGTTCAAGGATGGGGCAGGACTGCATAGCCAAGAGCGAGCAGAGGAAGGGCAGAGGAAGGAAGAGGCAGGGCAGGGAAGAAGAAAAAGCAGCAAAACAAGCTGTTGCATTGGCTAGACTGTCACGGTAAACAACGCTGAATACCTAAAATATTTCATCCTGGCAGTCACGATATACCTTGGCTGAAACATGAAGAATAACAAGGGAATATAGGAAGAAGTGAGACTTGGTGGAATAACAACAGTAATCTTAAAAACCTGTAAATGTCTAATGATATGATACATATCATAAATTAGCACATTAACAAATGGAAAAAATCTTCTGAGAGACAGTATCAGTTTTAAACCACACTGGAGCCATCTTCTACTTCCAACTTTCTTCTATTTCTGTGATTATACTTTGTTAACTCTGATAATTTATTGCACTGCCTCTATAAGCATTACGTATGTTAGATCGTTTTGTTAGTCAGCTTCCATTTCCCACAGAGACCCCACATTCGATATTGCTTACCAGATCTCCTTTTCTAGAAGACCACTATTTGAATAATGACTGCAATGGCAATGACATTTAATTGAGAGGCACCACCACAGTTCACACCATTATGGTATTTCCAGTTATCCCAGTTACACACAAATTCAAAGACAGGAGAGATGAAAATATGGCTCAACATTTTAAATATGATATCTTCATACACGCAACCTGCACCTCAAATAAACGCCATTCATCTAAAGACAAACTTTCTTTACTCACATTATCAAGATACCCACCATATCCGATAGCTCAGAAATCTAGAGTTGGAGACAGATCAGAAGCAGGGAGGCTGCCAGGAAAGATGTTCAGGGTGACACTTTCTCTTGTATTACCAGCACAGCTGATGAATTGCAGTTTGTTTTACAGTTATCTTACAGTTAAAAGTCACATGGAAATGTACTACACAACAGAAAATGTTCATCTCGGGATTGGAAAAAAGCATTTGTGGGATTGGAAAAAAGCATTTGTGGAAATAAATAAAATAATTCTGACAATAAACATAAGAAAAAGAATTATCTTCATTACACACTGGGGAAAAACTATGGCAATGACACAAGACGACAAGGTTTAGAGCTGAATCTTTCACCCCTCCTGTTTGTTGCCTGCTGTCCTTTCTCCACACTTCTGGTACAGAACACCAGAATTATTCAATGTTACTGTTTTTACTGCTCCTTCCTTACAGCTGTTCACCACGACATAGGTGAGAAAGGTGACCAAAGACACAAATACTCCAATTCTGTTCCATAAGAAACCTCGGGATTTTGAACAACACGGTGTTGTTTCCTCATTAGTGAATCATTCATTTTTTCTACCTTTCTGGCCTGTTTTCTTAATTTCAGTTATAGGCTCTGTATGGCAGGTGGGAGCCCAAATGAATCTCAGATGCAACAAAGCATTCAATCTCAGTACATTACAGTAGAAAAAAGTCCGTACGACCTTCACAGGGACAGAGTCACTTCACATTTATTTTGCCACTGTACATGAAGACTCATTTACTTTTCATAGTTATTAGAGCTTTCTTGCAGATCTTGTAGATGAAAACCTCATTTATTTTATGCTTTAGAATGAATGATGCTTTTTTCACTATCACATTTCAAATGAATTCCCCATATGTAACTCTATCCCTTCATCTTTTGGTACAGGCCACAGACTACTTTAATCTTCTCAGGAATCTGGATTTATTAAAAAGAAAGAGCAATAGTGAAAAGAGACAGACAACAAAAAACCATACAAAACCACAGCTGGTCTAAAACTTTGATACTCAGAGGAGAATACTGACTGCACTTGCACTACCGACTAAAATTAACGGGTAATGCACATTTCAGCCACCCAGCTCAGGCAGCTGGCAAGTCCTCAGAAGAACAGTGTGTTACTTCTCCACAAAATCTAACCCTAAGCAAAATGCTGAAATGTTTGTCTTCTTGCTTACAACTTTATTTCTTTTAAAGGAACGCCCCTCACCCTATAAACAAGGAAGTCAAGCATTTATAATAATATAATTTAAATAGAACATGAATAGTTTAAAATTGCATTAAAAAGTCTGGCTTGTAGCGCTTAATGGAAGATGGAAAATAATGCAGTCAACAGAGAAACATTATACTTCACAGGAGAAATGTTCGAATTTATTCTTAACTCACTTTTATCAATAATCCCCATAGCTGGCTTCTGGCCATCCCAGATGAATAATTTAGAGCCAGGAAAAAAGCAATTTGGGCAGACATTATCCACATCTGTAATTCATCTGCCTTGCTATATTTAGTCATTACCTGTTAAAAACTAATTTACTAGTATATAGATGAATATGCTTAAAGGTTACACAGCTAAAAATAACACTGCCTCCAGGATTTTCTATACTGTGAAATACATAAAGTACCCTTGTCAGTATGCTGCTATAAAAAGGCATTGGCTTGTATTTCTAGAAGCAGACATTTCAAAGTTCAGTCAGGGGTTACATTTTGCAAATACAGTTTAAATAGCTTTGCAGCATATATAAAGGTGCAGGTTTTGTTTTTAAAGATACTTCATTATTGCCACTATTCAGCAAAAAAAGCTATCAGGCTCACCATACGTGAATAGTAGCACATGCCCAAAACTAAGAAAATTATGAGGTGGGTTTGTTTTTTTTTTTCCTCCTTAAATTAAAATTTTTTTTGTAAATGCTCTATGGCTGACCTGACTTCAACCTGCACATTTTCTTTCTGCAAAGTCACTGCCCAAACATGCTCCTTCTTCCTCGAGAAGGGTGACGGGGCAGCTGCAGCTCCTTCTTCCCTCCCTCCACCGCTGACCCCCCAGCTGGAGCCTGCACCCGCACTCCCCGTAACCCCTCGCTCCTGATCGGGCTCCCAATTCACTTGCAACGCAAGGGAGCCATTGCGATAGTCAGCCGGTGCCCGTCCCCCACTGAGCTTCCACTCCAACCTCTCTGGGGCTAGAGGGAACATGGCTTTATTCCATACCTTGAGCATCATGAATAAAACCATTTGCAAAGCTGCATCTGTGCATCACAGCCTCCGTGTTGCTGTTGCTACAGCCCTGGTAGGGCCTAATAAAATATTTATTGTTTGTCATTATATACAAGATGGAAAAAATGCTCTTTGAATCTTGGGAGCCTGAGATGACTTTCACTGGCCTGAAAGAGACAGAAAAAGGCTTCCAACTCTAATTTGGATCTGGAAATCGCCGAGATGCAGAGTTAACGCTACAGCTTACGTCTCCAGCGGCCAGGACATCACCCTTTGGTGCCACTCAGCAAGGCCTTACTAGAAATGAGTGAAGTCATCTACGTACAGCCACTGTCTTGCAGTTTCCTTCTGCTAAAGAAAATACAGCAGAAAAGCCAACGTGGCAGAATGCCAGTTACATTAAATACAAAACGTGCAGCTAGTAAACTTTTGTCCATAAAAGAAGTTATCCGAGGGTCAAAACAACAATGGAAAATTGTAGTTCTAGTGTCAACACTATGCCAAGTATTGTCAGAAACAGAGAGGGTTTCTGCTCCAACTGAGCAGATGGAAATTACTCTATGGCATCGAGATAAAGCAGGGCTCCCACCCAGGAGCTGACTGCACATCTCTGAGCCGAGCCGTTCAACCACCCCCCATGCAAAGCAGCTTTCAGGAAGAAGGTTTGATACTGCAACTATTTTTACTATTGCTCCCTATTTCTCTTGCCCAGATATGCAAACACAAGGATGAGTCCTTCCATGAAAAAACAAGAGACTTCCTTTGATAGACAGGACATTGGGTTTTCTTTGGAGTCACACTCACACCTGTTCTCTTTATGGCTGCACAAACATCCTCAATTCCCCGCAGATCCTTTTACATACTGTACACATAACGCATCTTCCTCTTGCTATATTCATCACTGGGCTTCAGTGGGAGCAGTTGGTGTGTCACTCATGGTCATATTGTTAGCAGGGTACATTAATCTCTCATTAATTCGTTTATGGCACTGCAGCAGAAAAGCACAAAGACAAATACATGAATCCATTCACAAACATTATAAAGAAATACACAAGTTTTCCTTTTAGCAGAACAAATATTGAGAAGTGACCCGTCATATCACAAGATCAGCTGGCATCCTGGTCTATAGTATTACTTATATTTACTTTCTCTTGTCTTATCTAACTTGATTAACTTGCATTCAGGATATAAGCATACATACATGTTTATCTTTCCAAATATAGTACCACGACCAGAGTAAACCTCTGCTGGAGTGAAATTCCACTCAAGTCAGTGGTATCCAGCCATCTTCCAACACGTGGGCTGGGTTATCTTTTGTTTTGACTATTTAGATCACATCCTTAAGCAGTGCCATAGGTGCACTGAAGCCCAGCACTGCCCACACTGCCCTTCGGACACAGGGTCCGGGTGCTCCAGCCTCTGCCTCCAGCAGGATGCTTTGGGATACCATCCTCCCGATGTTTCTGAGCAAACAAGTAGGGAACAGTGTCCACCTCTCCATTTCCACCTTTCCCCACTCTTGTGGGTCCAATGCCCTTCATCCAGTTTTCTTTTTCATAGCTCCTTTCCTCCCTGTCTCCCCAGATTCATGCAGGCTTTCAGTTGCTGATGTGCCACTTTTCCCTTCCTTTGTACCCAAGGACCATTCAATTCTGCAGGATGAGCCTCGGCTGCCTTTCTCCAGAGAAATCTAACTGCAGCACGGCAGCAGCGGCAGACAGGCATGAGATACTAAGTTCTGATTTAAAGACGAGGTTTATACATAGCAGTGAGGGCATTGCACCTGGAGGCAGGAGGTTCCCCCAGCAGCAGAGGTATGTGAGTTTAGACCAACTAAGACTTGGCTCTAAGTGAGCAAAAGTGCAAAACTATCAGAGAAAATATTCATTTTTAAATCAAAACGTTTAACAGTATACCAGATCAAAGAAACCTAGGGTGGCTTAGGGTTCCAGGTAGGAAAACAAAAGTTTGGCTTCATATGCTTATAGCTTTTAAACCTGAAGCAGCAGCAGCTCATTAACTGCAGTCGACTTTTGGCTTTGGATCACTTAACTCTGAAATTTGAATGGTCAAGAAGCAGCATTTTATGGACCTGAAACTTTTAGGTTTTGCACGTATCCAATTTATGAGCTAAAGAAAATTACAGAAGATTAATATCTTTATTTCTTTAGTTACAGCAGCTTCTTTTTAGAAGCAGTTTGTCTAACAGACACTTAGTGGGAGTTAGTTTCAGAGATGTAAATGCAAACTATTATATCACTGTTCCTGGAAAACAAATAGTCCTTCGTTACCAGCAACCTGGAAATGAAGTAATGAAACAAAGAACACAGAGATGTTCAATGGCTCTTCTAGAGTTATTACACTTGTGATTCAGCTCTTAAATTTGGGGTAGCAATTTTCTTATATTGGATCTCTCTTCGATCTTACATGTAATAAATGACAGACTTTATCTTAAATCATTTATCATCTTAATAAACAAAAGACAGGGAGAGAGACAGGAAATCAATACATTCATTTTAGAAATAACATCAAGAACAATGATCTGAGGAAGAATAATAAGAGGAAACAGAGAAGATAAAGCACACTAGAGTAATTTTAGACAGAAAGACGACAATAACATTCTTCTAAACTAGCAGGGAAGCTACAGTGAGGGCGACCTGGGTAGCTAGAGGTTATAAATAGTATGGAACAATAGAAAACAAGAACTATCAGAACTTTTCAGGCTGAGGGAGAGGAAAGAAATGAAATTTTACAGTCCTGCAAAGTTTTTTGTGCAGTAACTAATGAGTAGGACACTACTTTTTTCCTTATCAGTGTTTATGACTGTCCCTCTCACTGCACATCAGAGTTAGAAAGACCAGGGCTGAAGAAAAACTTTACGTAATATCAGGGCTATTGGCACAAAGCCACAGGGTAAGATCAGAGAACTTGTAATTGAGCATTTCTAGTGAGACTGACGAGATAAAGATGCTGAAGAACTAACTAATCATTTCAAAATGATTGTGCAATAGAGGGAGATCTCAAATACAACATTTGAAGGGAAAAAAAAAAGTTCAACTTCAATCCCAAGCAAAAGAAGAAGAAATATCTATAGCCATTACATTCCACAACTCTGGCTGCCTTGATGTTGTTAGAAATGACTGATGAGCTCCGTGACGAGCTTGCCTCTGAGAAGAACCAGTCTGAAGTCTAATAAGCTGTTGACCGTTTAGGAACACAGTTCATTTCATAGGGGTTACTTTTTCCTCTTCTTAGGAATATTTTACCAGATTATAAAAACATTCCTCTGACTGCACAGATTTCTCCCCCTCCACCCCACCCCACTCCATTCTCACTTACTTTAATCAAGCATCAAGGTACAATAGCTGCAGGCATTTACTATTCCTTCGCAATGCACAAGGAAAAGTTGCAAACGAGGTAATGTAAGAAAGAAGATAGATGCAGGAGGGGCAATGGTAACCAAAATAAGGACCACACTGTAATACTTGTTGTGACTTAAGAATTCTTAATTATTCCACTAGATAAAACAACTCACTGAAATCCTCTATTTAGCTTATGGGAAACTATTTATAGTAGTCACTGTAATCATACAGTTTTCAGACCTTTCATGGGTATTTCATTAAATTCTCTGTTTTCCAAACTGAGTCATTCTTGCTTCAGAGTCATTTTTGAAGGTGACAATACAATGTGCAGAGATAACGCAATATTTTCATCCCTCCAGAAGTTTTCTCAATAATTTTCTTATGCCATTTCAGAGGGCATTATAAACACGTATAATGACATTTCTACTGTTCTTGGGTCATACCATTGGCTGCTTTTAATTAGCATAGTTCCAGTTCAGTTACCAGTTCTAATGAGTTCTTTCTCACTGAAATTAGTGGAATGATATAGATAAACATTCGATTAAGATTTGGCCCAATTACATAAATAAGCTAATGCCTGTAGCAAGAAATTATTTCTTTATTTTTAAACAGTTGGAAAAACAACAGTTCATTTAATTTTTTAAAAGTTTAAGGATAGTATAAATAGGAGGAGCACTGAAAAATAATCACATATGTGAATACGGTAATTTAAAGGGGTAGGCAGAATTCTTTTGGATCAACTAGAAACTCTTAAAAATGCTTGTGAGTCACTAGGCAGTTTTCTCTCCAAAATCCCTCTTTTCCCACAGAGCAGTGGGGGACAAGACATATACCTTTTAGACCAGCATGGTCTAAATCCGAGAGTTTGGTAAACATCAATTTGAAGTATTTTAATAAAGCAAGGTGGATATATTGTGGTAATTCCCCTTATATTGGACATGAGAGGAGGTAAAGGGAGTAGATGGTAGTTTGCACTCTGGCCTTCTGTCCCCTCTGAGTGTGGGACCCCCACAAAGCACTTGGGGTGGGCGAATTTGATTTACCTGCCACTACAGCAGCTCCTCCAGCAGATCCCCAGAGGACATACGGGCTTCTTTTGGATTTTGACCAAGTGCCACAAAATTAACATCCCTACCTGGGCTCTGATGAATAGAGTAAGCAGAAAGGCGGCTCCATCAACAGCCTCTTTTGAGATGGAGGGGGTTTTGCCCAACTTCATACTCCTAAATACAAAATTCTATGTTTGGACTCGCTGCCTAGCTTTCTTTGAAGATTAGTGAAGAGAAATAGACATTTCAAAGTTGTTTACTCTGCTTTAAATGGAAAGATGTTTAAAATAGAGCAGGCAAATGACAGTCCCGATGAACCTATTTCTCTGCACTAAGTGCAGTGCTAGGCCAGCGGCTCAGTAACAGCACCTATACATCTAAAAGTGGGCGAGATAAATCCCACCTCTTTGTTTTTCACTGGAGGTAGTTGTCTGAAGGCAAAGGGCATGGCACAACTTTAAGTTTTGTCACTACCGTAACTGGCATTCATTTATATGCCAAAAAGAACGGCGGCCTCCCAGCTGTCCAGGAGGCATCCAGGAAAACTCATAAATCTGTCCTCGCTGTGACCACCCGGACAGCACAGACCTGCAGGATGCTCAACAAAGGTCACTGCCAGATCATTCGCAAGTCTTGATTAAAGAGTGTTCGCAGCTATTTTTAAATCCTAGAAAACAGGCCTAACAAGGAAAGACAATTAAATTATTCTATATTTGGAGACATACTTGCTGACAATGGATTTGGCTTCCCTTGCCTTTGCTCTTTTCTGACCCCAGTGATTCAGTATTTTATCCTGATCTTCAAACTAAAAGACCAGGACCAGATGCGTTTGATACACATGTGATTTGTACGACTGATTTATTTAAATATATTGTCTTAGTTCTCCTTTGCTTTTCCTCCAGGCAGGAAATAAAAATACCTCAACCAACTGAAAGGACTATTTGATCTCATCATCCAAAGTCTGGTCAGAAACAACATTTTGTCTGAGTAGATTTTGTAATATGATTCTTTCTGCTGTGCTATAGGATTAACTTTCACACTGATTTAATGTAAATAATATCAGATCTGAAAACTATAGTTTTTTTTTTCCTACTTTCTTTATCATCAGCTGGTATGTTATGTGACCAAGAGAAACACAAAATTGTATTTTGTACAAACCCACGACACTTAGTTTCAGTGAAAAACAAACAGTCCCTATTTTGTCCCCCAGAAATACATATGGGTTTTAGTTATTAATTTTTAAGAGAACCCAGAGCTTCCATTTCTAAAGTCTTAACTTCAAAAGTGCTAAAGCTATTGTAGGTCAGCGGAGCTGTCTCCGCAGCCCCGTCTTAATATAACCACTGACCAATAATCTCCAATAAACAAGTTAATCAATAAATATCCTACAAAGTAGCAGAGAACTTCAGCAAAGAGATCATCACTAATCCTTCAGACTTATTTAGGAGAAAGTAAGATCTCAATTGAGAAATTGTTGGTCATCTCACATCTACTAGTTTTAAACTTGACAATTCAAGATTTCAGTATGTCCCACCACTGTATGTATTTTATATTTCAAAAATATTCACATGAATTTAATAGGTAAATAAAAAAAATCCTTATTTTCCCTTTATGGATCATGCAGAAGAATGTTCTGCAAAGATACTGCACAGGAAAAAAATGTTTTTTAAGGTTTTCTGCAGAAATCTAAGAATTTTGTATAAAGCATAGGAACACAAGTTACCAGCTGGACATGAATAGAGAGGCCAAAATCAGCCCTTTGAGGGAAAGGCTTGTTTACTATAAAGGCTTACTTGTTTACTATAAAAAGCCAAACAATAAACAAAAGTTAGGTACATTTAAATTAGAAATGAGATGTATGTTTTCAATGATGAGTGCTAACACCCACTGGAAGAAATGTTGAGAAGAAACAGTGAGTGCTTTCTGCACAGATTTCTTCAAGTTAAGACCAAAAGAACATCTGTGGCCTGGGAACTGGCTGCATTTGCATTTAGGAGAAAAGTACCTGACTGGTACAAGAGTGAGATCCTGAAAGAATGTCTCAGAAGGAGAGGGTTAAGAAACTCCTAAAAAATTCCAGGATGGAATCTGATTGGTTTAAGCTGCTTACCTTAAGAGCTGTAAGGTATGTCTGTCCAATCAAGACTACTGGGAAGAATTTTGGTAGCAAGATTGAAAACACAAAAGTTTGCAAAGCTGTGGAGACCCACTCTTCTAAAAAGCCAAACAGAATAGAGTCCTAGACTCATAGACCAGTGGTATAGCCATGAGACCCAGCTTCCTCTACCTAATTATTCTTATTGAAACTAAATTTGCATTGGATACACTGGGACACTAGCTAGGTAAAACATAGCGGGAGCTGATCCACAGGGATTGGGTTGGTGTTACTCGAGGTATGCAAATATTTACATTGAACTCCTACTGAAGTTAATCCAAATTTTCACAGTGGATCCCAAAGAGCTGAGTTGGTCTCTTATGGAAGGACGAGTACAGAAAACTGACTTACTCATTACTTCATCTTGTCCTTAAGTAGCATCTCTATGTCTGCTTTCAGCTATTCCAACCTGTTTTTTCAGGCTGAACCTGAAATGGTTTGGTTTGGATGAATGCCTGTGAAAGATACACAGTCAACCTTTGTTTACTTGTTCTAGCATTGTTTTTAGTTGCTGCTAAATAAAACAGCTAACAATAAAAAGCTTTTGATTTCTTGATGGTGGAAAATCATGATCCCTTGCATGGAAATGCTCTTAATACCCCATGACATACTGAAAACTCCCTATAAATACTGACATTTGTGTGTTAGGTGAGATACCAAGGAAGCAGTCACTTACTGTTTGTAAACAAACTGAACATCGGAGAGGCCCACGCTTGAGTATCTTGCTGTTTCATGGAACTGACAGACAGTACAGTTCAACAAAAACCCACCAGCCCTAAAAGCAAACTTCCCACACGGTCAAGTATTTCCCTATCGTTTCTTTGCCGTTTATCAAGTATGTAGAGCAAAATCGTACTTAGAGACAGTAAAAAGAACAACTTAACAGGAAGATACTGCAAAAAGTTCTACAAAAACCGTTGCAAATTCTGCAAGCAGGCGAGCAGAGAGGGAGAGGGTGCAAGAGCTGCTCCCTCCGCAGGCGCTGAGCTCCCTCTCGGCACAGCGGGTGACAGCAGAGTACTTGGGGCTGGCTGCTGCCTGCAAACCGCTGAACCCTGGGCTGACCTTCACGTGCTACCCACACAGCCCCGTGCAATATGACAGCTCAACAGGAGAATTCTACAATAACTGAATCAACGCAAATGTTTCTTACCTCCAACCATGTGCAGGATTTATAAAAATCACATTTTCACGTAAATCAAAGCGTCCTTGGAGTTGTATATAATTTGCAACCTGAAAAACTCCAGTTACTATCATTTGCAGCAATCTATTCTCACATAGTGTTTACTGTGTTTTGATAGTTACTAGAAGATTGGTAGCACGATCCCTCATCTCAGTGCTGTCATCTAGAAATATTAAATCTTACATTTCCTTATTGAATGTATCATATAGGATCAATTACTAGTCTTGTAGTACTTTCACCTCATCCAGTAAAAATCTGATTAAAAACAAATTTAAAAAATACTCCACAGTAATATAGCATCATTCTCTCTAGTCTCCAAATTGAAAGGAATGAGAGATTATTACATGTTAGCAAAGCAGAAAATAGAAGCATAGCGGGGAGAAGAGACTTCTGCTCCAAAACAGGGGACAAATCAACAAACCCAAGCTTTTCAAGAGAACCTCATTCTCGAAAGGGTGAAAAAAAGTTTAACTTAGAGTTTCATTTCAGCCTTCTGAGTTTGGGCAAAGCATTTGAGGCAATCTGAATGCAATCTCTGCGGATGCAAAGTTCATAGACGTGACTGTCTGCAGAAACGTATCACAAGGTCAGCTATATTTGCTTTTGCACACAAATGGAAATTATTCCCATATGTATTTACTGGGCTTTTTGACAATGTTATGGAATAGATTTGGTCCGTCAGAAGATCATTCAGTGTGGTTCAGTGTATCATACGCTTTCCTCAGATCCGTTGCAAAATGGATAGATGTTTCTGGATGAAACATCTGAAGACGCAGTGAATTTCTTCAAAGAACCTTACTCAATCACTTCCAGCAGCCCTTGGCGATCCCATCCTTCCTGCAGCTCTGATCGCTTCTCTCTCCTGTCAGATAAGTATTGAAGATAAAACTGTGTCAAATCAGGAGTGTGGTTTATTATTTCAGCTATTGTTCGGACAAAATGAATGATACTGCCACTAACCTTCAAGCTAAGCAAGACCTGCATCCACTGAACTTTACATCTTTTGATACTTACACAGGACAGCAAAACGCCTGCAGCACTGGAAGGATGAAGTGGTGTTTCAGGTTACTCAGAAAAGTAATTATTTGAAGAAGATATTTTTGTAGGGAAGGAATTGCACACCTGGGAAAGCGCTGTCTTTTCAGCTTTTGTTTTTGTCATTTTACAAAAGAGACAGTCTAATTGGAATTTCTGCATTCAGTAATTCTCATACAAGAGGAACATTAAAATCTTTGACCAAAATGGTATAGAGACAGCTTATCTTGCAGTTTGGCTCAAAGGTTTAAATTATAACGAAGGTCAAATGCTTTCTTTGTTGCCATGGACTCGAACAGGATTAGAGAGATGTAACAGAACAGGATTTGTGCCACTTGCAATAAATTATGGTCAGGTGTCACTTCTTTTAAGTAGGCTTCATTTCAAGCAAATAATTAAAAAAACCCCAAAACCAATCCTGGCAGTTACGCATTAAAGCATTCAGTAAACACATTACCTCCAACACACTGACTGATGACACCAAGCAAACCCAAGAAATTTCTGGACAAAGATTTTTCTTCATCTGATGCGTAATGAGGCTTTGTATATAGTTCTTTGCTCAGATCTGACAGCAACTTAGTTACCAAGGTGTTTCTTGAAGTAGGTTCAGCTACTTCAGTTCATGTAAAAGTATTTTAAGAATCTGTCTTTAATTTATTGTTGGAAGAAGCAAGACTGTTGAACCTTAAGGCTTTTGCACATTGTGGGAACACGTCAGGCCTTGAAAGCTTTGTCCACAGACCCCACAATAAGTATGACTCATGAAATGCTATTCTTTTCTCAGTATGCAATAAAAAAATATTATTTATAGCATCATACAAACTATTAAGAAACTGTTGTTCTTTGAAGTTTAGGCATAGCAAGGGAATAATAATTTGGGTAAATTGTAGTATTTACAGTTTCTTTGAATTGGGGCCACACATCATATCTTGGCAAAATATGTGGTTATGATGAAGGATTCCAATTCCCCAAAATAATTCTGACACTTGCAAGTTTGCTGAGGTCTGATATCTGATTGGTTTTGGCTCAGAAGTGACTTGAGCACCAAAGTAATTTTAAGAACATGAATAGTGGAACAGTTTCCTTGCCTTAGGGCTCTCACTCCCATACCTCATGCTGGGTCTTTACATATATCCGCAAAAAGGCCCTACAGTTCTCAAAAAATGCTCTGGGTAGGGTTTGTTAAAAGCTTTCAGCACATACTCATCTGTTCCCACTAAAGTTTGTGGCAAGAGCTTGGTAAAACCCTCTACAGCAGAGAGTTATAACAAGTTGTACATTAGATGACTGTTACTGCTGTTATCAGTTGTGCTCTGAGAACTTCAATCGCACAAGTAATAGCGATTGTGTTCATTTTGGCCCAGACTAAAGAGATAAAAAGTCTTCCCAAAGACAACATCTGAGGCACCATCAGTTGTAACAAAATGTTCTAGAATAGCACTAGGTTTATGACAGATGGTATTTTGTACAGAGAAAAACTCTTTTTCTGAAGCTGATTACAAGGAAGACCAGGAAGCATCATTTTACTGAAAATGAGAGGGAATTGGTTGTTTTGCATGTAGCAATCGGAGAAGAAATGTATGTACATTTCCAAGTAATGTGGCACCTTGTAACTTGGGCTAGAATATGCAGCCAAAAATTTGTGAGTGTTTAAAGCCAGGCTCAAACCTTTTAGTTTCAAACCTACTCTATTTATGTTGAAGTCTGTTTCTCATGCCTACAGCCAAGTAATGTTTTCAAGTCTAGTAATAGTTATGTAAGACTCAAAAAAGACAAAATCCTCAGTATGTGCAAAAAAACCCCACCCCATGGGAACTGGAACATGGTAAAGATCTATTGAGGAGCAGACACCAGAAAATGGATGAGGGACATGACAGAACACAAGTCAAGAAGTTTGTACACCCTCTTCACCACTGTCTTCATCTCCCAGGCTCTTGTACTCAGCATAAGAAGAGAGGAGCCCTCAACAGTAGTCCCGCTATGGAAATAACACTAGTTCTACTCATGGTGCAAAAAGTATTCTCCTGCAGCTGTTCATTCTGCAACACAACTTTAAAAAAGCAGTAAAAGAGCTTAGATGAAAGATTTAAAAATATGAGTAATTTCATTTTTCTCCTCCCTGCCTTCCTGGCACAGTGTGAATCCATACAACACTCACAGACCCTGACAATGGGTTACGTTTCCCCTTACAAACAGAATAGTGCTATAAGATTTTGTATAACCTGTGTTTTCATTCAGAGCAATGATATAGGAATCAAATGCAATAAAAAGCTGTTGCTAAAACATATACTGAAACATGACCTGGGCTCAAGGAACAACTGTCGCACTTTGCACACAATTCAGAAGGGCATTTGGGTTCCTGCTGTCACCAGAAGTTGTATTTTAATCACTACAGAACATGATATGCCTGAGATAAGCAGGCAAGGGCTGCACAACAGCCAGTATTTTTCCTCAGGTCGTGTCAGGCAAAAAGTACCGTAGTTTCTTTTCTCTCTATCTGATTTTATGCCAACATGTACTCGGAAAGCTGTCATCTGGCCTTTCTGTCCCTGTGATGTATTGCATCAATCTTCCAGTTCCCACAAGTTCATTTTTAAAGAGCTTCTGTTCATTTATGTCTGTCTCATAAAAGATCTCGTGTTGTTTTTCTCCCCAGCCCCTTCAAGATTAATAAACATTATGCTAAGAAAAAAGCTTTAGCATCAATCAGATTTCATAACTGATTAGACGGGAGATACTCTGGCTGCATTCGCAATGGGCCTCTTTCAACTGTTTTTGCTTCTAAAATTAGCTTAGCTATTTCCTGAGAGAAGTCTCAGGATAGAAGTAGAGACACCCACAACGCAGTACATTTGAGCTGTGTCAGAAAGCACACTGAAAAGCTGATCAGACTGTCCAAGAAAACTGAGAAACTGCTCATCTCCCCGCCGTCAGCAGGGGCCATGGAAGCCCCATGCCACAAAACTCAACCTGTATTTGAAAGACTATGTCTGATGCAACAAGGGAGAGCCAGAAACTGATGTCGAGGACAAAGCATTGCTCATTAACTTCATCCCCTATATAATCAGAGCTGCCGTTATTATTTATGCCAGGACTCGTTCTCATTTGGTTTGCTACTGAGCAGCCAACACACCACCTCTGCCAACAGCAAGATCTACACTTCCCGGCGATGCCCTCGGTGCAATATTGCAGCCACCTGAAAGGCAAAGGTAGCAATTCATAAAAATGCTTCCTGCCCTCATGCATAAAAAGATGCTCTATCCAATTTTTCAGGAGTTGTTGAATTCGGCCAAGTTACTCAGTTCTGTGAAATTCAGTAGAGTAAATTTTGGAGCAAGAGACAAAAGTTCTGATATCCACGTTGTAACTAACGTATCTGTGTCAGAATCTGTGCAGGCACTATTTATACAGGTTTACATCCTTCTGACAGTAGGAAGAAGATTGGACCCTGATAAAGATAGGTTACAGTTACTTTTGCAAGACACACGCATCTTCTCCCTTTGCTCAGGTTTACTTTCTCCAAGCAGCCAGCCTGTATTATGAAATATGAGACAAACATTTGCTTCAGGTCATGCTGCGGTGAGTCTCATGCAAGAGATTTAACAGGAGACATTTCCTTTTAAAATGAGGAACGGACAAAACCATGTCCTGTTACAGACAGCTCTGAGGACGGGTATTTTTGAGTTAGATGCAGTTTCTAACAACAGCTCATCAGAAGAACAAGAATAAGGCACTGACTGCTTTTGCAGTTCTGCCCCAGCAGCACTTAAAAAAAAAGTAATCAAGTTGTAACACAATGGGAGGTATGCCTAATTAAGCATATAGTTTCTTTATCTAACAGGTACTGTGTAAATAGAAAAGATCCTCAGTAACTGAATGAAGCCAGCATTAAAAAAATATCTGACACAGCCTCGGTTTCTAGGGAACTAATACTATAAATTCTGAGCATCCCTTTGAAGTAGGATAACTTGGCAATATAGCAAGTAGCACCTTGAAGTTTTTAGGCAAGGTTTGGGATGAAAGAAAGAGGCACAAGGAAATCCCTTGTTCTTTTGTTGGCTTCTTCTTTCTGACATCTTTATACCATAATGAAGAGATTTGAGTTTTAACTTCCAGGATTTTATTTTTTTAAAAGATCAAAACTAAGAATAGAAAAAGAGAAGGGAGCATCTCTGCAGTAGCTGCCATTGTCTTTATGCGCCTGGGGTTTAATTTATGCAAACTAACATCGACATGCAAGCGCATGTAACAAAAACCAGTCAAAACTGGTTTAAAAAAAAAAAAAAAAAAAATCACTCACACCTACATATACATGTACGAATAAGCAATGCACATATTCACGCCAGAACTGCTTCTGCTCTTCTTCTGTCTGAATTTGTTGACCCAAAATGGCAGGGAGGAAACAAAAACCAACAACAAATGCTAAAACACTTTGCTTTCAGGAGCTTCACTACAGTTTATTCCCACAATTACATAAATACATGGGAACTAGTGCTGCTGCAAACGGATTTCGCGTCACTGATTGCAGAGGCGATAAGCTAGCTAGTGGCATCTGAGATTCTTGCACCCTATCGTCAACTTTTTTTGCTTTATACCATATCATTTTTACCCTATTATGCCATAACTGGAGCGTTTCAGAGGCTCCACTGCACTGTCAGCTAGAGTCTAAGGATTCCTTTTGAATATACCTATTCAAATTAAACTTCAAAAAATATGCTTTTCCAGAATCAGCTTTTCAGAAAGGGGTTAACTGATACTTCCAAATCAAAATGTTTTACAGATTCATGACTCAGATCAAATTTTTCTGCTGAAATGAAATAAAAATCAGAAGTCATCATAACAGTTTTTTGGCAGATGCACTAACAATTAAGTGAGCAAGAACCTCCATTTTAGCAACAACATCTGTACCTCAGGCTCTTAGTTTCCTGGCTATGCTTAGTTTCCTATTAGTCAACAGCTCTAGGGTACATGTTAGTGTGAAGTCCATGAATAGCGCTTGAAACCTTTGTGGTTCTCTGTCTCCACAGCCAAACTTTACAAAAGGAACAGTTGCACAGGGAACTATAACAAAACACCCTGTGTGCTATGTGTACCAATACAAATAGGATATTGCACTTGAAATTTCACTAAAAGACGTTATTCTGTTCAAAAGAGCTATGAAAGTTCTTCATGTTTGTTGGACATACAAGTGCCCAAAACCAGAATGGATGCTGAGAAACTTAATGCAGTGACTGACAAGCAAGAATGTTTTTCTGTGACAGTGGCTATTTTACCTCGCTAGGAGACTACACACAATTTTTTTGTTTGTTTGTTTGGGGTTTTTTTGGTGGGGAGAAGAACCTTTCATAACTGATAACATATCAAAATCATATCATTATTCATGTAGGATTTTGAACTCAAATAAGAGGTTGTTGAGAAAAAAAAAATTTCATCAAAATGCTGACTGAGATACTGATATTGACAATTTTAGGCCAACTTCCTCCTATCTATGTAAAAACACTAACATTATTACTTAAGAACATAAAATGCAACATGCCTGCTCATGAAGGTCATATATAACCCTCCAAATAATAATAAAAAAACCAACAAACAAAACCCAAAACATACAGAGAAAATTGCATTAAAAACCCCAAACAAAACGAGAAAGTTATTAGTTGCAAGTCTTGAGGCAAAATAGGATGCTGCTACAGGTTTTTTTTCAGTCCTGTTAACAATTTAGACAGTGTTTTAACTATAGGCATGACTGCTCTCTTTAATAATTAGTAAGTGCCAAGGACTTGAAGAAAGATAAAGATGCAAACAAAATGGATCATAAGAGAACTGACGCAACTGAACATAAGCACAAACCTCCTTATTTAATGAATTTCCAAAATATAGTATAATGGTGATTTCAGTCTAATTTAGTTAATATAAACTTCTAGGAGCTTGTGATTAATTTAATGTACACTCTTAGTTAAGATAAGACTTAAGGTTTCTCTACATTAGAAGGACTATTGCCAGCAACTCGCTTGTTATGATTTGCTTGAATTGTATTAAAAAGCTAATTTTTCCTTGTATGCTTAAAGCCGAATCATGTTAGACTCTGTAAATTATAATCCAATTATAAACACTGTTCAGCCTCATCTAGCCTACTCAGACCTCCTGCTAAAGGAGTCAGTGCAGAACAGGCAAATCCAACATGCAACAGCAGTGCTTTACAGCATCTGAGTATGAAAATATCACGCCAAGAAGCCAGCAGAGACTGAGCAGTAATTGAGCGCAGTCCCTGCATTACGCACATCCAGTCATTTGTTGACACGCTGGGCACATTGATTCTCCTCACTGCTGTTAATACAGAGATACAGTTCCAAAAGTAGCGCACCATGTAAAATATATGTTGCTAAAGAAGATATCTTAAGTGGCTGAGGGCAATGATTTTCACAGATACTCTTGGCATCCGACTCCACTAAATAATCTGAGGATTTAAGTCTGTATCTTTTAGTCAGATGGTCTCTAAACTCCAGTAAAGTGCTGTTCACTACTACAACACTGAGGGGGAACTTAGTGTCTAAAACAGCCAGGAAGATGGGAACTCCTGGCTGTTTTGGACAAGTGGCCTATAGCAAACACCCAATGTAATGTCCTTGTAAATCCTCCCCCTCCCTCCTCTGCCAGCACAGGACACTAAGCTCAGGAGAACGCGAGAGCGACTTGTGTGCAGAGAGTCCGGTGCACACCTTTTGAACACGTTCCTACAACCTTCCTTTCCAAAGAAGAACAGGATTCACACTTTTCTTTTAAAGATGCGCAGAGGAAAAGAGCAGTGATAGCGCTTACCTGCTCCATAACCCCCTCGTGGTTAAGGCATTCCCCAAGGAAGAAAGCAGAAATCCTCTCCTCTTCCCACAGCAAGGCCACTGGGTGTAGCATAACAGTAGGGGCAGATGTACCTTAATCTAGATAAAGTCAGAAAATAAGAATACAATTAAAAACCCAGAAACACTGTCCACTCTATAAGTAGCAAAGAGCTTTCTACAACAGTCTCTGCTGGCTGCATTTTCTGCATTTTTACTCCAATTAACCGTAATAAATTACAGTCATACTGTAGCCAACTTAGGCTATGTAGATACAGCCTGAAAACATGAAGCGCAAACAGCTAGAGAGAATCCCATGTTCTCTGTTCTCTCAGAGTTTAGGACAAAATATTTGTTGAGGACAGGGTATTCTGAAGGCACTTGTAAACCAGAAGTGGCTCGGCTGCAGGAAGATATCCAGACTTGGTGCTCCCCCTGTCTGGCTTAGACTGAACGGAGAGTCTCAACTCTGCAGCAAGCTCATCCTCCCAAGCTCTGACATGCATTATATCTTCGGAAAATAACATATCCCAGCTAACCAGTTGCTCTCCCATCAGTGTCACAAGCCTTTCTAGACATGTCAGACATCATTAAGCCTGTGAAGTGGTCTAAAAGATAAAAAGAATCAGTAGCCAGCATCTATCAACACTAATTGTAGCTCCTAAAGAAAGACATGTCCAACCTTGACTTGGTCTTACACATTGTATCCTTGAGATACAAGAAGAGCTGGACTATTTGGTAAATCATGGGGTAGTTTTAACAGCAAAGCAAATACAATCCTAATAAGTGTTTATCCTTCATTAAATCTGTATGTACTAACCATGTATGTGGTACATCACACACTTAAAAGTAAAAATATGTCATAATACTTCCAACATTTCCAAAGTCCATTGAGGAAGCTAGACAAAAAGATCAAACTATCGCTGCAAAAATGACCTTTGTCTCCCACTCCTACATAGTAGTCAAAGAAATGGGTTTTTCAAGTTTAAAAATCCATTACTGCATGCTTTATCCTTAGAGATAAAAAATACAAAAGCATACATGGGGACTGGATTAATTAATTAGTACTTCATGCAAAGCAGACTAGTTTAATATTTTGTTACTTCGAAGTAGTCTTTGCATCTATAAATATTACTCAACTTTCTGTTTTTCTTCAATCTCCTATCATGAACTTATGAAATTGATATATTTTGCTTGACCACGGAACAGAAGAAAAAAGGTCAGGAAAGCAATTACAAGAGTAACAAAGAATAAAGATAAGTTTAGGTAAAAATGAAGAACAGGAACAGTACGTAGAAGATTTTTTTACTTTAATTGCTCAACACATGGTTTAGCAGAAAGAAATGGTGACCTCAAACACTGAGCATTTACCAAGTTTGTAAATACACAAGAGAACAGTAAAGCATAAAACCTCTTATAAATAATGGACTAAGAACAATATGGACTAAAGCCCAGTCTAAATTAAACATCTCATTTTTAATTCATCACTCTCTCAGAGCGGTTCTGAACTTAAATTTTACTTACGGCATGAAAGAAAACATTGGAGGTATTTTTCATCTGCTGCAGTTAGACACTAGGATCTCATATTTGAAAACTATATTAGAAATATAGCAAGTATTTACTCACAGACAGTGAACCAATTAAGTACATAAATTATATGTAGGAAGGCTCATGCCTGCATATGTCTACATGAATTATTTATGTAAGAAATCTGACTTTAGTAGGACTCTTCATATGCACATAAATATTTGCAGAACTGGGAATCAGTCAAATGCTGGGAAAAAAAAATTCTTACTACCCTAAAACAAAAGTTTCAAGTAGGTTGTGACAACATCTAAAAAAGTCGTGATGCTCTTAAGTTCCGCTGTTGATCATGACATCATCACAAGAAAGAGGAGGATAATTAAAAACTTCCTTATGTGTGTATGAGACCCGAGTCCAAAACTAATGGAAACATATAAACCATAACCAATTAATATGGCTCATTTTTAAAAAAAACATCAGTCCACATCAGTTTTTCTTACTAGTAGAATGGCTGATGTATCTGACATACTGATTTTTCTATTCAATATTTTTATTTTGGGGAAGGAAGAAGTATATGAATGTATGACTTCAAAATGAAGGATTTTATATGGAAAAAGCAAGCCTTTATACCAGAACAAAGATCTGGACTTTGGCTTCATCACAGTGAAGATTACTATCTTTAGAGATAGCCTTTTGTCATATAGCAAGATATGTGTATATATATATAGCATATATTTACCAAGATATGAGGTCTGTAAATTCAGGCTATCTAAAATACAAACTGAAGCATACAATGTACCCACTATGTCTGCTGTTAGCACAGTCATTAATATTTTACAGCAGTTGAGAACTATAAACTTCATTCCCTGTACATTGTGTTTGTGTATGCAATAAACCATGCGGTAGATAGAAGCCATTGAATTTAGCTCTGTGGTGAAAGAGAAGCTATCATCAACAGAAAGGATGCATGAATGGCTTTGCGTACCTGTGTATATCTCCAGCTGCCATCTACAGTAATGTATGGATACAGACAGAAGAGAAAGTTCGATAACTCTGTATTGCGCAGCAGAAAAGAAGCCATTCAGATCTGCTCAATGAAAAATAATAATTTCTGAGACATTAGTGTTAATGAAAATTGGTGTGAGAGTTATAAGAATAACGAACTTTTGTTTGCTTACAACACAAAGAATCAGGGTTCTTCACTTCTCTTGCTCTCCCATCACACAACCAGAGCATATTTTCAAGTGTTTCTTCCACCTTCATTACAAACTTTCCAGTCCCTGCCCCAGATTTCTAAGAACAAAAGTCTCAGGACATTTTGTTTGATGGTACTATCTAACTTGCTTATCTCTTGTATATCTTGTATATCTAGTTGTACTCATTTGTTTTGGAAAGAACTGTGGCAGAACATACGATGCAATTATCTTGATGCAAATACTGCATGAACATTACTACAATACAGCTCCATCTAACATGAAAAACAAGTAGCTCTAGCATTATATAAATTCTTGCCCTTCTCATTATTTCTTTTTAAGTCCCTTCCACTTCTGCAGAAGCTGCTGAACAGTTGTCTGTATGACAGAAAAGGCCACTTCTCTTGTTTTTCCAGTCTGAGTACTCTTTGTTGGTATTGAGCTCCATTTTTCAGCTCTTTGTTTTCAGTTTTCCATAAACTCTCCAAGTAGTTTCAATTCCCACGTCATCTTGTATACAAGCATTGCTAACTTTTCATCAAGACAGGAGAGCGTCCAATTTCTGCAGTGCCCTCAGCCCTTTCAATTACACCTGGCTTCCTCTCGGGTGGTCACAACTTCTACCATTTTTGGTATCCTGAGCCTATGACAAGCTCTAGGCACACTTAGTCAGACTCTTGTTAAGTAATCCAGACAATACTGCTAATGAGGTTTTGGTGGCTTCAAACTGTTAGCAGATGGCACAGCATGCAGCTTTGAGTGATTCATAAAATATAGAAAGGATAACAATGTACTGGAAGTGTCTCATCCCACTTCAAAGCACTGAACCAAAATTCCAGCTGCGCAGAATTTGGATACTGCTGCATCATTTCCAAGGAAAACAACAAAACTTTTTTTTCCTCTCCTTTCCCTCACACAAACACTGTTAGGGGCCAGGCCTCCAAAGCCAACCATAGATTACAGCGTCCTATATTGAATAAATCAAAAAATATTTCTGAAACAGTCAGCCAAACATTTTCTTCTGGCTTTGACTTCTGTATTTCTATTTTACTGTGAAATTACATGTTTATAAAATATCTTATAAACATAATACAAAACATCATTGGCAGCTCATATCCCATTTGGTAACTGACAAAGAAAGAAAAACATGGAGTTAGACTTCCCCACATATTGAAGGAGTTTGAGCATCTAAAGGAGATACACAAAGAAGGGACATCTATATACTACTACCATGAAATTATTAGAAATTTGACTTGAATGTTTTGTCATTGGGACAGTTCCTTTATGAAAGTTACTGAGGATCGCTTTCACATTAAGGATATGTCACTACATCTTGGGATTGCTAGCTAGGAAGAAGGCAGAAGTTAGAAAAAGCACTGAATGGTCTCTCTAGAGTTACTGAATCTGGTTGAGTTGAAGCACAAGAAGTACGGCACCAAGTGAAGGAATAAGAGAAAAATCAAAATCTAGAAGCACGTTAAGCTCCAGAAAGCCAGAATGACTTTGTGATTGCTCTGAAAAACAGCTAATACAGAAGCAGGAATCAAAATATTAAACTAAGAATCGGAGGACAGTGCTGTCAGAAAGCAATCCTAATATAATTATGCCTATAAACCCCATAAATACCTGAGGATTCTTTGAGACATGTTTGACAAGCACAGATTTTATTTTTTTAAAATTTGGTTTAAAACCCACCAAGTCCTGGATATAGCTGCGATTTTGATGGTATTCAGTATGTTTTAGTTTGATTCAGGCCAGTGCAGTAGGCTGTTGTAGTCTGATGACTGTAGAGAGTAGTACGCAGTCAGGGAGCAGCGAGGGCGGGCTGCTCTCCCCGGGAGCTGGGCTAACAGGGAGGCGGGCAGGGCGGTGACCTCACCGACAGCAGCACCGTCCCACCATACCTGGCCAAGGTGAGCAGAGCAGGTCCAGTGATGGGGGCCAGGCTGAGGCACAGTCCACATCTTCAGACAGGATATGAGGAAGGTCCAATGTCAAGCCAAGAAGGTAAACCAGCAGGTAAGGGTCAGGATCAGATCTGCAGACAGTAGGCAGGGTCAGGCACAAGCAGCGATCACCAGGGAAGTCCACAGCATTGAGGCAGGTCTGAAGTCAAGCCAGAAAGTCAAGTCAGTGGGTCAGAGCCAGGGTATGGATTAATGGGGTGTACACAGCCAGGCATGGGCATGGCTGTAATGCAGGGACCTTAGATGTAGCAATGGGAGGGGGGAGGAAGGGAGAGGATGCACTTGGGACTCTGGCAAAGTGTTTTTTCAAACCCAAATAGACAGAAGCTTTATTCTGGATCATGCATTAAGTGCAAGAGGTTCAAAATCTTTAAAACTTCAAGCATACCATTAAAACAGAAATACAGGGGTTAGGGAGGGAATGTTTTTTTTAGGCATGGAACATAGACACAATATTTTCCTTCTTCATTTCTCATGCGATTTTCCATGTTTGTTGTGCAACAACGGGAAGTCAAATGCATTCATTTAAATGTATGTAGTGAAATGATCTCAAAAGTGAAAATACATAATATCCTTCTTCAGTTCAAGTGTAAAGCAAAGACTAAAATTCTACACTCAAACTTTGTTCCTTTGACTTTTTTCCTTCTCAGTTGTAAGATTCAATTTTCAAATAACTTTGGTTATAAAGTTTGTGTGTGCGTAACACATTTCGTATCCAGAGTGCTTCCTACAATCATGAAAATTTTGAGAGGGAAAAGGAAGAATTTGTCACACTACAAGTAAATTGAAATTCAGTTGTACTCATTGTATCTTTTCTTTTAAACTGCCCTCAATTATTTGCTTCAGTACTTTTCCTTGCTTTAATTGATCAAACTTGTGGATGATATTTCTGGTATCTTAAGTATTAAACATTCGTTCTGACTAGGAATTTATAATTAAATTCTTACGGGAACCTTCATGAACAACTGGAATACCTTCAGTTAAGCAACTACTGAACAGATTCCCCAGGCAGAACCAAATCTCCTGGTTATTTTTATTGGACATCTCTATGCTTTTTGCAGTGGGAGGAAGATCGTTTTATGATCGGCCTGTATCCGAAATAGTGTGGCCAGCAGGAATCGGGAGGTGATCGTGCCCCTGTACTCGGCGCTGGTGAGGCCGCACCTTGAGTACTGTGTTCAGTTTTGGGCCCCTCACTACAAGAAGGACATGGAGGTGCTGGAGCGTGTCCAGAGAAGGGCAACGAAGCTGGTGAAGGGCCTGGAGAACAAGTCTTATGGGGAGCGGCTGAGGGAACTGGGACTGTTTAGCCTGGAGAAGAGGAGGCTGAGGGGAGACCTCATCGCGCTCTACAACTACCTGAAGGGAGGTTGTAGTGAGGTGGGGGTTGGTCTCTTCTGCCAAGTAACAAGTGATAGGACGAGAGGAAACGGCCTCAAGTTGCGGCAAGGGAGGTTTAGATTGGACATCAGGAAAAAATTCTTTACTGAAAGAGTGGTCAGGCCTTGGAACAGGCTGCCCAGGGAAGTGGTGGAATCACCATCCCTGGGGGTATTTAAAAGACGTGTAGATGAGGTGCTTAGGGACATGGTTTAGTGGGCATGGGGGTGTTGGGTTGACGGTTGGACTCGATGACCTTAGAGGTCTTTTCCAACCTTAATGATTCTATGATTCTATGATTAATCAATGATTTATTATAAGTCACAAGAAGTGAATTAGGTTTAGAGGAACATGAATCACATACCACAGCACTATCTATTGCTACTTCCTGAGGCTAAATTTCTTGCTGCTTGTGGAATTCACTGATGTTTTTATTGTTGTGTCTGATTCTCACATGTTTCAAACATACTAAGAGGTTTAGATTCTTCATTACCTAGCATCATGAACTTAACAGAAACAATTGCAGCAAATGCCAACAGAATTAACTTCCTCAAACAAACTGCAAGTCATTCGCATAACAGCATACTTCAGGGAGGGAACTGTTTGACATAAAACTGAAGGATGAATTTTTAAGAGTCAAAGCTAAAGGCCAGGTTCAACATTCCCTAGACTCGAGCCCATGTTATAAGATGCTCAACATTGCGGAAAAATGCAAAATAAAGTACTAAGAAGAGCCTGTATATATTGAAAAGCTACTCAAAGAAACGGCATAGTGGAATGTGAATAGGTCTAACCACATCCAAAAGACACACTCAGGATTCCTGTACTCTATTAGAAAAATGACTATCACAGGGATTAGCATTTGTAAATATTATTACAAATCAGCCAAATTTATTGCATAGATCTTCTGTTTACTATGAACAAAAAGGTTGTCTAAGCCAAATATTTGCCTCAAAAATATTTCAGGCAATTCAGACACAAGATCTCATATAAATGTATACACACATGTGAAAAGCCTAGATGGTTATTTCAATGTGCCATGTATTGAATTGAAGGGTCACCCAAGCAGCTCTAAAGAGCAGCAAACCTCCTCCGCCCCAAAACACCCTACATCCAAAGACTTCACTTGCAACTTTACACTTAATTGTCACATAATTACTAATCATCTCCTGATCACCAAAGGAAGTACCTTTCATCCAACTTTTTCCCCTTCTTCTGGGAAAAGAAAACAATACAAAAAAGAAACAACTAATGATTTCTATATCTGTTCTTTCTTAGGCTTTCCCATTATTATTCCCAATTTGGTTTTACCACCTTATTCCAAATCTCCCTCGCTCTCCTTTGCCAGAGCCAAGAAATGCTATACAAATTTTTGATGTTTCTTCCTTTTTTTCAAGGCACACTCTGAGGCAGAGAGTGACAGACATTTCTCAAGATTCTTTGGCCAAGATAACAAGTTATGAAGCTGGAGATTATGAGATCTAGCAAGACTACTCCACAGCCTAAGTACGTGCTGGAAGTCTGCCGTACTGACATTTGGTGTAGCAGCTGTTTCCACAAAGGGGAGATAGTTTCAGTAAAAATAATTCAACTTTCCAGAAACAGGAATTTCTCTGTTTTCATATGGGCGCATCTAAGTTCCCGTACTCATCACTGCATGCACATGTATTCTCATTTATTTACTCTTAGAACTAATACGCAACTTCATGCTTCAAGATATGACTGTTGAACTTCAAAAAGCCTTAATTACTGAACCGAATTCCAATTGCCTTAAAGGGTACCAAAGCCTGTCCTGTAGTTATTGTAAAATGAGTTCTTACAGTATGGATTATAAGCACACAGACAATTTCAAGATCTTAACAATAAATAATTGACCCTTCAAGGTGTGCAGGTAGTGGGAGAGATCTTTTCTTTAGAGTGCAATGAAAATTTTCAAGCATCTCACAACATACATAGGTAACCACTACCTGTCACCTGAAGAATAGCACTACAAAGGACTAACCCCTGGTCAGTAAGGGCACATTGGCAAAACCCGTCTTTCTTCTGACTTGTGAATACAAAGATAAGAACCTGGACAAGTGAAGTCAGTCCATTCAGCTATTAGGTTTGTTTGCTTTTATAGGCTTACTAAACTGGATGATGTATCAGAGAAGAAGCTGCACAGACCTCCTTTCCCCCAGTGTTTTTTCCACAGCCCATGTAAAACTGTACAGGGACATACAGATGAGTTCTGGATAATGAGTCTCGGGTATCTGGGACAGCATAATCCTACTGTCCTTATCTCTCCATTTCTCAGCACAGTGTGAAAACTCCCCTAAGACAAGCTCGCTCTTTATCATCTGTCAGGCAGGCAAGAAGTTGTTTTCTTGCTAGTATGTAGACAATGTTAAGTAATAGTCTCTACCAGTTCCGGTCGAGTGGGAATGTAATATGTGTCTGACTTCCACGTATCAATATTTAATTCTAAACATTTTTTTCCTTCATGTAATCAAGCAGGTAAGGCAGTGAGACAGATAGAGAAAACTCAGTACATCCCTCGCTCTCCTTTTACTTTTTACCAGAGTGTTGGAAATGAGTTTACATGGGGGGGGTGCAGGGGGAGAGTAAAAGAGAAAACTGATACATCATCTTATGCTGGTAACTTTCGACAGCATAAATATTCTCTGAACTGAGAAAACAATGGTTTGGAGGAAGATACCACTTCTTCCCACACTGCAGCTTCAAGTTAAAAGATGAGATATATGAACACAAATGCTTTCGTCATCCCCAGGCCTATCGTAACAACCTACATTTCTTTTCCCTCCATCACTAGAGCATTTCCAGGATTACAGTCACAGTCTGTTTGGCTAGTTACACCTTTCTGATAAAATAAGTATCACTCACAGACATATACAGTTCCTAAAAACACATACCTGATGATGCTTCATCACTTTAGACAGCAAATCCCTGCTCTCATATTCTGTGAGTGGGCATAGAGAGCTGGAGATCAGGGTGACATTTAAAAGATGGAACGGGAAAAATAAGTGAAAGTGGCTGAAGAAGCTTTACTTTTAGATCTCTTCTTTTTCCCCTTAAAACCAAACTGGATTTTCTACAGTAATCTAGGAATCTGTAGTCAAGTTTAGATCACCTCTTAGTGCTACCACATTTAGACTTCAAAGTAAATATTGAGCGCAAAACTTCCTGTAGATTTCTAAGTGATTGAGAAACGACCAAAGCATTACTGGAAAAATAAAAAGTGGAATGAGAAAGATATGGTACAAGAAAAAGCTTATAATATTCCCTTCCACTCTTGGAAAACAATTTTTCTATTGAGAAACAAAATTTGTAAGCCTTGATGCTGTTTTATTTTTTGAAGCACGCCACATAGTAATGACGATGAGTCAAGTCAAATGTGTCTGGACTGTTCAGAAGGTCACTTTAAATACTATCAGCAGAATTATGCATGCGTTTTATTTCCTCAAAACTTACTCTTTGCTTTTCCATCAACTGTAAAAGCACAATAGCTTAATATCTTAATAGACTTGATAGGGAACATTGAACCACAAACCGTTTGGTCTTATGTAGTACAATACTGTCCATTAAGGACAAGGAAAATCTAGATGACTTGTTACTACGAAAACCATTTTTCAGCATTTGCTGTGAAGAAATGGTAATTCATGTACACACTTGTGCGCACATTTGCAGAAAGTGTTTCAAATAAGAGGTGCTACTGGATGTTCAAGTCAGAAATTATTTTTGGGAAAAACATCTTACAGTTATTTCATGTTTTCTTGTTTAAATTGGGATACAACAATTATCTTGGTATCAGACTGCCATCCATAACATTAGCAGAAATTAATAAAAATATTTGCTTAAAAGTACACTTAATTTTTCACTTAGTGAACTGTAAATATCAGAAACTGATAAAGTTGCAGATGACTGCTTAGTTACTGTCAGAGACATAACCCTAGCAATTAGCAATGTGTATAGTTAAAAAAAAAAGTCAAATATTACCACAATCTCCAATTGATGTTACTAAAGCATAAACAAACTGTACAAAATATGGAAAATACTTGCTTATCATGGCAAAACATTTAACTAGACTTGCAAAGTTCCTTTAATATAACAAACTCTATTAGACCTTATTAATAGAGGGAAGTGAGATTATCCAGATCAGACAAGAGGGCTCTACTGCTAAACTGTTTTTTGCAACATTTGTGGCTATTCCACATAACAGAAACCTACCTCAATTTCACTTAACCTTGTAATTGTAACTCTGTGGGAACAATTCTGCATTATCACCACTTTCACTAAACAAGAGATTTCTTGAACACAAAAGATTGAGAATGCTAGCAGAACTTACTATGAGCTGTGTTGCTATTTTTGATCTTAAGGGATAAAAATACATTAAATAAAAAAAACCCCACTGCATACAGATAACTGATTTAAATATCCCTATCAGGTGTTCACCAAAAAAAAAAAAAAAAAGAGAACTAACATATCAACATAACTATTTCCTCCATAGCTATTTCCCTATGGATGCATTTCTATTTATATTTTATTTCACAAGAATGCTCAGGGACCTCAGAGAAAATCTGTATTTTATAATCCTGCATGGTTCCCATTGCAGATATGCATAAACTTTAAGAGAAAGACATTTCATTAGCAAAGTGATCAAGCCCACACACCCTTAACAATACAATTTTGACTGACTTTTTTTTTTTAACATAAATAACTTTTTTGCTCGTCCTCTACAAAAACTAGTATCTGTAACGTACTTCCACTATTAATAAAACTTTTGTTGCTATAATTGTTCAAACTTTTCTTAGCACTATATAAGGATTTACATTGGATACAGCCTCTTAGAGTAGCAAATAATGTTAAAATGCTTTTGCAGGAACACTGGCATTCTTTCACAAAAGTATTTAGTGAACACAGGCTATAAACTTGACATTTCTTCACTGAACTTTCCTATTACGCTTCTGAGGTTGAAAACAAATAAAGAAGTTGATCTAGATTCCAACAAATATTCTTTGTTGGGCACAACTATTTTACTCTAGGAGTAACTGCATTGTCAGTTTGATGGAGCTTAGCCATCCTACTTACACCCACTAATTTTGAAGGGACTTCTTCATATACAAGATTCAAACCAATCTGACAGTATATGCATCAGCATCAACTCTAATTCTTCCAGAGATCTCCTTGCCTTCAAGCTATTCAGGCTCATTAAGCAAGCACTATTTTCATTGAGTAATGGAACAAAGAGTTTCAGCTTTCTCAAGACAGGATTGAAGAAGTACTCCCAACTCTGAAGACGACTAAAACATTCTGTGTTTGAAATTCATCAGAAGCCCGAATGTTCCATATAGCTGCCTTACAAATCCAATAAGGTTGGATGCTACCACTGCCATAATAAAACATACTTTAACTTAGGAAGAGGTTGATCAGCCACTTACTTACCAATAGAAATATACAACATGACTGAGTTTAAGATGAAATGTGAAAGGTACCTAACCAGGTAGGTACCACACAAGGCTTTGGAAACGCCTAGAATGTAGAATTGTTTCCCTTCAAATCCAGTAGTAAGCCAACTGTTAAGGAAGCTGTGAGATAATAATAAGATAACTAAAAAGATTTCAGTTTGAGGGATGTGTAAGAATTATTTCATGTCTTTACATTCATCAAGTCTAATCACAGAAACCACATAAGTGTTAACACGAAACACTGATTTACTGATACACTGTTGGGATAGAGGACATAAAGAGCTCAGCCCACACTCTAAGACCACACCTGAAGCCTAACAAACATGACATGCACACTAACACATGCCTCGTCTTGGACAGGTAAATAATGTTATTCACCACACCAGTCCTCTATCACTGGCTAAAAAGACAGGATTTTTGTTTTCTGGCAAATGAGTATAACCTAAAAGCAATAGATGATTTGGTATTTTGAAGTTTTTGTGCTAATTCTGTTATTTGGTCAAGGGAACAAGACAGAATATCTCGAAGTTCACAACCAGTGCTGCTGAGAACTGCTTCTTCTCAGCCAGTCATCTAGAAATAAATACAGGTCTGCAGGTTCTCTGGATGCACTATGCAAACCATGGTAAATGCTCTTAAATCTCAGGTTCATAGTCTAACTATTATGATTAACGTGAGCTAACAATTTTTCATGTATATTTTCCTTAGCCTGTAACAAATGCAAGGTAACACACGTTTACAACTTTCCTTAACAATGACAAATGCAACTATACTTAAAGTTTTCATTACTGGCTGCAGGTTAAACACTGACTTGAATTTATCATCACGTTGTCAGTTGTACAAAACTTCTTACAAGATAAATCTGAACATTTCAAAAAGCTCCTTCACTTGCTGATAATCAACCATTTTATGTAGTGCTATGACAAGACTGCCAAAGCCAACAGAAGATATTAAGAGAAATATACTTTTACAAATCTTAGGGATAAAAAAATTACTTAGCTTTGTCCCATATGGTTGAAATACACACACAATATCTAGTCTCCCTTTCCTTAGTATTTTTCTACTTTTAGTCTCCACTTATGTAGCTTTCATAACCTCCCTGCCCAAAGGTCAGATCTTTGGAATATACACCACTATTGCAACTAAAATAAACTAAAAACTTCTTGTTTTATCCATTGTTCATTCACTCTTAAGAGTAGACCAACACTGCAGATTTAACTAAGTCACTAGGTCAAAAAGTCTTGCAAAGATAAGGACTTCTAGTACTTTAATCCTGGAAACTCAAGGATAAATCCATTGTTAACTAATCAATGACATTCAATATTACCCTGCAAGGTAGTAAGGTAACACACGCAGCATAAGTTGTGGGAGGGAAAGAAGGATAGCTTCCTATAGAAACAGTTTTGAGGAAGCTTAGAGAGGATTTATGAACACTATATTAAAAAGTAGCTTAAAAATAAGCTACTGTCAAATTTCAAATATCATTAAAGACTTGTTGAAATTTTCCAAGTGGAAGTCTATTTCAGAAAACACTCCAGAAAAGACATTCAAAAGGAGAATTTTGTACAAATAAGTGAATACGATATAATACATATTACATCTCCAGGTGAATTTTTTTTTGTTTTGTTTTACAGTTCTCTCTTTGTCTTTGTGCATGTCGGGGGGAGGGAAATACCATTTTCTTCTATCTTTTCATGGATAAATAAAAATTTCTCTATCATAACAGTCAAGTCATATTTCCTTTTTATCTCTAAGAGATGAAAATCATTAAGCATTTACTTTCTGGAGTGACTCCATTTTTATTGACTACATTCAGATAAATTGTACAAAAGCACCCATAGACTTTATATCCTCCATTTTGTACCTCTACAGTGTCGTGAGAATAAAAAAATCTGCTAATTGATCTGACATTTAATAAGCCGATATGTATATGTACAGATAGCATGACCATTTTCCCTCCAATACCCATATATTAAAAGCAATGTCATGAACTTTAAAGAAAACCCAGATAAGCTCATTTGCACTACTAAATGAAAGAGCCAAAAAGAATTATTTCTGTAGGAGTTTCAGATGTTGCCATTAAAATGGAAGAACTGCCAGTAACAGGTCATTTTCATGAACAGATGTAAACAAGTATAAACACGTATTCTAAAGATACAAAAACACTGGCCTTGTATATGCTTGCCAGTTTTCATTTTTCAAAATCTGCCTGTCTCCTTTCACAGTGCAAAAGGCTCTGTCATCAGTACCACAACCATCTGGATCCAATCTTTCCTCTAAAACTTTGCTCTGCTCAAGTTCATTCTGACTTTTCTGTGACCAAAATCAAATTCTGAGTAATACATTGGGGAAAAAAAAATATTTTTCTCTGAAGCAAACATTTAATGAGTCTAGTGGTATGTCTTACTTCTTTCTTCTCACCCTCTGAGGCAAAAAACAGACTACTGCATTTTCATGTATCTTTGGGCAGCTATTCACTCATAAATCAAAACACTGTTAAACATGAAAACTTGTATTTTAAATTTGTATCTGTAGAACAAATTTGTATTTTAAAATAATTCATGTACAAAATATAAAATGTTACCCTGTGAAGGAAGAAATCAGGCTACAGCAGGGTTCTTATAGTTCTACATACTATGTTAAGACTGGCAGCCAGGGAACAACACTGAAGTTTTTCATTGGGATTTCATATTAACAAACTTCTAGCAAATGGGAGACACACTGACCTCTTTTGGGCAACAGGCAACAGCAGCTGTATGGCAGAATTCTTCACAGAAACTGAACTTATTGTTTATTCTCATTATACCCAAATTTCAGTTCTGACAGATATGCCACACCACGTTTATACCAGCAGAAAGCAGTAGCCCTTGAAATAAATCAGAACAAAAACCTTTCACCATTCTATATACAGCAAAATACAGTATCTTAAAACTGTAAGATGGATTAAGGCCCAAATCTCTATTTTGATTTTTTCGGCACCTTTAATTTGCTAATTCATCAACTTCATACACAGCTTTACATTCATGTGACGCTGTCCTAAAAGTAGGCAACATACAAATAATTACCTTTAAAACCAAGATACACATAATGAAAAATGGTTTTACAAACTTGGTGAAAATGGTCAAAAACTAGCATATGGGTTTTGATCAGGAAAAAAGGATTCTATAAAATAACAAAGTACACTGGTCTTAAGTTGTTCTACTTCTGCATGAAATACCCTTTTTTAAAAACCCATTTTTCACTCACACATTGGACTAACAAATTTTGTTAAAATTTGATCTTTAGATCCATCCTGTTTTTTAATCCACAAATCCAGAAAGTTTGCTTGCAATATAAGTTATTCTAATTTCTAAAAAAAATACTATAAAAATTTGTTGACAATTGCAAAAGTAATTTGCTGCTTTAGCAAAATTCCTTTTCCTCTTGTACATGCCCAAGCATGCAAATAAAAGAAGAATGGAACAACTTCAGTAGAATTTGACATCTATTATGGAATAGCAAAATTTTATTGTAGAAAGTATCAAAATTCTCCAAGAATGTCAGGGTGCAGCAGGAATCATCAGGCTACCACTTAAAAAGACAGACAAATCTTTTCAACAGGTTGAAATGGAATTTAGAGTACAATTTTAAGATCAGAAATGCCTCTTACATAGAAAGAGTCTTTCACTTCCCCTAAACAATACTGCTGCAATGAATTACTAAAGTAGGGAACTCTCACAAACAGTTTATGTTCTCATCAACCTGATCAATTTTGAACAAAACACAGACACGGATTTCATGTTCTTTTCTGAAAGAGTCTTACCCTTCCAGCCACAGCAATGACTCAAGCGGATCCTTTCAGCAGTAGGAGAGCACAGTAGATGTTTTATGTCTTCGGCCAAAATTTTATCCTGTCAATATATATGCAATGCGTATGAAGTACCAACAGATAACAGAACTTGTTTCATATCAGGGTTTCAAAAAATTCTCCAAATACAGTATATTCTCATCATACAAGCCTACAAGACCAAAGAACCTTACAGTTCAATGAAGTATGCCTATAGGCAAAGTAAACGAAACAAACATCTTGGATTGTTTGGAAGACATTTAAAACCAGTACAAGTTCTTTTGCTTGATTTTCTTTCCATTTCTTGTCTGAGTCTTTTAGAAAGAAACTGGAAGTTTTCTAAATGAATTTATATACACTATAACAGTATTTCAGTAATTCAAATAGTATGTATTGTTGCAATGGCCTGTTACTATCCTTACCAAAACAATTTGTCTATTCATAGTTCACATACGAGCAGCACTAAGAAGGTAGGACACCATCTGAGCTCCATTGCCCAGACGTTCCCCTTGGTCCATGGAAGACAGATCAAGCATCTTCCGTTACAATGTTGTTATCAACAAGAATCTTCCATACATGTTTTTTTTATATTAAATTACCTCCCAAGGTCAATTAAAACACATTGTTTTAAAGACTTTAACATACTCTAGAACAGTACTACCTTATATCCAAGAATATTAACTCTCCAAAACAATAGTGTGCCTTCTTTCTAGCCCAAATTTAGAATACATATACTCGAAGTCACAAGGCTGATGACCTCCAATACATATCCTAATCTTATCCAATAATAAAATACCACAGAAGAAAGTTTGCCAAAATAAAAATGGGAATATTTATTATCTTTTCTAAAGCAATGCAGATCTTTTGAGATTATACATTGGTCTTTGCAAATGTTTCTACAGCTAAATTCATACTTTTCAATTTTGTAAAAAAATTAGACACATACTTCATAAAAACAAAGACACAGCATATGTCACCGAACAATTGGATAGTATTATAATTGTTAGCAGGGATGAGCAAAGAAAGCTCATGCTTATACTTAAACTCCGGCATTTGTATCATTATCAAGTGGGACAAAATGGGTACATTTTCCTTGACCATTTTTAGGTCCGCTTCCCAAGCTTTCAGAAATCAGATAGACTTAAATACTGAATTTGACCAAGAGAACCTAAACATTACTTAGCAGTACTACATGCACAAGATGCAGGGGAAGGAAGAAAATTAGACCCGTGCATACAGTACAAGACAAACTGTTACAATTGTCAAACGTGTGCTAGACAAAATTTAAAGTTTATGAAAAGTTTTATTTGTTGTCATGAAAATAGTTGCAGAAGCACACAATTGTATGTATTTTGCAAAGTCATCTTCACTTGGCCTCCTGAACTTTCTTGGCATTCTGTTTTTCTTTCGCCTAGAAAACAAAAGGGAGAAGATTTTAAGCTCTGATAAGATAAAGATCATCTTTTTGGACCTTTGAACGACTACTCGTTACATTTTTGAACATTCAACAAAATATGCTGTAGAAAGAGACATTTTAAATGTAAATTCAGACCCCTCAGAACTATCCTACTACTATTTTACTAGGTTCATATGTAAAGCCTTTTAAGAATACATATAGGTTTAAATATATAATATGAAAAAAACTATAAGATCAGGAAAATTCCATAGGGGAAAAGAAGAGGTGAAAGTAAGCACTATTTTTAAAACGTAATTTAACCTTCATTTTTCATACCTCCATATTCATTTTATTTAACATAGAAATAACTCTTCCTAATGAAAACATTTTATGGCACAAGAAAACACTGCATTCAGATATACTGATTATGACAAATTAAACTCTGAGGCAACCAAGATCTTAGTTTTTTAGATCTTTGAAAAGAGCAGAGTGGAAAAAAACCACAAGAGTTCCTACCAAGATATATGCAAACAGATTCTCATATAACTTGTATCAATTGATAGATAGTTCAAATTGACAGGGAACTAGCATTTTCTTCCTTATGAATTCAGTGAAAAAAGATTAGGCAAGAAGAGGGGACAATTCAGATACAACACTAGCCATCTTTCCGTAAAAACAGTTGTTCGTTCTGAATCAGACTGCTGCTTGTTACCACTTATTATTGAACAGAACTGGATTTAATTCAGAGATTTAGAATTAAGATCCATTATCACTAGCTGCTTGGGTCCACTGGAAATTTACTTGTAAAAGAAGCTTGACAGTGTTATAAACCACTGGCCTGCAAACATAGTTTAAGTAAATTCAGCTGAAGAATGTACTCATTAAATAATATTTAACTCTTTCATGATAATAATATAGAGATCCTTTTTCAGTGTGACTTCAAAATTAAGGATACTGTCTATGGCACATGACTAGATATGCAAGCCAGCACTGATTGTATTACAATTCAAGTACTTGACTAGCCATAGAGTTTAACAACCTTGCCAAAGTGACACTTTAATAAACAAGCCTTAATACAAACCTTAGTAGTAAATCAATGTTAATAGCTAGACACCTTAAAAAGGGGAAAACAATGAGCCAGTAAATCAGTATAAGAACAGAGAAAATAAAGAGAACAAATTTCAAGCTACCTAAATTACCAGAACCTCTGTGCAAAGGTTGCCATCTAGCGTTGACAGCTAGATAAATCAACAAAACTGAGTATTAAGAGTCCAGGTTGGCAAAAGGGATCAATCTTGTATATACACATCTGTCTATGTACATATTTAAAAAATCTTCAGTTCAAAAAGGGATATCAAGATCGTATGGGGAACTCTACCACATACTAACTGGAGCTACACATCACAATTTTAATAGGACTTTTAATTTCCCATGTAGAAAAGCCCAAATCACGTGTCTCTTGTATTGTAGCATCTTATGCCCTGTAATGTGATCGTTTAGCTGATATTGAAAAATTTGTTTAGGTTATCAAAAAGGAGATACAGTTTTGCCTTTGCATAAGAGTTGGTCCCACAATCTCCAATCTCCACTAGAATTGTGCTTCTTGAGAACTGCAAGGGACTATCAGGTAAATTAGCAATATATCTCAATGTAGCAGTTTAAATAAATAAACCCATTCCACTTATGTTTCCAAGATATTTGACTGCATTTTTAATTTTAAGTAGAAGGCATGAAGAATTATAGTAACATACTGTTTCTTAAAAGTCAGCTAGGAAATACTCACTTTTTCTACTAATGGTATTAACTGTTGGTGCTCTGCTAGAGTCTTTAATAATTCCATGATGAAAGGCAGGTAGTTATGTTTTCTTCTAATATTTTCAATCTAAAAATAAATTAAAAGCATTAACAGAACTATTATATGGCTAAATGGGGATTTTTTTCCCATCCCCATTGTTGCCCCCCCTCCCACCACCACAAGCTGGAGTTCTTTTTTAAATTTCAGCCAGCTAAAAATAAAAGTCGAAGCAATAAA
>VZTQ01001343.1:191838-227487 GCA_013400755.1 Pelecanoides urinatrix
TAATTTGGGGCAATAAAGCACTTTATGGAACCCAGAATTTTTTATAAAAAGGTTGCATTGGACAAAAAATTTCAAATATCCTAGGGATAAACTAATAAAATTTAGGGGTGTTCCAAGATGTAAAGATTTTTTTAAAGATGGTTTGCTGAATAATAAGCCATATGAAATTTTAGATTTTTCACTTGTTTCTTAATTTATAATATACCTATCTTTTTCAACCTAACATTTGTTACTAGTTTGCGTGACACTGTTCCTTAGACTTGTGTTAAATATTCCTTTTTTAGAAAATATAAAAAACCCCCTTCATTTTACAGCCATGTCTTTAATGTTGCTTAGTAATACCCAAACTACAGTATTTAAAGAAAGAGACTACAAGGATTATTAAATATAATCTGAGATTTAATTAAAAGCACAGTAATCACATGGTATAAGGCCATAACACAAGGAAGACTTCATATTAGCAGTTTTTTCTCAGTGAGCTATAGGCTAGGAAAAATAATGTATCTTCAGTCTACGAGACTATTTTGCAATTGAAAATGCTACTTAAACCTTAGGACTGGGACAGGTTATGTTGATTTTATACTAAAAAAATGAATGCGAAACCACTTCCAACAAGAAAGGAGAAAGAAAGAAAAAAAAAAGAGGAAAAACAACTGACCTGTTTTACAATNTACATAGTTTTACCAGGTTTTGCTATAGACAGCTCAGAACAACAATATATTTCCTCAGGTAAGGAGAGCAAACATCCACAAGAAGTGGGTTATGTAAACTTCTCTCTTGCAACAAAACTATTAAGGTATTAGAGGCCCACTGGATTGCATGGCCTGTTCAATTGATTGCTGAATGAAAGGAGGGAGAATCAGAAATGTGGAGGAAGTAGGAAAAAAATTGCATTTTCAGACCAACAAAAAAACCCCCAATATAAATGACTGCAAAGAAGTACAAGCCTGAATAGTACATTAAGAAAACTTTAAAGAAATGCTTTATTTTAATGAATAACTTGGTTTGCTCCTATAACGTACAACCAATTTGTTGCCATACGCTATTACTAAAATGAAGGATGTTCAGAAAAAATATAAAGTATTACCTAAATCAATTGGTCCTTCCCTTAAGCCATCTAGTTCATATAGCCGTCCACTAACAGGAACATAGCTTACAAAGTGAAATGCGTCTTCTTCTTTTGCTGAAGACTTTGCATCAAATTCAAACATCTGTTGTCTGCAAAGAAAATTTTAAAAAAGATCTGAGATTAAAAAGAATTTGCTCAAATTTTGCCTAGATTTAAAACATGCGTTACCTGGCAAAACTGTTGTGAACTTGCCGAATCACTTCTGAGTTGCTTAGTGCCAAACCTTTCATCTGAAAGTAAGTAACAAAATTAAATTGTAAGCCAACATAGATAAAACACTATAATACTTAAAATACAGAAAATAGCAGGCACTTACCGCAGCATCAAAACTTTGTGAAAATTCTTTAAATTCTGACAAAGTCTCTCCTAGATGGATATCTTGATGAGCACAATTTAACAGCACACTTACTATGGCTTGAGTAGCACAAGCATTATTAATTACCTAAAAAAAAGCATTGAGAATTTGTTCAGTACTGGTGATAAAAATTTAATTTAAGCTGGGCAACATTTTTCATTACAAACACAGACTTTCTATGCTGATTCACATTAGAGCTTCACTTTAAAACAGGCAGTAAATCTAGTTTGAGTAACCACAGAAAAGCCTTTGCTGTAGGAGACTAATAAAACGAATGCTGGATGGCTGTCATATACAATTCATTGATAAAACTGGTATTTCACACCTCTACTTAGAAACTCTGTCATTCTACTGCCTCACCACCTCCCTAAAGTGATTAATAAAGGACATAGAAGAAATACAGGAATCCTCTGACCTCAGTGGAAAAACAAATATAGTACTATTTAAAGCAAGCTGTCCAAATTACATTATTATATCTATATATACATTATTATATCTANACACAAGGAAGACTTCATATTAGCAGTTTTTTCTCAGTGAGCTATAGGCTAGGAAAAATAATGTATCTTCAGTCTACGAGACTATTTTGCAATTGAAAATGCTACTTAAACCTTAGGACTGGGACAGGTTATGTTGATTTTATACTAAAAAAATGAATGCGAAACCACTTCCAACAAGAAAGGAGAAAGAAAGAAAAAAAAAGAGGAAAAACAACCAACCTATTTTACAATCAAAGCTAGTCCCTAACAAAGGAAAACCTACTATGTTAATACTATAAGCCACATCATATATTCATTTTCTATACTTCAGGGTGTTCTCAGTTCAGATTATGTCTATATACCGCAGATGATAAAGCAATAATAAAGCACTTCTTAATTTAAGAAAAATACAATTTATTTGATTGAAATGGTAATCAAGGGAGTCAACTACACACGCAGAACAGATTACAGCAACCAAAACTCAAATTAAACAAACTGCAGGTACACAAGCTAAAGGCTGGAGTTCACACAATTACAAAATAAAGGTCACAGAAGGAAAAATCTATCAAGGGCAGTGAAATAATGAACAGCAGCAGAAAAATTAAAAACCACAGACTATTAGAATGACATAATTTGAGAGAATTAATACTATAAGATGGGAAAAGGAACAAAGAACTAAAGCTTATCTGAGATATGACTAGGCAATGGTATCAAAGACAGTTGTAAAATTAGTACTAGGATCAAAGCAGGAAGATCCTAAGTGGATTAGAGTGGGCTAACCTGAAACAGTGGTTACAAACATTGTCATTAAGCCGAGAAAGGAGAAATAAGGTAGACACCCCTATGGTGAAGAACTATTAGAACAGTGCTATTACAATGAAGGGAGGGTCACTACAGCAAACTGCACTTGTTAAATGATAACTAATACACGACATTATAGAGAGAGACAGCACTAAGTGGTAACTATTTTTACTGAAAAAATCAAGATGGAACAATAAATTGCTCTGGCAGACCGCTAACCCAATAATGTCTTCAAAAAAGGGAAGGGAAATTAAGAGAGATTCTATGCCTAGAGGCAAAATCAACACAGAAACTGTGTTGGACCAGCTGGATACAGAAGCTTTAAAAAACCAGCAAAAATAGGAGGAAAAATTTGGCAAGGAATTTGTGGTCTCATCAAATATTTGCCTTTCAGCATAAATATATTTTTGTATTCTAACTACAGTATGAGAGGAGTCTGTTTAACTATATAAGGACCAAGCTAAACAACCTTGTCTTACTGCTAGAACATAATATGCAACAGATGCAGATCTTAGACCAGTGGCCCCCAGCTGTTGAAATGGAAATACATTATAGAACTACAAATACTCTTCAGAAAGTGAGAGGCAGGAGGTAAAGAAAAGGCAGCAAGAACAGTCCTGTAGCAGAGGAATAGAAGCTAGTGCAGGTGATACGCACAAAAAGACAGTGTGTTCCTTGGATTTAGATGACATGAGAGAACTACCAAGATGGCAGAAGGAGGTACCTGGCTAGTGGTAGTTCATGGGCAGGGTGAAGAGCACAGAGTGAGGAGGAGGTGATTGCAGTACCAAACGTAGACGACTGCGAGGTTTATTTGTCACACAGGCACAGCATCCTATCAATGCATACAGCCAGTCCAGCACTGCTATACACACAAGCCAGTGAGTCCTTCGAGAGAGAAATTGGTCAGGCTACCCATCTACCCTAATTTCCAATGTATCTCTTACTTAAGGTGTCTCAGCGTTGGCAGAAAACATTTTCTGCATTTAGATAGCATGACAATATATGCAGGTTGTCCCAGAAAGATTTTTATTTTGACTTGATGAAACTTAAGAGGATTTTCTGTATTTGTCGAGAAATCCCAACATTTGCCTGTATATTTCTGTCCAAGAAGTCCTGGCAAGATATTTGACTGACCAATATTCAGGACTCCAACTTAAAGCAGATACCCACATTTGAAAGATTTTGGTAGCAAAGCTATAGGGTGTATTTAATAATATTTGGAAAAAAAAATACATATATATATATATGCACATTAGTGAGATGATCTCAAAAAAAGAGAAGATTGCCATATCACCAAGTGAAGCTTAGCTTAAAACAGACAAAGGAAACACCTGAATAGGCTACTCTGGCACACTCTTCAATTAAGATGCGTAACTTCACAAGCATGCACCTTTCCCTAAGGATCCAATCCAAGTTTCTGGATCAACTTAAGGCTGAAGCACTTTTAAGTTCTTGACTCACATCCTCTATCTGATGGATTATGTATTTTGTTTTTCAAAAAGCCGTGGACAACCCTGTGCCGCAATTGGTAGTATAACAAGCAAATCTCTAGGATGCTTAGTGAGTGAACCCCAATGTTACAAAACAGTTGGTTTTACAAAGCTCAACGTGAAAAATTCAGCATTAGGACAAAGTTCCAAAACTTATTCTTGTTTAAAAACCTTACCTAATTTTATTTATTTTTATTCCTTTGGAATAGAGAAATAATCTTCCTGGAATTATATTCAATTACTGAAAATCTCTTTCTGACTTTGATTAGATGTGTTGCAAGTTCATTTTACTTCTTATAAGTTATCTGTTATCCCACGTTTAGCTTTAACACGTATATCTGGTCTATCTTAAGGTTACCAAACTTGAAAATGTCAAGAATTTTTTGTTTGAAATCAACTGAAGTATTGGAAATGTTAAAAAAAATATATAATATGTTTCCATTAGTGGCACAAAGATAACTATTTTTGTTGTTAGTATCATTTAGAAGATCCTCGTTCTGAAGGTATATAGATTTTATTCCCAATTAATGAAGTTAATGTTTTATTGTCACAAATTGTAATGTTCTATCATCACAACACAGCATTAAACAAATACATGGTGCAAAACAAAGACATGATACCAATACTTCAATAATAAATCCTGAAGAGGTTATTAAACTAAAAAATTTTAGTATGTAAGTCTGCAACAAGGGCATTCTTCTTTGTCAAGAGACACTTCTGCTTCTGCAGTGATCAGCACAGAATACAGCTATGCAAAACAGTGCTGAAGATAGCTGAATGCATTGAGTGGTACAATCGTGTAGCCACTGTGTGTAAAAATAAAAGCAAGGGCCTACTTAAGCAACACAGAAATCAGGAAATTCAGAGTTAAGGCTGAAATTGTATCCTTAACTCACCTCATTGTGCCTAGGTATCCTAGCTCAAAGGGTATGTAAGACCATCCAGAGTTCTGTGGCCTCAAATAGAGGACCAAATCATACCTAGGCATAACAGGGAGGCCAAATTTAACATGAGTGCACATAAAAGTGACCATTTAAAAAAAAAAAAAAAAATTCTTTACTATGCATGCATATTAGACAGACTTTAAAATTCAACCCCCCCACATACTCGTGATTTAACTTTGAATAAGATCTAGTTGTCATTTGGAATTCATCTACAACATCACTATGAAAGTGGATATGAGCAAAATGTGAGCATGCACAAGCTTCTTATCAAAACTGTGTTTCCTAATGCAATTTTAAAGATGTTTTGCTAGACACATTTTGAGAGCTGTAGCCTTTTACATCTAACTAAAGTTCCCCCCCCAAAATGAAACAATTTTTAAGATGGAACATTTAATTGAAATTGAACAGAAATGAAGCCATGCTGTAATAGCATCACTTATTTCCCATAGTAAACTGTTGTTACATATTAAAAGTTACTTAGTCTTGCTCATATAGGGTTCAGAATGATACTTTAAAACTTCTCTGCACTAAAACGGATTGTACCAGATCTCTTTAGATGCTAACATTTAAAAGAAGAAAATGTATGGGAAAGGAAAGAGAGCCAAAGACTTCTTGAGATTTTTAGGGCTCCAGTGTCATGACAGTTTTGAAGATACAGATCAACAGACCAATAATCTTAAATGTCATAAAAATTTTGCTAACCCAGAAAACAAGCCTATTTTTTCTGGGGTTCCAGCCTACAAATGAACATATGGTTATTTTACTCATCACTTTTGTAATTAAACAAATCTATGTGTTCTGGGGTTCCAGCCTACAAATGAACATATGGTTATTTTACTCATCACTTTTGTAATTAAGATAAAATAAAGAAGTCTTGACAACTGAAAACGATTCTTGAAAAGATAACAAAACCCCATCCTCAAAGCCACCATAAAATTGGACTTAGAACATGCGTAGAGAAAATAAAAAAGGCACATGAGCCCAGTTGTATGATAGCTGGGAGGAGTTGCTATTTTACAACAGAAATGTTTAATATTAATGCTTGTCTTCCCTTGTGCTCCTGGGTGACTCAGAAGGATTCACAGACTGCAGTTTCAAGAAATGCAATAACCTCAGCACTACTATAAAGAAACTCCTGTTCTCTCCCACTTACCTTTTACCAGCTTTAGCCTGTACAGACTCACTGAAAAATACATCTCATAATGTGGCAGGAGACCAGCCCAGAATATATGCACAGAGAATCTACAGAAAACTGCTGGCTGATGAGCTGCACTGGCTCATGGAGATTCAATGAGCAGCTGAGCCATTGCAAGAGAGGAACAGAACCATGAAGTTGAAAGGAGGCAGGTTGGGAGGACCAAGACATCCTGCTGTCATCATCAGCAAATCATCAGATCAGCTATTTGCTTGAGAAAACACTATCAGTCCTCAAAACATAGCTTGTCAAGTTGGATCTCTAACTAAGGCTAACTTCCTCCAATGTGAAAGTCACCAGAGCTAAACCGGTATTACAAATCCCCCCAAAATATCAAAACCAGTTTCTTTCATTTATCTGTTCACTTTTAATTTTAATTTCCTTGTGACTATTTCACTAGTTGTTTAGTCACAATATCTCAGTCCAGGCAAAACTGAACTGACATGAAACACAAGCATATATGTGTCTACAAGAAATGTTTTGATTTTGCTAAGCCACTGCACTTGACTAGCAGAAAGAGATATTCTAATTTTAAACTCTCTGCAAGTTACTTATGAAACCTATATTCCATGCCATCGAGTGGCATAAACAGGTACTACTATTTTAAAATAGTGAACACTTCTAGAAGTTGCTTTCCATGCTGAAACTAATGAATTCTTAAGAGTCACTCCAGCACACTCTCCTTAAAGGCAGTAGGTGAAGGAGAGGGAAGATTAGAAAGTTCCTACACCTCCACAAAGAGGTTTCAGACTTAAGAAAACAGTAAAATATGAATGCTTCAAAGAAAGCTACAAAATAAAGAAGACTTTTCATTGTTAGCCTTTAATTTTCTGCCTTTATTAGCAAATCTAACGTTACCTGATTTTTCTGATGTACATTCTGCAATCCCAACTTAAAGCTCAACAAAGCTCCTCTTAGCTACTTGCTTTTAAACACAGTGTCATGCTTCAAAAAGGGAAGTGGAGAGTGGAGGAGGGAAAAAAAAACCACCAAAATCAGTGGAGCAAGCAGACAAATGTTTTGAAGCTTTTCAGCATCCACAAGAACAGCAATTCTGGGAGAACCTCATCTACTCACAGGAAACACAAAAGATGAAATCCCTTGAATGAGGGTAAATCTGCCTTTATCTTAAAAAAACCTCTCTAGATTCATATCAGAGTACTCTCCTCCTGCCATATAACTACCCTTTGAGAGTTATATCAAGGATTTGCCCTGAGGTTCTTTGCATCAAGGCTATTCTGTAGCCACAGCCTACTGATCACTAACAGTATGTTTGATTAGGTAGAAATCACTAAACCAGTATCTATCAGACCTATCAACCTATAAAGACATTTGGCAAACTACTGGTGATCATTGTATCATAAGAATGGTTGCCCACTCTTGGACTCAAGAGCTGCAGCAGAGGAAGAATGAAGAAAACAGTATTAAAAAAGACCAAGGAATGAAGTCATCCACAATAGCATGAAACAGTAAGGTGATTATAAAAGAAACAAATTAAAGATGATTATCTGCACAACAGAAGCACATGTACAGAGTAGCCAGGAGTGCTATAGATATACCTAATGTTTCCATTGTTTTCCATATTTCTATACTTTTAGCTAGAATTGTGTGGAGACTTCTATATATCCTGAAATGTACACACAAAACACTTCTGCATGGGGCAAGGCGGGGGGGGGGAACAGAACAAAAACCAGAGAAACAAAAAACCCAAACCAACAACCAGTGTATGCATCAGTCTTCATATAAAGCCTAATAATTTGCCCTTTGATATGAATACTTTGTAATTAACACGTGTAGGTTTAACAAGTTCTTGTTACATTTACCACTGTTTGAGAAGCAGGTCTTGAAAAAGAGCTAAAAACATTTATTAAATACTCCTATTTTCAGTCTGGTTACTTTCTCTTGCTTTTACTGCTTGCAAACTATATGCACAGCGGCCCATCAAAGCTAACACAAAATTTCAGTACTACTCAGTATTTAATAAAACACAATGGATTACATTAGCACAAACAATTTTTCCTGTAATTTCTAATTTAAACTCACCTTTCTAATTTAAATACTTAAAACTTCCATGCCAAAATGGTCTACAAACTCTTAAAGGAAAGTATTATCTTAGAGTTATGCTGCCCTGGCTGCAGAGCATTTGAGAAACACAAGAAATAAAAACTGGACCAAAATAAACATTTCTTCCTAGAATTTGTTGAAAGTGGTTTCAAAAAAATAATTCGTTCTTTCTGCCGAGAACATTTACCAAGTAATTCTTTATCACACAGAAGAGTTACTTACTCTTATAGGAGAGGGCTGACAGATAAATAATAGCTTTACTCTTCCATACCTGATTATATTTTTTTCTGACTTGACAGATCAATCTGATTTGCTTTGTTAATCCTCTTTTAATACACAGTTCCCAATCTCACAGAATTTGTAAAGTTATTTCACCTTGTAAAATGTTAATTTTTGTGTACATATTAACAAAAAGTTTATTTTTCAGTATTAAAAGCTATGTTTCATGACATATCTAAGAAGAATACTGAACTTGCCGTACCTGTTTAGCAAAAAATATTGTATCCAGTCTGGAATCCTGAACAACAGAACCTGCTGGTTCCTCTCCAGGCTGCCACTTGAAGAGGAAAATCAGCCCATGTACTGGCCTAAAAAATAAAATTGATAGGAAAAAAATTACCTGTACTGATGAAAAATATCAAAGCCAGAAATCTCTACTATAATTTAACTGTATGTTGGTACAGTAATTCTGTTAACTATTTCTTTCTAAACATAGGGAACTGGCACTGAAATTTTCAGCTGTGGTCTTTTAATTAGGCAGAACATACTTTAGGCTTCTTCCCGTATACGCTAAACAATCCCAATCTGAATTAGCATTTAGTCAGTAATTTTTGTAAATGAGGACCAGTTTTGCTGGTTACTGTAACTATTACAGTTGCACAACACTTATTTGAATTTGTTAGTGATACATAGCTATCAAAACATTTCTCAATCATGTACAAGAGATGGTAATCCTTTTAGGCATAAATGAAATATTCAAAGAGGAGCTGTTGTGAAACTTCGAGCTTTGAGTTCTCTCTCTGATAAGTAAGAGAAATCCAGTTTTCTCTTCTACTAAAATTGTGTCTTTTCAGACTATGTCTTGCACAGGAAACAGATTTTACTGCATGTTGCACTGTATTTAGTATTCCTGTAAAACAAAAATTTATTAGTAAAGGAAACAATTCTTACAAAATCTACAGCTACATTAAAGCAAAAACTTATTCATCATATCAATCGGAATTTAAGGTCATCCCCACAAAGATGCCACAAAAGGTTCATCTACAAAAGGTAAATAGTACTGTACTGCATAATAAACTTTTCCTAAGCTCTGACCAGAAGTCTGAGATGTCTTTTTAAACAGTGGGTCAACTGAGGGTATTTGAAAAATGCTACATGTTATTATATTCTTTTAACTATTAGTGTTTAAGTTAAAATATTGTATGTGTGCATGGGAAGGAAGGAAGCTGGCCATCACTCAAGACTAGAAAGATATACATCTGATAAAATAACAGCTTTTCTTGCTTTTACTATGAACAAAACAGATAATGTTCTGATGAAGGATCATATGAAGTACATAGTGCAAGCAGCAAATAAACCACATCTCAAGTAACATTTCTGCCATTCAGGTGTCACTTATCAAATATCTTCAGTCAGACAAAAATTCTAAAACTACATCTTCTGTACTAATTGCTACATATTCCAAAAGATTAATTATACAAGCGTAGGATATCCGCACAGGAATAGAGTATGGTCTGGGTTAGATGACATTTTCTTAAAATCTTCTACATGAACACGTATAACACTTAATGCGTCACAGACAAAATGTTACAAGAATTAATATTGCCTAATGAAGGCAGAACTGTTCCATATAATATCAGTCATTGTCAGTTATAACAAAACTATTTGCCTTCACATACATATGGAAGTGGTTCTGCAGGAAAAACAAGTTACAAAAGTACGTAAGTACAGTAAATTAATTTATTTAAGGCAACAGATGCAATATCATGTTATGTGAGGAAGACGGGAGATAAAGCAAGGAACAGAAGTTTGTCAAAGAATTTGTCAAAGGATATAATGCAAGTCAATGACAAAATCCCTAATATGTTATTTTCACATTCTAGCTGCTATTAGCGTTTCTTTCCAAAACCAGAAAAGCTAGACTAAGTACCAAAGCATTAATAAAAAGTAATTTAATTGCCAGGTGTTCAATTAAATCAAAATCCTAATGAAATTCTGCAGAAACTCAAGAAAAACAAAACACACAAACAAAACCCGAAAATCCACCACCAAAAAACCACCTGAGTTTAGTACACATTCTTTCAGCAACTTCAGACAAGTGTGAATAAAAAACATACAGATTAGAAAAGTGCCTTACTTCAATTTTTCAAAGTTCTCTGGTTCTAAACTCCATATTTCTTCAACTTGTGCTCCTCTACAACCTGAAACAAGGAAAGATACATGTTTCTTCAACCAACCCATTTAAAACCGACGCAGCCAGTAAAGACAGACACATGAAAGAACTATGGTAACATTTACAACTTGCATGTCCAGGTTATGGAAAAGTCTATTTACAGGCTTTAACGCATCTTCATTAAAAAACCAAACCAACCAAACAAGACAGGTCAAGAGAAATTATTTCAGGAATTCCTCCTGTGTATGATGATGTTGTCTTTATAACACAGTTGCATTTTAAAAAGCAGCAGAGGAGATATATTTATCTTTGGTCACCTCATGTCCTTTGCTCAACTGAAAATAATACTGTTTTTAAAGACACTGTCAGCTAGTCCAAAGCTGAACTTAAAACATCTATCCCCAGAGAAAGACCCATGGTAGTAGACTAAAAATACTGTAAACAATACACTCAAGCAAGTTGTTCGCATAAGACAGAGCCTAAAAAGTTCAAATACTTAGCATATGGAAGATTAATCTATTAGTTAAATAGAAACTCAAAAGGAGAAGCATGCTTGGACTTCACTTGTGAGAAAAAGATGTGATAGGAATTATAAACCGATGTAACCTGGCATAAAATCACTTTGCTTCTTTGGCCAAAATCCTGTGTAGACATATTTGTTATTATAACCACATAATCAGAGTATTGCCAAAGATATTAAATACAATTCAACATAAAATTTCATATTCTAAAAGCCAAAGCAGCCCCTCGCAGGCTACCCAGCCTATTGCCAAGCACCACAGCTCAGCTTGGACACAATCCCTTCCCAGTCCTCTGTCCTGGCAGCTCTGTAACCGAGGCAGCTGCCACACAACCCGAACACCTACCCAGCCCTTTGCAAACGCTGGTATTCTCCCCTACGCGGCATGTGCTTATCAAGCTCTCCGGCAGAAGTGTACGTGTGCCCTGGGTGATAGCAGGGGCTCCGCTGCACAGCCCGCCCTGCGACTGGGCACCCACCGCCCCCAAACTGGGAACACCTGGACGGCGGCGGGGCAGCCCGGCGCCAGGGCTCGGGGCCCTCACAGCCGCCCTCGGCCGAGAGGCTGGCCGCGGCCTGCGGCGAGGACCTGTGCCGGCTGCCGGGGAAGCACGGCGCTGCAAAGCGGGAAGCGCCAGGCGCTGCGAGCACGGCCCGAGGCCGGCATAGCCCCGCAGAGGTCACGAGAGACACGTTCATTCCCACTCGCGTCCGTTTACCGCCACACCGCCTGCTTCCACAGGAGCATGTTTCACGACGCTCTCGCACCCCTCGGCCCCGAGCCTCCGCTCCGCCGCGCCCTACGTCCCCTTCCCCGCCCGGCCGGGCCGCAGCCACGCCGCGGCCGGGCTCAGCCCACCGGGACCCCACGCCCTTCGCCAGGGAACCGGGCAGAGCCCCGCTGGACGCGGCGGGCGGGCCGGCCTCGCACCCGCGCGCGAACAGCCGCGACCACCGGCGGGGCTGCGGCCTCAGAGCCCCACCGCCTGCCCGGCGGCGCGACTCCGGCGCCCGGCCCCGCTCCCGCTCCCCCCTCACCGAAGCCCTTGATGAGCTCCGTGAAGACGCCCGGGTCGCTCTCCATGAGGCACCACTCGCCAGCGCTGCTCCCTCCCGACATGGCGGCGGCCCGCGCTCTCCCTCAGGCTCGGCGCCGGTTAACCGCCGGCCGGTTAATCTGCGAGGCCGAGGCACGCCGCTCCCTTCCCGGCAGGCCCCGCGGCCCACGCCGCGCCTGTCATCTCTATGGTGAGGCGGGGCGGGAGCAGGAAGCGGCGGCGGGGACTGGATCCGGGGCAGCCGCCCGTTGCCGGCAGTGGCACCGTCCCGGCCGCGGAGGGGCCGCGCCTCCGCCCCGCGGCTCCGCTCCTGTGGCGCCGGAGGGGCGGCAGGTAGAGGCAAGCCCCCGCGCCGCGGCAGGAGGCGGTTCTGGCTCGGCGGCGCGGCTCCATCCGGGCACTGGGGTGCGGCTGCAGGGGGCGGTGGGCGCGGCCCCATCCGGGTCCCGGGGATGCTGTCAGGGCGCCGGCGGGGCGGGGCTGGGCTGCGGGAGACGCCGAGCCTCCGGCGGCCAGAGCGGGACCCGCCCTGCCTGCCCCCCGCGCCCGGAGCCGGCTCTGCCGCCGCCCGCCGNCTCCCAGGCCGCGGCCTCGCAGGCAAGTCGCGCCTCCCGGGGCAGCGCTGAGGGCGGGGGGAGCGGGCTGGCCCCGGCCGGGTAGCCCGCGGCGCGGCGGGGCTGTGGGCTCTGCGTCAGCCCCGGCGGGGAGCGGGCGGCCTGTCCGGCGGGGTTGGCGTGCGTGCTGGAGGAATCCGGAGAGGCCGCCTCTGTAAATGGCCACCTCCTGCTTGGCACCTGGGCGTTGGAAGCCCCGTGAGGGGATTAGCGGGCGTGTCGTTTGGGGTCTGGCAGCTGCTTCGCCGTTACTTGCATTTATCATCTTTATAGAAACGGACAGCTCATCTCACAGGTTTTCGGGTATCAGCTTTAGACGCTTTTTTCCTCATAATTTTGTTCTGTGTCAGCTGAGATACCTTTTCCCTCCAGTCAATAAAATTTTTAAGCAAATAGACTTTTAAGCAAATTCTATAGTAGAATTTTTTGAGCAAGTATGTGGTTTATGTAGTCTGATATCTCTTGTACTGCCATCATACTGGTGATCATGCCATTTGCGACTTGGGAAATGTTCTCCTCGCATTCCTGTTTACATAGAGATGCTTATTTTCTGAAGTGTGAGGACTTGTGGTGGTGTCAGAGCTCTGCTATAGTGCAGGTGTATTTTGTTACAACCATAGCTCAGTGTGATGTCAGTCTCTCTGCTCAATAAACTGGAAGACATTCTTTATAATCATCAGTTTAATGCTTATACAAAATTTTGAGAGCAGAGTGGGAGAATGCAATTTCTTATAGAACAAAGTGTATATGGTTTTGAAGTATTTGAATCCAATTTGAAGGGTTGTCTTTAAAATGACAATGCATTTTTTTCATAAAAGATCTGACTTGGTCAAAGTTTAATTCCATATGTTTTCACTACGAAGTTTGATTCATCGTTGTTAACGTAGCCGCTAAATTTAAGAACTTAAGTTAGAACCTGTAGTTCTATTAAAGCTTTGTGCTTTTTGTATTTTTTTTTATATGTACCTGAAACTTGTACTGTAAGACATTTTATGTCTTAGGAAAACTAGGGGTGAATTGTAAAAGTCATGGAAAATAACAGAGGCTAACTTAAAAAACTCAATCATGTAATGGTACAGCAACATAAAGATACTGACTTACCAATCAAGATGTAAGTGCTGTGTAGGCTGTTTCAGACCACTCAAAGCCATATTTTACTTATAGATTAATTTATATGGTGTTTGGAATATAAAAAAAATTCCCTTAGTGTTTTTTGTCTTTCATTAATAATGCTGAGCAATCATGAATTTTAGTTCAGCAATTTTTGTTATGAAGTATATACTCTGTGACTTTCAAGGCTTTTCACATTGCTGTTTGCATTCAAGTAGCTCAGAAATTGGAAATGCTCATGGAGCCAGAATATCACTGATAAATCCTCCATGAGTGTTTGAAATGCAAGTTCACCGTTGTAGCTCGGCAGATGAAGAGTAGGGTTATGGTTACCCTAGAGCATATGTTAAGTGCATATTTGTATTTACCTATCTGTAAGGGTGAAAGTTGTCTGTGTTGTGCAGGTGTTAAAGGAGAAAATAAGCTTCAGGTCTGGGCAGTGGAGAGGGACTGGTTAGAGGAAGGGAATAGCTTTGGGAACTTGTAAGGTTGAAATATAAAACAGGAGTTAGAAATGGCCAACATGATTTTAGTAGTTCAACACTGAATAAGTGCTTTTCCAGTAGATCCTGGCGAAGCTTAAATTTGATACTTCTAGTGTGGCTGTTTAGTAGTGAAATTACTGGTTTGCATCAGCTATTGCAGATTTCAAAGGTAATTTTTAAAATAAATTTATTTTAAAGAATTTACAATTCATATTAGGATCCAAAAGATTATGCTGGTTTGAAGCTCTTTTTAAATCCCTGAGACAGCAATAAGCCATTTGAGATAAGTCTGGTTTGCACCCTAGATTGCTTGTCAGAAGGCATTAATAACTTTATTAAAGGTTTCAGAAGACTTGTCGTAGGCATTTTCAATGGGATAAGTACTGCAGGTAATTCATTCCATTGTGAATTACTATGTTCCATCTGAGAAGATGACTTTGAGGGCTAAGTGAAAATGAAGCTTTACAAAAGGTGGAAATCGTAACACATCTTTTTTTGTAGCTCCTAGTATATTCCTAAGACAGCAAATTAAAGAACTAAGCTTCAGAAAAACTAGAAGTGTACATTTGCAACTATCTTTTAAAATACAGGTTTGTGTCAGAAAGCTATGGATGCTACCATCTTTTTAAATATGGTTGTTTGTGTCAGAAGCCTATGGATGCTAGCACATACCTCTTTTCAGCGCTATGAGTCCATATAAAAGCCTAGCCCATATAAAAGTAAACATAATAATCCATTATTAACATGCTTAAGTTAGGTTTGTTATATGGTGTAACAGAGAAGTGCAGCAGGAGAATTTTTTTCTTTGACGGTTACTTTAAACTTCTTTAATACAATACAATTGACATCACACTGCATATTCACATGTAACAATGTGGTGATGAACTGTTTGCCTTTCAGGATGGTACCTTTGATGGAAATACTGATCTTGTGTTACAGTATTTTATAAATAAATTTACATTTCAAACCAGATAAATATTATTTGTAATTTTAGAAATGTTATAATTATTTCATTTAGGTTTTGTTCCTATTCTCAGGGTGGTGATGACAATGGTAGCTAATTTGTATTAGTGACTATAAAGTTAAGCGTGTGAGGACAAGACTCTCCAAGCGAGAATTAAAATAAAGTGGACATAGCAGATGGAACTTGTGTAAATGGAACAATGTAGGAAAAAACTCTAAAATACTCAAAGTAGCACTGGTATGTCTTAACATAATCAGCAAATGAGATCATAAATGTTTGTTTAACCATAGGCATGGTCCTTCCAGTTCAGTTTAACTCTTGGTAATCCATAGGTGACTGAAAGTTTTCCCATTAGTGTCATTTTAATGTAGTAATATTTATTATAGCAGGGGTATGAAAGATGCAACAAGAAATTATTCTCAAGATTTCATGTATATGGAGATCTTGTTACTCATGCATGGTCCTTTATGCTTCCCATTCTTACTTTTGCTTCAAGATAATGGTGTTTTTCAGTATCTTTCCATGTACCATTTTTTTCTGATAAATAAACTAATGGATGCTGACAGTGATTTCAGGATTTTTTTGTTTGGGTTTTATATGTTTATTATGAAACATTACCTACGGTTTAATGAAACCAGCTAATTGAAATGTATTGAAATAAAATGTATTTAGCCATTAAAACATACTGATATGGTATTCATGCATTGCAAATACCACCCGTGTTATTTTCAGTGTATTTGCATGCTTCAGATGTCAGTGAAAAAGTCGGCTCAACCATGGTGTGTATTTAAATTAGTTTGGCAGGAAATATGGCTAGAATATTTAAGCACTAAGAAAAATAGCTGAGCACTGGTGCTCTGAATAATACAATGAAAGATATTTCTTAGTTAATTTTTAACTGAAACCTGCATTTTTAAACCAGGTATCAGCATATGGCTTCTATTTTTATAATTTTAGCAGCACAGAGAATATAATGGGAGCACTGATGATTGCTTATTATTTAATTCTCAATGCACATCACCCCAGTGAGGCAAGAATGGAGGAAGGGTACATTTCTAGTCGCTTGCAGGGAGAGGAAAATTCTGTACCAAGGAGAAAGTAGGAAAGTTGTTTGTAAATCAGTGTGTTACTTACCTAAACTGGGGGAGAAAATCTCTTTCTACATTAGTGACAGTTATTTTTGCTAGCTTATCCTGGTAAATGAAGCAAAATGGCTTTTATCTTAGTAACCAAACAAGCATGTCAAAAGTAGATATCTGCAATACTTAAGAATTATTAAGCGTATTTCTTTGAAATGTCATTTGTGTGTGCGCAGACTTTAGTGTGTGCGTTTTGATGGAGTGGATTATTGGTGTGTTTTTTTTTTTAATAGGACCTCTTGGTGCCATTTAGTGTCTTTTTATTGTTCAGAGAGAACGGAGAAAACTGAATTTATTGTTGTCATAGTAATGTTTTGGAGATAGTGATGATGATTAATTTTCTTCCCCTTACCCTGCTGATTGCATTTCACCTGCATTTATTTCAGTTTAAATGTTATGGCTTGAATTTTACCATGCTAGATGTTCTCCAAGTAAGAGCAGTGTTGCTGCCTACAAATATTACAGCTGCACTGTCTTGCAACTCAAGAGTGTATAAATATAAAGACCTGAAAGATTGTGAATTTTTGTGCTGTTTTTTGCTTCTTAACCTCAAATATAAAGCAGTACAGAGTTTGTTGTTACGTCTGTTTGTTTTCTTGGATCTCACTTGAAACAGCAGAGTATTTGAGCCTGTAATAAAGATAACTTTTTCTTGAGATACTGTCAATTGTTAAAAAGCTGTTGTCTAAGCCTCACTGAAACCTGTCATATTTAAACTCTCACAGTCTTCTGACTCAACAGCTTTTCAGTATTTTAGTTCTTTATTTTAGCATCATGTTTCTTCAGTTGGTCAGTATTACCACTTCTTCAGCAAAATAGAGTAGGGCAAGATCTGAGTTTTGAGCAATTTAGCATGCAATTCAAAAATCCACCTAAGAAAGTGGTGTAATATATTAGCAGCAAAAGGGCATAGTACAAGCCATATTTTGTGTGTGCCACTTATTGGGGTTAAGCAGTTTCTGAGTTGGTTTTAAGGAAATAAATTTGTCACCATTGTAGCTTAGAGATTTTTTTTGTTTCTTTTCCCCTAACTGATATGTATTATTGCACACTTAGGGTATACTCCTATTAAATTTATGAAGGAAAAATTACAAGTGTATAGATAAGATATATTTACTTTGGTAAGGAGTGATAAAAGAGTAGAGTCATCAGGTTTTCACAATAGCTCTTAATAAACTTTATTATTCTTTCAACAGACCTCTTGGAAGTGTAAACCATGGAGGAAGAGGAAAACCAAGTGCAACTCCTGAATGAAAAGCAGGTGCCGAACTCTGAAAGTGGTTATGTGTGGCACGTCACCGATATGAATCGACTGCAACGTTTCTTGTGTTTTGGTTCAGAAGGTGGTACTTACTACATCAAGGAGCAGAAGCTGGGCTTTGAAAATGCAGAAGCTTTAATAAGACTGATTGAAGAGGGCAGAGGTTGTGAAGTTGTTCAAGAAATAAAGACGTTTAGTCAAGAAGGCAGAGCAGCAAAACAGGAGCCCCTGCTTTTTGCTCTTGCAATTTGCTCACAGTGTTCTGATGCAAAAACGAAACAAGCGGCATTTAAAGCTGTTCCTGAGGTGTGTTGCATACCAACTCATCTCTTTACTTTCATCCAATTTAAAAAAGATCTGAAGGAGGGCATGAAATGTGGCATGTGGGGCCGTGCACTGAGGAAAGCTGTTGCAGATTGGTACAATGGAAAGAATGGGATGGCTGTTGCTTTAGCAGTTACAAAATATAAACAAAGAAGTGGTTGGTCTCATAAAGATCTTCTGAGGTTGTCCCACCTAAAACCTGCCAGTGAAGGTAATAAATTTTTATTTGCCTGAACATACTGTGTTTAAAACCTTTTATATTTACTGTGGAACTATTTTGGAAACCCAAGTACCCTTGTAGACTGATGATTTATTAGTGATGGTATCCTGTAAATTGCACCTGAAAAACATGAGTGGTCGTATCAGAAATTCACCTGTTTATCTTCAAGGTAAACAGGGTTTGTTCCTTCTTTTTCTTCCTTATGTCAAGAGAAGATAAAATAATACAATTCCTTCAATTTGTTCCTATTTGCTTACAAATGACGAAATAACACTTTTTCGTTATTTGGGAAGATCTGTTGGTTTCAAATACATTGGGCTTCTTACTTCTAAGGAGAATAATACAGTAATTAGAACTACTGCTCCGAGTTGTGTGTGGCTGACCTTTTTTATAGCTGGCAGCTCTGAGAATGAAACCTGCTAACTCATTTGCTTGCTAGAATGATAAATACCAGTATAAAGATGGTAATCCTGCTTGGAAAATATTTTTCTTTTCAATAGGAATTGCTATAGTCACTAAATATATTACCAAAGGGTGGAAAGATGTCCAAGAGGCTTATAAAGACAAAGCAGTTTCTGCTGAGACTGAAAAACTCTTGAAGTATCTGGAGGCTGTGGAGAAAGTAAAACGCACAAAAGATGAATTGGAAGTTACTCATTTAATAGAGGAATATGGTCTAGTTAGAGAGCATCTCCTGACAAACCATCTGAAATCTAAAGAGGTAGGTAAACTTCATTAGTCTTAAGCCTAGATTTCCATTAAAATAGCCCTTATGCTGTTTTTCAAGTTACTTACCCAAGTAGCTAATTTAAAATAATTAAGATCTTCATATTACTTGTATGTTTATTTTAAAATACACTTATTTAGTGTACGGATGTCAGTTCCTGTAGTTTGGGAATCTCATCCTTTTTTTCCCCTTCTCTTTCTTTGATTATAGGTTTGGAAGGCATTGCTGAAGGAGATGTCCATTTCTGTATTGTTGAGAAATTTAGGAAAGCTGACAGCAAATTCAGTGCTTGAACCACGAGGTTCAGAAGTGGCAATAGTATGTGACAGACTGAGAAATGAGAAACTGCTAAAAAAGGTGAGAACTTTTTCATAATCGGTGCCAGCCTTTGTGATTTTTAATCTCTTCCTGAACTGTATTTCTTCAGGCAACCTCTTTACAAAATAAAAGGGATGTTCTTCAGAGGAAATGTGTAGTTTATTCTTTTAAAAAGCAGCAGTGGAATACCTGCACCTTTATTTTAAAACTTGTATTTATCGTTTCTTTTTTGATCCCACCCCACCCGCCCGCGCCCTCTATTTCTGAAACTTTTCTACAAATTAAGTATATTGACAGCTAGGATCTTTTCTTAAATTAGGGCTGTGGCAAGCTTTGCCTGTTAGGTTAACCCATTGCTTCTGAGTCTTGTAATTTAGAATCAGCAATACAAACTTAAAAAGTGAGTGGAAGTCACTTGTGTAAGATCCTAGGAAGTGAATGAAGAAACTAGCATAGCAGCTGAGAGGAAAAAGAAGACGGAACAAGGAGACTTTCTCCTTTCAGATTGCTTTACTATCCTTCAAAGAGGTAAGAAAATAAGAGGGAGAAGAGGGTTCCCCAAAGGGAGAACAAAATTTTCAGGAATTTAATGGGAGATAGAGAGGACAAGGGGCTTTTTCTAATATTTTTGTTAGTTGGGGAGATTAAAATCAGGACACTTAACTTCAAGACCATAGTTGAATTGAGAAGAACAACAATAGATAATTTTTTTCCCATCCCACTGCTCTTCCCTTTCTCTGTTTTTTTCTTTAATCATACATAGTTACTGAGGCACTGGAGAAGGGAGAGCAAAGATGGTAGCACAATACCTTGATGGAAGAAAGGCAATGGACAGGCATGCTAAGGTTTGCTGCTGGTAGTGGTTAATGACTGAAACTCCCCTTGAGGAAAAAGATGATAAAATGTTGATAAGTCAGTAAAGCAAAGATGTGGTTTAGAATACTTAGCATGCGGCAGCCACTGGTTTGGTTTATGTAGGGAAGGCAAAAAAAGAAGAAAATGTTTGGACTGTCGTCTTTCAGTAAGAGGAAAATGAATGCTGTTTTCTGAATATAGTTTCTTTGTCCACTTTTACTGTATCTGATACAAAACTAGTTTTAAGTTTGTTCTTTTCCTAGCTCAACTCCTTTCACCTTAGCAGGACAGGGACTTTCTCTTACTGTAAGCCTGTGATAGAAAATAGCACTGGACAATCATAGATAGAACTGTGAAATTTCACCAATTCATAAGATAGTATTTGGAATTCATTGGATGATTCTGGAAAGGAAATAAGGTCCATTACCGGTAACTGACAAGTATCAGTTTGTGCAACAGCTGTGTAAAGACTGCATGAACTCCTCAAATTTAACAAATTTAAAGTAACAGTATACTAAAACAGATTTTTGTAGTAGGATCATCTTTTTAGTTTTAGTTTGTTTCTTTTTTTTTTTTTTTTTAAGGAGTTCAGGTTTTCAAAAACTTACTGTTGATTTCTTTTCCCTGTAGGGTAGAATTCATCCATTTCATATTTTGGTTGCATTAGAGACCTATAAAACTGGGCATGGAAGCAGAGGGAAGCTTTGGTGGCGTCCTGATGAAGACATTTTAGAAGCTTTAGATGCCTCGTTTTACAAAGCTTTCAAGGTAGTATAGTTCTTCAATTTGTTAAGCTTTTTAAGAATTCTGTTTGCTGAAAGCTTATAAAATGATCAAGAAAAGTTTGTTGGGTGGATAACAATTTTGAAACTTTATCACAAAAATCTTAGGAATTGGGATTTTATTAAACAAAGAATCAAAACTTCATGATGTATTCAACTTTTGGCAACATTATTGTCCTGCTGTTACCCCAGAAAGAAAAACAAAAAGCCCCACTTCTAGGGTTGAAAGCAGAAGAAGAAAGAAAAAATTAATGTATTAATTATGTGTACCTATTTTCTTTTTTTTTTTTTTTTTCTTTCTCCATTTAGACAGTTGAACCAACAGGAAAACGCTTCTTACTTGCAGTTGATGTCAGTGCATCAATGACACAAAAAGTTTTGGGCAGTGTGCTCAATGCTAGCACAGTTGCAGCAGCAATGTGTATGGTGAGGCATTAAACTTCTTTTATTTATACCTATTGGCAGCTTGAGCTGCTCTTTCGGTACAAAGGCACTCTAAAAGTGGTTAGAAATCAGAAGGAAACTTACATATAATATTTTTTGGGTACAGAAGAAGTGACCTTGTGCCTCACTGGTAGACCAGGTGCTTAAAGCTACTGGCAACCAAATTCAGAAAGATCAGTTTGAAGAAGTTGGTTTCCAGTATAAATCAAAATGGTCAAGGCTGCTTTTTCCCTTACCTTAGCTGAAAATACATTTTAATTTTTTTCAGGAGCATTCATAGAATAATAGAGATTGGATTAAGAAATTTTGGAATAATTCGTATGTGCGTTTGAGTTATCAGTATGGCCTTTGTATCACAATCACTTTCCCCTCAATTTGATATTCTAAAGCTTCTTGTGTATTTATATTATAGAGGAGTTGAACTTTCATTGGTGTTTAAAAATATTTAGTGTTTTATGGAATATGGAAGTATCTCTAGTTACAGTAATCAGAGCAGTTCTTTAGCTCTGATTTTTGCAATGTTTGTTTGCAGTAATATTACAGAATATTTAAAGTGTAGAGTGAAGTGTTAGTGCATATGAGGAGCCATGGTAACTTAAATACAAAAGGATATGTCATGTTGTGTGTTTGGTAGGGAATGCCTTGATTCAGACAGTAAAAATTCTGAATAATATAACTAAATTATTTTTGTCTTCCTTTTTCTCAGGTTGTAGCACGTACTGAGAAGGATTCCCATATTGTTGCCTTTTCACATGAAATGGTCCCTTGCACAGTGACGGCTGATATGACGTTACCTCAAGTATTAGTGAAAATGTATGAAGTATGTAAAAAGAAAAAAAAAATAGGAAATAGCTGTTGCTAAGGTCAGAGTGTAGAAGTCTTAGCAGTTACATTGTATTTTCTTTGTAATCAGTTCTAGTACTGTGTTTAGTCTGTGTGTGTATAGTAAAACACTGGATTTTTTTCTCCCTTTTATTTAGAGAAAGTCTAGCAAATGTCATTATTTCAACTACAGGATATTAAGCATTGCAATTTAGAATGGCAGTGTTAGGTCACAATGAATTTGAGTTTGAAAAGAATATTAAAACAAACAAAGAAAATCCTGGACAAAAGTGAAATGAAATGAATAAGTGAACTGTTATTTTACAAAGAAGCCTCTGTGTGTGATAAAACATGAAGCTTACATAAAAAGTAATTTTTCTGTGGTTTACTAATTTCTGTATTAATGTGTTACATGTATATTTTTTTTTCTTTTAAGATTCCAATGGGTACCACTGATTGTTCCCTTCCAATGATATGGGCTCAAACAACTCAGACAGCTGCTGATGTCTTCATTGTATTTACCGATAACGAGACATTTGCTGGAAATCCTCATCCTGCAGCAACTCTTAGAGAGTACAGAGAGGTAAATATGCTTCTGACTGTTTATAATTGATGAATACAGTACAAGATAAATACTAGTTCTAAAAATGTTTTAGAGACTGAACTAGTTGTGGCTTTTTTCAGTAAATAATTATATATTGTTAAAAACTGATATATTCTGCAGTTAGGCAGAATTAGTGCACATCTTGCACTAATTGCATGTATTTAAAACCACTGAATTGCTAAAAGGATTTGTAATTATCCTATCCTGCTCATTGTACTGCAATATCAATGAAAATTTGTTTGGTATTCAGGGAATTTATGAATTTATGCATTCTATATATAATTGATTGAATAACTTTTTTATAGTTCTTACAGAATGAAATTCGGCTCACAGAATTAAATTTAACTATGATGTCAGCAGTAGATACCACAAAGTTTAAATGAAATAATGAAGATAAGCCGGTAGGGAAGGAAGCCTGTCAATAGGATGAGGTGATAGTATCTTGTGAATAAAGCTCATTATATTTTAAAGGGGCTACTCTAAGCTGTGCAACTTCATAATTTTAAAGTAGAGCTACGAAAAATACCTTCTCCAAGCACATTGCTATTAGAAACACTTATTTAATCAGTAAACAATATTTTATGCTTTAAAGGAACTATTTTTTAAACTACAAAAAATGCTTTTTGGTAAGCATGTATGTGTGGACATTAATCTTCATATCATGTCCACCCAGTTGAAATTAATACCAAAAATCTTTAAATTGCCCATTGTGTTTTGGTTTTCTTAGTTGAGATTAGCTCCCATTCCTAAATTTGTTCTTTAAACAAAGAGTTCCTCTACTCTGGCCTTCATGCCACTTGCTTTGCTTTACCTTACAGATTACTAACCTGCAAATTCAGCTCATTTAGCAGAATTGTCCAGGCCGCAGTTGTTGTATTTGTTCAACCAACATTTGGAAATCCTTGCGTTAGACAAAAACACACTCTTTGACTCCTATTAGATGATTTGATAATTATTACTGAAAGTTTTCTCTGAGAATGAACTGCAGAATAGCAAATGCAATGTTTGTATTTTAAATAATCATAGTATTAGGATTATTTTATCTTAGTATTACAGGAAAGTTGTGCTAATATACCTCATTGTAATTATTTCCATTTATTTAAATATATCTACTGCAGGTTAAGTACAGTGTTAACAGGCAGTCTGCAATTCTGGTTACAGCATGTCTAGTTTGTATCAGCATGCCTAGACAGTGGTTTATGCAAGCAAGATAGCAAGATTTGGCTGTCTGGCATGTTTAAGTTACTGTATATGTGTGTTCTGATTTTTTTTTTTTTTTTTTTTGTCCTGCCTCTAGAAAATGGGTATTCCTGCTAAATTGATTGTTTGTGGAATGACCTCAAATGGTTTTACGATCGCAGATCCAGATGACAGAGGCATGTTGGATATATGTGGCTTTGATACAGGAGCTTTGGATGTTATTCGAAACTTCACTTTGGATTTGATTTAATTTTTTAGGCATCTGCTCTTCTCAGTGGGTCCATTGCTGGCAACAGACTTCGTCCTGGGAACTCCCAGCCAAATATACATTATTAGAATATGGCACATTATATACATATCAGAATGTTACCTTTTTGTGAAGGGAAAACAAGAAAAGCAGATGAGAAATCTCTTTTCTCTTTTTTCCTGTTGCACACAATTTAAAATAACCGTGGGAAGTTTGCTAAAAGTAACGACAGGGTTACACAATACATAATTAAATTTCATTTATAACAGAGTATAAATACTGAGAGATTTTTAATTTTCTCCCTCCCTCCCCCCACCCCCTTGCTGTGGAATGCTTGTTTGCAAGAATAAATGGATTAATTACTCTTAGGATGGGGCAGGGGAAAAAAAGTGGGTTTAGTATTTTTAATAATGTCAGTTTAATAGCAACTTCATTTAGAGGGATTTTTCTTTGGGCTTTTTTTAATCTTTGTATTTTAAACAAATTATTAAAATTCAACAGTTTCCATTGTTACACTTCAAATCTACAAAACAAGTATTTTCTGGCACGTATGAGACCATGTGACTGTGATGCAGTATAAAAGTTACCCAGTGAAATTTTATACTGATAAAACTGAAAGTGGAAGAGGTCATGCTAATCTTTTTCTATCTAGATTGTCATCTGGGTTTTCAGGAGTAAAGTGTAAGAGAGAGTCTTCTCTAAAGTCTTTAGAGAAATTGAGGGGCAGTTTCTGTACAGTGCAGTTTTAGAAGCACTATTTTAGAATTAATATGCTTTACAGGAAGTTCTAAAAACTGTTTTTAGTAGAAAAAGACCTTGGAAATAGCTGGGAAGCCACATTCAGTCCATGTTACAACTTCAGGGAGCATCAGCACACTTTCAGTGAGGAAGATCAACAAGTGCATGTGTCTTGGCCTGTTCTTGAAAGCTGAGTGGTAACAACCAGAAACAAAAAGCTACATTTTCTTCAAAGGAATGTATTCAATGATACAGAAACAATCTTCCTAACAGGAGAGTATTTCATTTTTTAAAATCTTTTTGTAGATTAATATTACTTCTGATTTCGTAAATTAATTCAAGCCAACCTTTTTCAAAACTACCTCCAGTTTATAGTGACCAATTCTTAAAAACTTTTATGAAATGTACAGTTGCCTGCTTCGTGTTCTCAAAATCTTGTTTAGGAAGTGATTGAAACTGGATTTTTTTTTTTTTTTGTCTGATAGTAAAAGTGTGAGTAAATAAGGAAAAAGCTAGTGAATATCTTATCACTTTGGAACAGGAATCAATAGCAATTCATGTGTATATGTATTTAATTCTGTATGTGTGTGTTTATATATGTGTGTATAGGGGGAAAGTTAAAAGATCTCTTTAGTAGATCACAATCTTAGAAGATTAGAAAGGTTTGTTTTTTTTTTTTAGTGATGCTTTTACAATTTCCCTGAAGTCATATGTATGTCAGCCTCCTTTATGCTAATTCTGGCTATTTTAAACAGTGATTTTGACGATAATTTGAAAATAATTATAAAAATTTATAAAAATAACCCAGTTGTGGTAAATGACATGTAAGACCATATTTTTCTGCCTAAACCCCCAGCTTTTAAATGTAAAATTCAACTTCATATTATACTTTTGATACTTGTAACACTTTTCATTATGCCTCGTACATATTGATTATAAATTCAAAGCTTGCATTCTGTAGGATGGATATTTCTTTTGGTGCTAAAATGTGAGGTTACATGTTACTGAAGGTATTCTGCTACGTACTTATACTCTACCTTAATGAATAAATCAAAACAGCGAGGGAAGCCTTTTCTGACATTAAAGCCATGGCTTCAAGAACTGATGGTAGGAATGTTACCTTTCAGTGGACATGAATGTAGTTACTTCAGAATTATCACTGCTCCTATGATACAGCGCTGATAGAATGCTTGAAGAATACATGACTGCCACCAGCTTGTCAGATGACATCTAGAAAAAACAAGCGTTCCTATAAAAGCTGAGACATAGCAATTTGAGTTTGAAAAAGAAAATTAGCCATTCCTTATGAAAAATTTCTTACCACTTTTAGTCTCCTTTCTAAATAAACACTATGAATTTGGGGAGTAAACTCATTTGCTCGATACATGTTAATAATTATTTCAAGTAAATGCACTGATGTTTTGGGGTTGTTTTTGGTAGTAATATGTTTTAAATTACACAGTAGTCAAACATCTGATTAGGTATTTCCTTCTAAGCTAGAGATGTTGAAAATATCTGATAGATAAGTATCTTTTGCAAGTACTTTTTCTTATTTGGAGTAGTATTTGTGAAGTAATAGGAAATATTTTGGACTAAATATAAAATGAAAACTTAAACAGGTATTTCAAGTAACTTTGTGCAGTTAATTGCATACATTTACTGCAAGTAAAAGATTAGACTAGTTACTAACAGACTGAGTGGTTATAGTAGTCTTGCATCTTTGAAAGCAGTCCAGTTTGAAATACAATTCCTTGAACTAGAGTGTAAGTGAAAGTGAACTTTTCAGTAGAACTTATAGAAAACGTAACTGCCTGTATCTATTGACACTGGGTAGCTATGCACCATGTTAAAGATAGTGATCCATGCTGGAGTACATAATATGCTCCTAAATATTTATCGTATCTCTGTACTAAAAAATCTTGTTAGAAATAGAATATTCTAAGTGGTTTGGTTATCCGATGTAAAACTAACACCAGTGAGATCATGTTGTCATCTGCTCTTCCTCTAAGATTTTCACAGAGAGGGGAAACTGAAGTAAATGCTGACAGCTGAAACTTTATAGTGTATTGACCTTTGTTTCTACTGTTTTCTGTCTGCTTTTGTTATTATCTTACAGTAAGGGGCATAGAAGAATGATACCGCATACTCTTTTTCCATAGACTGGGTCTTTTTTATCTGCCCATATACTGAATTTTAGGAGACAGCATGACTCATTTGTCATAACATAAATTTGTCCTGATTTTAGTCTTTAGTTATTAAACTGATAATTTCCAAAATGATATCTGGTCATGAAAAGAAGCAATAATTACTGTAATGTTTAAAAAAAAAAAAAAAGAAAAGTGAGCTAAGACAAAGTTGCTAAGCTTAAGCGTTAGTTCAGTATACAATAAATAACCTACCCTTTCACCAAAGAGGAGACTTACTCTTTCAAGTTAATAGTGGTGTTTGCATTGGAGGAAGACTTTGACTAGCAAAACAAAAATGGGGTTACAATTGTGCACTGCAGTTTACCAGTAAAAATTGAACAGGGACAAGTTTAAAGACAGTTAATTTTATTCAAAACGTTAATTAAAAAGAAGTCTAAATGCAGAGTGCAGCTGTAGACTGGGTGAATGCAAGTTGCCTGATACCTAACAGAATTAATAGGCTTTCAGTTTGACTGCCATTTCACTGTGATCCCCTTAAAAATTCTTAAGTATTAGACTGTTATGTCTAAGAATAAAATGCTCAGGCACTTTAGCTTTAAGAAAGAAGAAAAGGATGTAATGGTTGGAAGCACAGCATTCTTCTGTAATGAAGGGCTGTAATAAATGAACATCAAAGGTCAGGTTTCTTCATGGAAGGGATACAATCAAGAATGTGGAGAGGGCAGAAGGCACTCAAGATTTCTTAAAAATCATGCAATGCATACATCAACATTGTGTAATAAATTGAATAAAGACAGTAATAATTTTGCCAAGAAATAGCATTTTGTGTCAGGAATTTTAGACCTGTAGAAAGGAGGAGGAAATGCTTGTAGAATTAGGTTACAGGCAAAATATGGGGTCTTTGCCTACAATCTTATGTGTTTGAAAAAGAGAAGTCTAAAAGTAGGTGTAGATCTGAAGTCAGCAGGGCCAGTCCAAGTGCCCACTATGCGAGGGCCTCTAATAACTGGCCCTAAAATATCTTGCTGCTTAAAACACTATTAAACCTGTTTGTTAAACATAAATCATTAGGGGGAAGGGGGGGGTGGGGGTGGTGTCTTGTTCTTTTTCATTGTTGTTTAATTGGGGCCCATAAATGGGTATGGCTTTAAAAGGCTATTCAATGAAGTATATATTCTTGGCTTAAAAAAATACACCAGCAGTTTTGGAAATGTATTTTAATAATGGCTGTGTCTGTAAAAACACTAGGAAAATATTTTTCTCCATTGCAAGTGCTGTGCTGCTTAATCACATACCTAACTCATAGCCACCATACCACAAGCATTAATATTGGTTCCATTTATTTCGTTCCTTATATTACCTTTTTGCTTTGCCCTTCCTTTTCTCTGTTAATATTGGCTTTTTTCTTCTTTCCTTGTCACCTCAGGCCTGTACTTGAATCTCTTTTCACATACAAGCTCTCGTCCATTCCTTTTTTTGCCTCTGTTCTTCTGCCTTCTTGCTGTCATTGAGCATGCTAGCTTAGCTAAATAACTTATACCAGAACTGATATAATAGTATTTATCTTAATTTTTAAAAACTGGGTAAATTTTTTCTTTCCTTTGATTATATAAATCTCTTATAAAACATCTAATTTGCTGTATCTATCAGATTTTTGGTAGAACTTTGTGTAAAGATCAGTGACAAAATTGTTTATTTACAAAAATCCAACATCTGCCTGTGAATGGCTTTATTTTTATAAAGTAACCGCTTAAAATTGGCTTTTCAAATTTAAAGCTTTTTTCTAGAATTAGTTCAGTGGGTTGCAGCTTTCCATTCTGTTAAATACTATCAAGCTGCTGTTACGTGCAGAATTAGGGAAACATTTAAATTCATATAAATGTGTAGCTTCTTTGCAGCATTGATTAGAGAAAAACTTCAAAGAATAGGAAGTAGAAGTAAACCTAAGCGAAGAATCATTTGTCTTGCTTGTGCTTTTAATCTTTTTTTAAGGATTTAATCAGTTTATAGGTTTATTTTGCTATTTGCAGTGGTTCGTAATGGACAAATATGCTGTAAGTAAGCTGTTTTAATGACTGTATTGCTGGAATGGTAGAGATTTCATCTTGCCATGATACAGGATAGCGTACAACATTGCTGAGTAAGAGTTATGGGGGGAAAGGTAAAACACTAAGATAGTGTATTATGTATGTGCTGCTCTAAGAGCTAAGATTTAAGATTAGCTAATTTCAGCAGAAGGTATGGTGTCTTTAAATATGTGTGCTTACATTTAGATTTTTAATTTTGATACTGTAAAGCGTGGTTTCTTTAGGTATTTCTGCATTCTGAATTTAAGTTTAAATATATATATATTTGCATATATGTATGTGGTATGTTGAGAACTTTTACAAATGCTTCATTAACAAATAATGAATATAAATAGCTGTTTTCCTAATGTTACCAGCTTCTTGGAGTTAAGCACAACTAGTTACAAATAAAATGTCTTTTCTATTACATTCTCCTATAAAAGTGCAGTTCTACTTTTTAAAAATAGTTCTGTATAAAGAAGTAACAGATAGAGCTGTGAATGCACCCATCTGCTTAGTTAGATAACTTGATGTTTGTTTCCAGCTTCTCACGCTTCTTAGGAGCATGGTATTTAAGCTGGATGAGCAGGTGTGTCGTAAGTGTAAGTACAGTGGTGGATAATTTTTAACATGCAGATCCCAGGGCAAGCATTATTTTAAGATAAAGAGCTTTGTCCTGGAGACAATGCTAAGCAAAAAATGTTACTATTTTTGAGTCACTCCCTTTTTTTTCCTAGAGTAGAACCACACTTTAACCACCATATCATGTTTAAATAACTTAAACATAACATGGCTTTGTGCCATCCAATAACGAAGGCACTGTTTTGCTGCTACTTTCTATGAAATGGTGCAAAATTAGTGAGAAACTATCTGGACAGGGAGCGTTACTATGGTTAAAAAACAAACATAATTAACCCTTTGAGTGCCTTAAAACATATCTTCTTAATAAACGGGCACTCACTTGGATCTGCAGGCATACAGCATGTTTTCTCAACAGTTGGAATAGAATATTGCCTTAAGTGGCAATGCCCTGGGCTTTCTGAAACTTAGAACTCAAAGGGTTATTTTAGACTACTATATTGGGACTTTTTTTTAAACAGGGAACAAAATGAAAAGGTCTTTGAAAAATTCCTTTCAGAGCGGGTATTATTATTTTGACATGATGGATTTACCAGCTTTAAGTGCAAAATTATTGTTAACCTTCTGAGAAAACATAACTGGCCTAAGAATTCTACACAAAGACAAAGAATACTTGATTACTCCTGTATGTGCAAAATAAATTGCTTTATTAGGTATAAATTTAGGGAGAGATGCACATTTGTGCATGTTCACCTTGATGAATGTGGCCTTGTAAACAGAATTTTAATAAGGCAATGATGAAACTAGCAAAATACAGTAAACTGCAATAATAAAAATATAATGAGGTCAGTGTGTTTAATTAGCTCATTACACGTTAAAGATGCACAGTGCAGGTAACTGTATACTAAAAACTTTCTACAAATGATGCGGTTTAAACTTATTTCAAACCCGCATCACAAAAGTGAAGCTGTCAAATTTAAATGGTACTCTTGCAGTCCTAGTTATCTGGAGGTGAAGATAAATGTGATGCTTTTTTCCCTTGTGGGGAAAAAAGTAGTTTGGGTGCATGCAGTGCTGAAAGCAACGGAAATAACAGGAGTCTTACTCACAAGAAGTGAGTAAAAATTCATTGTCTGGTGTTTTTATTCTAAACTGTGCACCTTTAGAAGTGTAATGGTCCCTTTTACTGAAGAATGGGGTATAATTTTCTACTTGCATATGAACTTTCTTGAAATAACCAAGAGTCTTGGCATTGCCTGGTCTGGCTTTGGATGTATGTTGTACTGAAACTATTGAATTTTAGACATTTCTTTTAGACATTTAACTGCAAGTTAAAATTGCTAGTAAACTGCATTCCGACTGTAGAATTTAAGTACTAAATAAACTCTATGCATATTAGACCCATTTTACTTGGTCTTAAGTTTCCTAATAACGTTGGACTGATCATAACGTAGTTTGTAGCTGCAGAGTTTAGTCACAGCGAGCTGTCTGGCTCCCCTAGGATATTCTTGAATGACACTGTATAGGCTGATACTTCATAGTGCAGAGTGAAGATGAAAGCAATTACCTACCCCTTTAAAGCTGTAAGAATCTTTATGCCCTTTTCTGTAGCAACTGGACATACAATTTGGTAGCTAGGTGATCAGACACTGAAATGTAAGAGAGGCAGGCATGCATACAGCAATATCACTACAGGCTTGTTTTGCTTCATACTTTCTTCATGATTACAATTTGACATTCAGAGAAGAATTAAATTCAAAGGAATCATTAAATTAAACTGACCATTTATTGTAACAGCTGGAACAAAGCTAGAAAGCAAACTCATTTGCAACAAAAAAAATACAGGATTCTTCTTGAACAGTTTATACTTCTCCGAAGCATAGTATCAGGATGTAATAGCAATAAAATGACATCACTATCTCACACTTAGAGCCCCAAGAGCTACATAATGGTTTTTATCACCATTTTGGCTGTGGTAAAGCTGAGGCAAGGACACCAAGTAATTTGCCAAGTCCGTAAAGTCTGTGTCAGAGAATGCGCTATGATTCAGCAATCCATGGCTTGAAGTTGTTGAGTCCAGCTGATGCAGTGTATTTTTGTGATCTTCTAACTTGTCTGAAATTCTGTTTATACAATGGAAGACTAAGCTAAGCTAGATGGCTGTTCAGGATTTTCTTTTCACTTGACATTGATGAACTAATGGAAGCAGTTTGCCTTCCTCATGAAGCCTTTGAGTCTCTGTAGCACCTCCAACGAAAGTCCCGTTGACAAACACTCTTGGGACCTACCAAGAAAATTAAAATTGCAGTAGTTACTTCTTGGAAAAAAGATAAAAATTTAAGCAAGCCCACATGAACTTTAGTATACACACAACAGTTATGTTCTTACATATGCATATTTAATGTTACTGTACAACTCATACATTTCCATAGTATTTACAGAGATGGGAAACTTTGTTCACGTGTCCCTCAGAAGTGGGATAAAGTCACTGGGAGTAAACCAAAATAATTGAGTCAAGTGAGGCTATATAAAATTAAGAAATTACAAGATAAGTGTTAAACACAATGGATTAAGTATACCTATACAAACGAAATCTGACTTTGATACTTCAATTATCTTAGTGGCAGTATGAAAAAGATCACCTCAGAGGGATAGCCACAGGGTCTCAAGAGGAAAAGATGGTACAGTACCTTGTCTCTAATTTAGGAGCTTGTATCCCAAGTTTATTTGTCTCAAAAAATGAAGAGCTTGATATGGTCATAACCCATGAGGAACGTGTGTAGTGTAAGTTCTTACTTTGCTTGTTACATGTAAGAAAATATACTTACTGTTCTGCCACCAGTCATCTGTTCAAGAATGTCTTGGAACTGACTTCCGTTTGTATTCATGTCCAGTTCTACAGCTGTATAATTTACATTCATACCGTCAAAAAGTTTTTTTGCCATTTTGCAGTAGAAGCATGTTGTTTTAGAGAAAATCACCACACAGTTGTCTGAAATAATCTCCTGTGTGTTCAAAAGAATGTTTAAGTCAGCATGCTTTGTTTTTAAGTTAGTGATTTTAACAGTATCGAACAGTCATGAAAACAAATACAGAAGTTAAAAATCTGCTATTATGCTAACAAATACAGGAAAATTTTACTCTCTGTAAAAGGCTTTCTGAGGTATTTTTAACAGGGATAACTGAGGAGTTCCCAGCCGTGCTACAGTGATGACTGGCTACTTCTGAAGAATCTTCCAAAACACTGTACTTCATTCTCAGTTTTTTAAGGTAAAGTGAAAAGCTTGTTTAGCTTCTAAATCTTCCTTACTTCTAATCTAGAGCCACAAGAATCTTAAGGCGAGGAATGAACTATTTTTCTTTAAAAACAATGAGCAGAACAGTGACTTCTATAAAGGCACCTGTCAAGAAGATAGCATCACCTGTACGGTGGGTGCAAAACATATACACCCCGCATTTGAAGACCTCTGTGGTGGCCTAGGACTTCCTTCGGGGATGCATCCCATACTTTCACATCAGAATGAGAACTACTTCCTACCTGACCACCAAGAAAGTCAGGCTCTCGACCTCAAAAAGTGCAGTTGCACTTGGCCAGATCCCAAAGAGCATCTGTGCAGAAGTGCAGTAGGCAGTGAGGCGCAACTTCAGCAGTTTGCAGAACTACATGGAAGATAAAGTGACTTCTCCTGCTCCACTTAGGCTTTTCAGTAAAAGGTATGCTCTGTTCTTTAGGTAGAACACCTGGAATCAGTTAATACTTAGCAGTGTCTAACTTTCAGGAATGCTATGATCATCATTTTGTGGGAGCAGAGAAATAGAGGAGACCTGGCATTAACAATCTCTACCAGAAGCACTGCTGGCATCTCTGAAGCTGTGTATGACCTGCACTTGACTCCAAAACTGAGCAGAATGATTGTGGAGCACATGGTATGACTGCCATGCAGGGTGCCAACCCTGAACCCTCTTCTGCTCCGCAGTCACAGACCTCCTACCGTCTGCCATCTCCTTGAATTATTTAGTATAGCTTTTCCTGTCTGTAAGGCAAACATGATGGGCGGGTGGCAAGCAGAGTGACAAAAAGGGTTCTGAGTGGGAGAAAGAAATACCCCTATTACTTTACTGTAAATTCAAGGTGATTTCAGGCTGTCATTTAGTATCAGTAAATTTACTTTAAGAAACAACTTACTCTTTAAATATTTACTTTACTTGATATCAATCATTTTACAAGGTTTGATCCCCAATAGTGATAGCAGTACTGAATTTGAGTAGAGGTCTGAAAAAATATAAAACGGATGCAGCCTAGGAAGATCAGGTTCCAGGGCTGTAGATAAACAATGCTGCCAGTATTACTTAATAAACATAATCAGGTTCAACATGCAGAATTATTTACAGAATTTCTTTGTATAAATCAGAAGAGCTTTTAAGTAACTATGGCTTTTAGAAATGTTGAAAAATTCCATAAATAATGTTACCTGTATTTGATTCACAGCAGCATCATTAGACAGTCCTACAGAAGTAGGCAGACTATTCCCCATTCTAAAACTAAAAAGAAATTAAGGTCAGATATTCGAGCTTTCAAACAAATGACACATTTTATAGTTCACAAATTAAAGGTTGGCTTTGTAGTATTTTGTTTAAATATTTAATGTGATTTCTCCATTACATGTAAGTTTACTTCAGCTGCAATACCCAGAGTCATACTAGTTCCTACGTGCCTGCAGGAAAATGAAGAGATGGATGTTGCAGACAATTAAGAATAAACAAACCTGCTGCCTTTACAAGATACATACGTTTTATTTCCCAATGATAACGCAGATGCAAGTGTCCAATCTGACACCGGGCTGTATTCAACGTCACAACCCGACTCGAACAGAAGGGACCACGCTCGTTTTCATTAAAGGAGCGGGTCCCGCAGACGTGCTGCTCCCAGGCCCGCACGTCCCGATGCCGGCCGGGCCCCCCCTGCCCCGGCACCTGCCGCTCCGCTCCCCCGAGGACGTGCGGTCAAAGGGCACGAAGACAGAAAGCAGGCCCCGTCCCCTCGGGCTCGACCAAGGCCCAAGGTCCCGGCGCCGGCGGAGAGCTCCCACCCCGGCCCCGCGCTGAGGGGCGCCCCGCACCCACCCACCCACGGACGGACCCACCCGCGCCGCAGCCCCGCCGCCGCCCGGCGCAGCGCCCTCTGCAGGGCCATGGCCGCCAAGAGGAAGGGGCGGGGCTTCCCCGCAGTCCTCACGGCGGTCCGACTTCTCTCGCAGGCCCCCGCGCCGCCTCCTAGCGGAGCGCGGGGCTGCCCGCCGCGCTGCCGGTGTCCTGAGGCGCCGTGTGGCGGGCGGCACCGCCGCGTCCGTCGGCGGCGGGTCCCTCACGTGAGGGCCCTGCTAGCGGCGGTGTGGGGGTCGAAGGCGGCGCAGAGCGGGGAAGAGAGCGGTGCGCACCCGCGGGCAGCTCCAGGGGCGACGGTCCGGGGCGAGCGGCACCCGCCGTGCGGCACCCGCCGTGCGGGGGCAGGGGCGCCTGGCAGAAGCTGTTGGGCGGTGTTAGCAGTTCGGGTACAGGTGGGGACGGGCTGT
>VZTQ01001344.1:6160-18611 GCA_013400755.1 Pelecanoides urinatrix
TGCAAACCCCCCTTTCCCTGCGGGCAGCTCCTGCCAACACCAGCTGGGGTTTAACTTCCCCCCGCCCCCCCCTCTCCTGCCGTTCCCAGCCCGAGGAATTCCCTGTCCAGGGGGTCTGCCTGGGGCTTCCCGGAGTTTTTAAATGTCCGAAAAGAGGGAAAAAACCCCAAGGGGCAGGTTGGGTTTTGCTGGGGCAGGTTGTGCGCCGGAGCCGGCAAAAAGGCTTCGGCATCCCTTCCCGGGAAGAGGGCGGCTGGGATAAAACCCTCCAAAGGGTGTTTTGGGAGCGGGACAGGGTGGGATTCAGGATTTATATTGCAATGAGCCGTGCTGCGACTACAGGGACGTTTATCGGCCAAATCCGTAGGGAGAACGGGCTGCTTCCCATCCTGGAAATAGCAGCGTGGGGGCTCGGAGGGGAAATTATCCCGGTTCTCGTTAACGGGGCGCCCGGCGTTGCTGATTTTTTATTTCCAGGTCCGTGCTGAAGCCCAGCACTTTGCCGGACATCCAGGTTACGGATGCGGAGGTCACGCCGAACGCGGAGGCTCCCGGGAGCGGCGCAGGTGAGCCGGGCTCGAATCCGCTTGGATTTGGCCGGGTGGTTGGGAGCAGCCGCCTTTATGCTCCGGTTTGATTTGAAAAAAATATAAAGCTTTGTTTTTTCGCTAGAAATCCGTGTCTCCGTCTTGCTCCGGGATACCTGAAGCCATTCCCGAAGCGCCTCTATTTAATTTATTTAACTGCAGCAAGAAAATCTTCACCCCCCGTGGCCTGAAACCCTTCCTAAGGGCTTTTGCTCGAGGAAAGGGCCACGGTGGCGACGAGGAGCTTGGAAAAAAGAAAAAAATAGGGGGATGAAGCCGAGAGCCTTGTGGGATCGTAGGGAAAAGGATGTCGGCGCTTCCCCTTCCCGGCGGCTCCACTTTTAGGGAAGAATAGGCACTGTTGGGAAGTGCCGTTACCATGGGGAAGTCAAGATCGCTGCAAAGGGGTGGTTGTTTTTTTTTCCCCTCAGTTTTTCTTCTGGAGAGAGGGGGGAGAGCTCGGCCGCCCCGGCTCTTCCTTAACCCCTTGTTTTTAGCACGAGGCAGCGACGAACGGGACGCAAGCTGTTCCACCCGCAATTCCCACTGGAAAAACCTGCTTTAGGCATTTTTCTCATGCGATCGGGGTATTTTGCAGATGTTCCTGGCTTTTTTTTTTTTGGGGGGCGGGGGGTGGGGGTGTGTGTGTGGTGTTTTTATGGAAATACACCCCGGAGGCAGAGCAGAACCAGCTCATCCTTTCGGCTTCGGGATGCTCATCCACTGCCCGGCTCGGGGAGGAGCTGAGCACCTGCAAAACTCATTGATCCATGAAACCCTTCGCCTCATCCTTGATCCTCCAGCTTTTCCCCGTTCTCTTTTTACTCTCCCCACGCATGACACTTGGTTCCCCGCCCCCCCCCCCATTTAAAGCCTGCCGGGGTGATACCCGCAACGCATCGCGCCGTAGAAATAACCCAGCAGCTCTTTCAGCCAGCCGTACGATGTGAATCCTCTGCCGGCGCATAAGAAGTCTTTCATTCTATTTTGCTCCAAAAGCCTGTAAAAATCGGCGCGTAACGTGCGTGCACAGCTCCTCGCGAGCACTTAGTCACCGCGGCCCGTGGCATCTGGAGCGAGGTGGTTTTTTTCTTGCTGCAGACATGCTTTGAATTAAAACATCCGAGCTCAAGCCTGAGAGGTTCATTAAAAATGGATGAAGAGCTGGTTTATAATAATCTTGGACCCGGGCCAGTTTTCACGCAGAGATCTGAAGCGCTGCCCTCGTTGGCCTGTTCTCATTAAAGGAAAGGAAAGGGGCAAAGAAAAAAAAAAAAAGTTAAATTGTGAAAAAGCGAGTCAAGATGCTGGAGCCCGCGGGAGAAGAGGCTTTATCCAGGTAGCAGCCTGGATTTACGCAGTTAATTCTGAATTAATAGCTTCTTTCAGGAGCTGGGAGACAATAAACCAGTAGCTGCCGTGGTTTAAACTGGTGGGTTAAATCTGTCCTGGGAAGTTTGTGGGGCTGGATTTCTGGGATGGGGATTTTACCTCCACTCCCGGGAGTGGGGAAAGGCGGGGGTAGGACCCCGGGGGGTTCTCACTTGCCCCCGATGCTCAACCCCATCCTCCCACCGGCTTTTTTCCAGTCACCAAATCGCAACCGGAGGAGACGCCGCAGCTGATGCGGACGCGGAGCGACGTGGGCGTACGGCGCCGGGGCAGCGCCCGCACCCCCAGCGAGCAGCGACGCATCCGCCGCCACCGCTTCTCCATCAACGGGCACTTCTACAACCATAAGGTGAGCCCCGAACCTCGCCGGCTCCCCAAAACCTCTCCCGACGGTCCAGTGGAGAAAGCCAGGGTGGGCTTTAAATGGACTTTACGCCCCGTAGACGTCCGTGTTCACGCCGGCGTACGGCTCCGTCACCAACGTGCGGATAAACAGCACGATGACGACCCCCCAGGTCCTCAAACTGCTGCTCAATAAATTCAAGGTACGTTAGATATCCCCGCTGCCGCTCTGCACGGGGAATTTATATCCCGTGGATATAAAATGCAACGGCGGAGCGAAATATTGTGAATGTTTTTTTAATTGCTGGGGTAGCAACGTGGACCTTTAATAGCGATTTATGTCTCTGTTCAGATTGAAAACTCGGCGGAGGAGTTTGCGCTGTACATCGTCCACACCAGTGGAGGTGAGTCTGCAAAAAAAAAACCAAAAAAAACACCAAACCACCCCATCCCGGCCCATCGGCCGCGGCAAAGTCCCAGCCGGGCCAACCGACGGTGCTTTCGGCGTTGCAGAGAAGCAGAAGCTGCGAGCCAGCGATTACCCCCTGATCGCCCGCATCCTGCAAGGCCCCTGCGAGCAGGTCTCCAAGGTCTTCCTCATGGAGAAGGACCAGGTGGAAGAAGTCACCTACGACGTGAGTTTGCCGGCACGGGATGCTCGTTGCTTTTGGATGGGCTCGGGGCTGGAAAACCCGGGGGATGTCTGCAGATGCAGGAATTGCTTTGCTTCCCGCGTCTCCCCGTGAAAACTCCCCATCTGACGGGAAAAATCTTCTTCTGTGCTTCAAACTGGCTGGACGGCCGAGCCCAGAGAGTTGTGGTCAATGGAGCTAAATCCAGTTGGCGGCCGGTCACAGCGGTGTTCCCCAGGGCTCAGTTTTGGGGCCGGTCCTGTTCAATATCTTTATCAATGATCTGGACGAGGGGATCGAGTGCTCCCTCAGTCAGTTTGCAGATGACACCAAGCTGGGCGGGAGTGTTGATCTGCTGGAGGGCAGGAGGCTCTGCAGAGGGACCTGGACAGGCTGGATCGATGGGCCGAGGCCAATGGAGGAGGTTCAACAAGGCCAAGTGCCGGGTCCTGCCCTTGGGCCACAACAACCCCAGGCACCGCTCCAGGCTTGGGGAAGAGCGGCTGGAAAGTGCCCAGAGGAGAAGGACCTGGGGGGGCTGGTCGACAGCGGCTGAACACGAGCCGGCAGCGTGCCCAGGTGGCCAAGAAGGCCAACGGCATCCTGGCCTGTATCAGCACTGGTGTGGCCAGCAGGAGCAGGGAGGGGATCGTGCCCCTGTACTGGGCACTGGGGAGGCCGCACCTCGAATCCTGGGTTCAGTTTTGGGCCCCTCACGACAAGAAGGACATGGAGGGGCTGGAGCGTGTCCAGAGAAGGGCAACGGAGCTGGGGAAGGGCCTGGAGCACAAGTCTGATGGGGAGCGGCTGAGGGAACTGGGGGTGTTCAGCCTGGAGAAGAGGAGGCTGAGGGGAGACCTCATCGCGCTCTGCAACTGCCTGAAGGGAGGTTGGAGCGAGGGGGGGTCGGTCTCTTCTCCCAAGTAACAGCGATGGGACGAGAGGAAACGGCCTCAAGTTGTGCCAGGGGAGGTTTAGGTTGGACATGAGGAGAAATGTCTTTCCTGACAGAGTGGTCAGGCCTTGGCACAGGCTGCCCAGGGCAGTGGTGGAGTCCCCATCCCTGGAGGGATTTAAAAGACGTGTAGATGAGGCGCTTGGGGACATGGTTTAGTGGCCATGGGGGGGTTGGGTTGACGGTTGGACTCGATGACCTTAGAGGTCTTTTCCAACCTTCGTGATTCTGTGATTCAAGAGCCTCTTTAAACTGGAACCAAGAGCAAACACTCCCAGCCCTATTTTTGCCGTCCCAAATCTGATCGCAGGAGAGCAATTGCTGCGCATCCTGCGGCATAATTGAGATTTTTTCCAGGCAGGGCAAGCGCTGCGGGTGGGGAACGGCTCGTTCATGCCATCTGCCGGCTCCCCTCCAGCCCCAGCGCAGCTCGACTTCAATCAGAGCACAGATGAGCCCTTTTGGGGTATTTTTGGGCTTAAACAGCGCTCGGCGACACATTGGGGATGTGCAGGGCTCTCCATATGAAGGAGCTGAGTCCTGCAGCCCGTAGGTAAAATAAAATAAACCTTAGGTGGATTTTTTTTCCCCAATAATTAGCTTGTTTACACAAGCTGGTGTTCATGCTGTGCAGAAGAAACGTCGTTTCTTTTAGGGTTTGTTGCAAAAGTCAGGGGGGGTCCTTGATTTCCCCGGTTAAATCTGGGGAGAGGATGCTGCGAGGTCGCCTTCAGCCTCGCGGCGTCAGTGCATCGCCCTCTTCATCGCCCGGCTTGGCATTTCTCTCCCTGCCCAGGTTGCTCAGTACATCAAATTTGAGATGCCTGTCCTCAGGAGCTTCATCCAGAAGCTGGAGGAAGAGGAGGATCGTGAAGTGAAGAAGCTAATGCGCAAGTACGCCGGGCTGGGGGGGGATTGAGCGGAGATGCTGGGAGTTAAGGACGTCGTCGGGGGGTTATTTTGGGGCCGAAAATTCGTTTGCACAGCCTTGCATCCCTAATGCACGCGTGAGCCACTGAGCTTTGCGTTATTCCAGGGTTTTCTTGGCAATTTGGGTTAAAAGCCCAGCTCAATGCTGCAAAAGTCCTCTTTTCCTTGTCCTTCACCCCTGCAGATACTCCATCCTCCGGCTGATGATCGAGCAAAGGCTGGAGGAGATTTCCGAAGGTCCGACGGCGATGTGAAATTCTTCGCCGGCGCTCCGGCTCCGGGTTGCATCGCACGAAAAGCCGTTTGCCTGCAGGATGAACTGTACTGAATCCCAAACCCCCGTCATTCCCAGAGCGTTCCAGGTGTCCGCCCGGATCGTCCCGGCTCTGAGCCAAGCCATCCTCCCGCGTCGTCATCTGCGGGGCGTCCTCGGGGGGCTCCTCCTCTGCAAATGGAGTTTTTCCCAGCAAGGCTCTGGCTGGTGGCAGCTGCGGCCAAAACCTCAAATCCCTGGAAATAACCGGGGCGGGGGGGGGGGGAAAAAGGGGGAATTCGTGAGCAGGGCTGTTCCGACAGCAAGAATTTGGGCTCAGGTGGAAGACGCTCGCTGCAGCGGTGCCGGCACACGGCTCCCGGCGGAGGATCCAAGAGAGCACAAAAAAATTCCTCTTCTTTCTTTGTAAAAAAAAAAAAAAAAAAGCACATTTCTATTGCAATAATTCGCAGGTGACGGGAAGCTTTTGTAAATTCGTAAGGGTCCACTGAGAATTGGGGTTTTTTTAATACTTTTGCTGCCGAAAGCAAACCTGGGGACTGACGGTTGGATTTACAGTGAAAGAGTAAATCGCTTTTTTTTCCGGCGTGTTCCCTTAACCTGCATCTGGTCGTGTAACTCCCTCCTTTCCCCCTTTCTAATTTGCACTAATTTTAGGGATTTAAAAGAAAAAAACAAAAACAAACCACGATGTCAAACCCCTCTGGTAGCCGCCACACGCCAAAGGGTTGCAGGAATGGGTTCTGGCGCTGAGCGTCTCCGGAGGGATGCTGTACGGAAAGCGGGGGGATGGCAGGAGGAGGGAGAGGCAGAAATAAAAAGGGGTTTATTTTGCAAATGGCTTTTGCAGTGGTGCCGGCACATCGGCCCGGTGAAACCGGGACCAGGATGGGCTCTGTTATCACCGTCACACCTGGAAAAACCTCTTTCCTCCCGGGCTAAACCAGCAATAGCGATTTTATACCTCGATGGGAACTAAAACTCTGACTTTCTCCCTCCTTTGAGTATCTTTGTCATTTTTTTTTTTATTTTGATGGTACCTTTTCCACCTTTAACACGTGTTAAGGCGAGTATTGTACGGCGAGAAAAGCTTTTTCTGTATTTGAAGGATGACTGTGGCATTGCTTCGGTGATTAACAAGAAAACAAAACATGTAGCAACTTAATACAGAATGAAACCCCCCGAGTTAGGGCCTGGTTTGTTCAAAATAAAGCACTTTGCGGCTAGAAACGCTACTGAAATGTGCTCTGCACGGGCTGGGAGCCACGGGGGAGAAGAGCAAAACCTGCCTGAATCCTGGCGGAAAAGTTTCCCGAGGAGAAATGCAGGTTTGGAGACTCCCAACTGAATCTCTGGAGGATTTTGGGGGGGCTCTTGTAGGGTTTATCCAGCCCTTAGAGACTATTTATCCCTATGCGGCGCGGTCGGCGGGCTCCATCCTCTGGATATTTCCCTTCCGGAAGGTAAAACTCATCTTTAGAAGAAAACCTCTGCTTTGTTTTAAACCCAGGGAGTTTTAAACCCGGGGAGTTTTTCACCTTGATCTATTTGGGTTTTGATCTCTCCTCCTCGAGGCTGAGCTCTCTGCATCCCCCAGGTTATCCCCAGCCACGCTTCGCTCTCTCCCCGAAGCCGCGTTATCCAGCCCATTGAATCCCGTTTATCCCTCCCCGCGCAGGAGGGGGAATACCAGTGACGTTGGCTCCGCTTATCGAAGCTTTATCCGCCGGGAAAAGTCCGATGTGAGTCGAACCCGGCGGGCGCAGAGGGGAAGAAGCATCGGCGGGTGAGCGGGTAAGGGCGGCATCCTCGGGATAAGAAAAGAAAGAATTGGGTAGACAGGAAGGGGAAAAACGTTGGGGTTTGGCAGGAAGGTTGGGATGGGGAGAGCTGGAGGTTGGGATGGGGAGAGCTGGAGGTTGGGATGGGGACAGCAGCCCGGTAGCTTCCGCACTGAGGTTTTCCCTGGGTTGGGATGTATAAGCAGGAGAAATAAAGGGGAGAAATAAATAGGAAGGAAAAAAAAAATCCCCATGTCTTAATTTTTAGGGGGTTTGCCGCCCGGGTTTGCGGCGTTTCCAGCAGCGGTGATGCAGCTGCAAACAGCTGGAAGGGGGACGTGCGCTTCTCCGGGCTTTCCTTAAAATAAACCACATTAGTTGGAGGAGCAGGGGAGTGAAACGAGGCAAATTAAATTAATCAAGCCCTATTTTTTCTTTTTTTTTTATTTGTAGAGGGGGCCTGGCACCTTCTAGCAGGGGCTGCGGGAGGGAAACGCTGACGCAGGGATGGTGCGGCCGGGGCAGGCGGCCAGGGGGGCTCTGCTTTTTCAAAAGGCTTTTTGTCAACACGGCTCCTGTTATTTTTCGGGACGATTTTGGGGCTGCGATGGCTCAGCAGCTTCGGTACAATGAGCCTGTTTGCTCAGCCGCCGGCTGGGTGGGAGGGTTGCAGGGTGGGGGACGGGGCAATGGCATCGTGATGCTCCGGTGCTTTGCAGCGGGGTGGAAAAAAATGAAGGTGCAACTTTGCTCGGGAAGTCGGAAGCGTTTGCGTTGCACCGCGCCGGCAGTGCCCACCCTCCCTATTTATTAAATAGATAGAATATGGTAAATATATCCAAGCATACCTTACATATAGTTAATAATTTAATGTATTTAATATATTAAATGTAGGTTGGCCCAACTGTAAGGCTCTGTGAGAGCCGGGATCCCTGCACTCACCGTCCGTCCTTGTGCCCATTTCGCAGGTCGGGCAGGATGAGGCCCCGCGACGCCTGGTGCTGGGTGGCGATGCTGCTGCTCGCCCTCTTCAGCGACGTCGCCGGCGGTCGCCGCGGTGCTGGCGGGAGAACCGGCGGGCGAGGAGGAGGCGGCGGCGGCGGCGGGCTGCGCGGGGGCTTTCGGGCCATCTCCCGCAGCAGTGGCACCCCCGGGCGCAGCTCTAAGGTGGCGGGGGCCATCGCGGCCGGCGCTGCCGCGGGGTACGGCATGGGGCTTTTGGGGCGCCCGCGACCGTCCCGTCTGGGTCACGGCATCCCGGCAGGCCGGCAGCCCCCACCGGCGGGTGGCTTTCACGCCCCGAGTTGGCCGGACGTGGGTGCCAAGCGGGGACCCCCCAACCGAGCCCCCGGGGAGCGGCGCGGTGGCATCGGCCCCGTTCTCCTGCTGGCACCCGCCGTCTGCTTCGTCAGCCACGGGCTGCAGCGCTGAGGGGACCCCGGGTGACCCCCGGCCGGCCGAAGCCCCTGGGATTTCGTAGCGAATGACTTTTTTTGGGAGATTGGATGTGGCTTGGGGAGGTGGAAGAGATGCTCCGCCGCTGCCTCGGTTTCCCCCACCGGCACGACGGGACCCTGCGCCGGCAGCCGGAGCTGGGCAGCCACCCCCGTGCTCGTGGGGCCACCCCGGATCCTGCAAACCCCCGTCTGCACGAGCACGTACGGGAGGAAATCCAGCCTGGAAAGGACGTGTGGATATTTGCAGCCGGAGAGACGCTGGATCAGCCTTGCCAGCGCGGGTTTCCTATGACGCGGCTTTACCAAAAAAACCTCCTTTCGCCCCCAAAAGAGCACTGGGACTCGGGGAGGGGGGAGGGATGTGGGACATGAAAACTGGACCCCCTCTGCCTTGCAATAAAGTTTGGCCTTGCGACATCCTCTCTTTTTTTTAACCGAATCCAGGGTGTTTAACACCGATCGCAAGCCAAGGAAGAGCTGCATCTTTGAGGGATGCTGCGGGGGGGCGGGAGTGAGCATGATGCCTGGGGACAAACGCCCACCCTGTCCTATCGAGTGCTCCATCAGTTTGCAGTGACACCATTTTGGGAGGGAGTGTTGATCTGCTGGAGGGCAGGAGGCTCTGCAGAGGGACCTGGACAGGCTGGATCGATGGGCCGAGGCCAATGGAGGAGGTTCAACAAGGCCAAGTGCCGGGTCCTGCCCTTGGGCCACAACAACCCCAGGCACCGCTCCAGGCTTGGGGAAGAGCGGCTGGAAAGTGCCCAGAGGAGAAGGACCTGGGGGGGCTGGTCGACAGCGGCTGAACACGAGCCGGCAGCGTGCCCAGGTGGCCAAGAAGGCCAACGGCATCCTGGCCTGTATCAGCACTGGTGTGGCCAGCAGGAGCAGGGAGGGGATCGTGCCCCTGTACTGGGCACTGGGGAGGCCGCACCTCGAATCCTGGGTTCAGTTTTGGGCCCCTCACGACAAGAAGGACATGGAGGGGCTGGAGCGTGTCCAGAGAAGGGCAACGGAGCTGGGGAAGGGCCTGGAGCACAAGTCTGATGGGGAGCGGCTGAGGGAACTGGGGGTGTTCAGCCTGGAGAAGAGGAGGCTGAGGGGAGACCTCATCGCGCTCTGCAACTGCCTGAAGGGAGGTTGGAGCGAGGGGGGGTCGGTCTCTTCTCCCAAGTAACAGCGATGGGACGAGAGGAAATGGCCTCAAGTTGTGCCAGGGGAGGTTTAGGTTGGACATTAGGAAAAAATTCTTTCCTGACAGAGTGGTCAGGCCTTGGCACAGGCTACCCAGGGCAGTGGTGGAGTCCCCATCCCTGGAGGGATTTAAAAGACGTGGAGATGAGGCGCTTGGGGACATGGTTTAGTGGGCCTGGGGGGGTTGGGTTGACAGTTGGACTCGATGATCTTAGAGGTCTTTTCCAACCTTCGTGATTCTGTGATTCTATCTCTCTGACTTTAATGCGATCAAACCTGTCCCAACCTTTAGCATTTCCAGCCCCAAACACCCCCAGCTGTGGATCTGACCCTCCCTCAGGTGCTGAGGGGATGCAAATCCTCCCTGGGAAGAGGTTAAGAGGAGCAGCGAGGGATGCTTTCCCCTCCAGTGCCTGCGTTTTCTTCTCTAGTCCCTGTCTTGGGATGGTTAAACCTTCCCTAAAACCGGGTTTAGCTGCAGGAGCTCAACCATTGCAGCAAAGGAAACAAAAGAGGTGCCAAGCGAAATATTGGGGATCCTCAAGAAAGCCGCGGGCGGCCGCAATTGCCGTCCTCCAGCAGGTAAGTCCCTCGCCAAAGGATTTTTGAGCCTGGATGTCCGTGAGTGGGTCATCGCCCCTTGGAATGAGTGGGGGTTTTTTTTGGGGGGGTATGAACGTCCTGATCATCTCCCCAGGAGAGCTGGTGAGTCGGGTCTCACCTCCGTCGAGGGGTGGAAGGAGCCCTGGCCAATGTACGTTGATTTTCTGGGGTTTTTTTACAATAATTACTTCAATTTTACAGAAGATATTTGGCTCCTGAGGGATTTAATAGCGGTTCGAAGCAGGCGGGCACGGGATGCCCCCGAGGCCGATGCTCCTACGGCTGTCAGAATCACCGCGGTCTCTCCCCCGGGCTTAGGGGTCAAACAAATCCAATTATTCCTATATTTAAAATAAACAATAAACCTGGCAGAAACTCCAGCCACACCTCAAATTTGCATTTTTTTCAGCATATATTTTGCATCCAGACCTGCTTCCGTGTCCGGACCCCGTCACGAGCATCCTCTGCTCACGGTCCCTAATTTACAGCCTGAGCTCAGGAACGCCGCAGGGACGATCCCGCGCTTCCTCCATCGCGTTCCCAAAGTTTTCTTGCTTTTTCCCTCCCGCCAGCGTGCAAGACGTGGGGACGCGCTCCCATCCCCACGATAACGGAAACAACTATAATTTCCAGCCGTTGCAAAAGGAAAAAGCAATTAACGCCCTCGTTAATCATCTTGTGCTGGGGAGTTTTGGGGTTCAGACGGGGGAGCAGGGCTGCTCTCCAGCAACCCTTGGAATTGTGTTTTTCCAGGCAAGCAGTTGGAAAAGTCAAAGCTTTTTCATGCATTTTTGCTCTGAAACAGCACCGGAGTGAGCGGCAGCCTCCGGCGTGGGCGGCTGTAAAGCTCAGCCTAAATTTGGAGGGGTTTTGGGGAGAGCCAGCCTTGCAAAACCAGCAACCGAGATCCCTCAGAGATGTGTTTTTCCAGGCGAGCGGTTGGAAAAGTCAAAGCTTTTTCATGCATTTTTGCTCTGAAACAGCACTGGAGCGAGTGACGGCCTCCAGCGTGGGCGGCTGTAAAGCTCAGCCTAAATTTGGAGGGGTTTTGGGGAGAGCTAGCCTTGCAAAACCAGCCCCGAGGTTGATCCTGGAGCCGGGGCTGGGCTCAGACGGGAGATGGTGCTGTTCGCTCGGTGCTGCGTCTCCTCTAATTCCCCGCACCGGATCAGATGCACGGATAAAATCACCCCCGGGTGAGGTTTTGGGCATTTGTTTTGCATTTCAAGCCTCTAAATGAGATGATTTCTCCTCCAGCTCGCTGCAAACCCTGCACCAAAAATCCTCTTTTTGCAGGTTTTTTTTGTCAGACGAGTTAAAAAAGAAAATCTAGTCGGCTGCTGCGCCTGCACGGGGGATGCTGGTTTGCGGAGATGGGGGATGTGAAGCGCCGGGGGACGGGCGATTTGGAGGAAAATATAGAAAAATGACCCCCAAAATTACTGCATTTGTATTTTGGGGTGTATTTATGATCAGTCTGCTAAATCAGAAATGCTTCCCGGCCTCGCTCGGCAGCACTACAGGATTTGGAGTATTTTTACATAAATTAATTATTAATTAATTAATACAGAGCAATTAATTGAGCTAATTAAACCACTCCAAGGGGTCAAGAGGGCTCCAGGGTCATTGGATCCAACTGTCCTTAAAGGACACGAGGGCTTGGGCCGTGTCCCCATGTCCTGCTCGAGAGCTCCCGGAGTCGGGAAAGCTCCGATATTCCCCACCGACCCGGCAAATCACCCCCAGAAATCCCAGTTACCCACACTGGTTAAAAAAAAATGGGTGCTGTGCGTGCAGAGAGGGGGGAAATGGGGGTTTGGGGCTAAAAATCAGCATTTGGTATTGCTGAGGTCAAACCCCCCCGGTGCAGTTTGCCCCTTCCTGGCAACGGCCGTGCACCCGCTCCCAAAATGGGGGGGCTCCTTCTTTGGGGTTTCTTTTTTTCCCTTCTTCTGGTTTTGGTTTTTTCCTTCTTTTTGTTTTATGGGGTTTTTTTTTTCTTCCTTTGGGGTTTTTTTTTTCTTTTGTCTTTTTTTTTTTTCTTCTTTTTGGTTTTCTGGTTTTTTCCTTCTTTTTGGTTTTCTTTTATTTTTTTCCTTCTTTTTTTTTTTGGTCTTCTTTTTGGTTTTTTTTCCTTCTTTTTGGTTTTCCTTTTTTTCCTTCTTTTTGCTTTTCTTTATTTCCTTCTTTTGGGGTTTTTTTCCTTCTTTTGGGTTTTTTGTCTTCTTTCTGGTTTTTTTCCCCCTTTTTGTTTTGTTTTTTTCCTTCTTTTTGTTTTGTGGGTTTTTTCCTTCTTTTTCTTTT
>VZTQ01001345.1:0-54408 GCA_013400755.1 Pelecanoides urinatrix
GTTAAACCACGACATCAGGGAAAATCATAGAATTGAAGAATAATTCAGGCTGGAAGGCACCTAAGGAGGTCTCTCCTTCAGCCTCCTGCTCAAAGCAGAGTCATACATGGGGACAGACCAGGTTGCTTGGGGCTTTAGGCAGTTGAGGCTTGAAATCCTCCAAGGTGGCAAATTTCTCTGGGCCCTCACTCCACCACCCCCAATCCTGTGGGGAAAAAGCTTTTCCTTATCTCCATCCCAAACCTCTCTATTTTCAGCTGATGCCACTCCCTCTTGTTCTCCTACGAGGCACCTTGGTGAGGAGCCTGGTCTCAACCCTTTGATCCCCTCCCTGTAGGCACCAAGGTGCTTTCAGGTGCCCTAAAGCTGTCTCTGCTCCAGGCTGAACCAGCCCTGGTCCCAGAGCCTCACCTGGCAGGATGAGTCCTCCAGCCCCACTCTCTTGGTGGCTCCCTTTAACTTGCCCTGTTTTGTTGATGTCTGTCCTGACGTGTGGGGCTCAAAACTGGACACAGGACCCAGCTGTGGTCTGACAAGTGCTGAGCAGAGGATATAATCCCTGCTCCTGCTCTGGGTTTTTGTCCTTGCTGAATTTGATGTGATCCTTTGTAGCTCATTCTTCCCCTTTGCCCATGCCATTAGTGAACAAGTTAAACAGGACACATCCCAGGATAGACCCTGCTGTACCCCACTTGTCACCAGTCTCCAGGTAAAACTCAGTAACTACTACCTTGTAAACCTCTCTCTTCCAATCAATTTTTTGGGCTTGCTGGTTGTCCATCCACCCATGAGCATATTGTCCTATCCTGGAGCGAGGAATATGAAGTGGTTGTGTGTTCAATGTGATTAGTAGTTCTTTCCTTTGTGCCCATGGAGTTATTTAGCATGCATGCTGAAGTCCATGTCTGTCTCTAGTAAATACAACCACAATTCTGCATATTTTAACATGTGTTTGACAGTAAACATTTGAACACATGCTCCATTGATTTTTCTGCTGTAAGCTGCAGCTTCTGTAGCACTATTTGTAACTAAATATGTTGGCAGATTGGCATTTGATTTAACTGACTTCTTTGTGTTTGTACCATGAAGAAGATCCACAGCTGGAAGCACTGGTCCTGTATCTGTTTTATAGACATTCATATGTATGAACAAGTGCACACTGAGACAGCTGTGTTACATGTGAAATTGCATGTAACACAGAAAATAAGGAGTCATTGACTAATTAACAAAGAACACAGAAATATTTCACTAAGGACAGCTAGAACAGCATCAGAGAAAAGAACCAAGGCATATTTATTTCTTTGGATTTTTCTTCTGTAATACACTATATCATTTCTACATATAAGAGAGAAGGGTAGTACCATCAAGTAAAACTGGTAACAGAGAAAAATGTCCCTTTTAACTTTTTATTTCAGGTGAACTAGCTGTGAGCAGTTTTCCCAGGGAACATCCTACAGACATTCTGCAGTACAACATGTCGGATTACAGTTTGCTTCTAGGGAGTAAGGAAAACTGATCTGACAATCCTTGACAGAGCTGGGTCAGATCTTTTCATCTGGTACCATTTACAGGTATTTTCTCCCCAACATTTTTCAACTTGCTTTCCTTAAGTGACTGAAAAATAACAAGATGAGTTTTAAAGTAGGTCTTCCAGTAATTTCTGACAAAATACACATATACTGGTAATGTGAAAGCCCAGAGGATAGACCCTGTATTTCCTGCTAGTCTGGTAGGGCAAGAGTCTTCTGGTATCTCAATATATTTGAATCAACAACTTCCAGCATATTGATTGCCAACAGCAGTAAGTCCATTTGTGTTGAGGTACAGACACTAAAAGCCTTGAAGGGGAACTGCCAATGTTTTGTTAGCATGACCAAAGACTCTGCCATGATTTTCAATCATCAAAGGGGCAGATGCAAAATTTTTCTCTTTCTATTTTGATTATTGCAATGCCAAAATCTATGAAAATGGCAAGATAGCTAAAAAAGGTCTTCCTGTGTTTGGACAAGCAGCATCTAATTCACAGAATCATTTGCAGTTATTTGCAGGTTGGACAATATCTGTGTGTGTGTGTGTGTGTGCACGAGAACTCCAAGAAAACAAGTGCTCTGTGTCCACAGAGGGTGACCCATCTAAGAGTCCTACCATGCTCTCTGCCCAGTGTAAGAAGTGTTGACAGACCAACAGCACTCTGTCTCTGGCCCATTGTGAATGCTCCAGCCCTTATCTTTGAGGGGAAGAGTGGAGCTGAGGACACATTCCCCTCTCACTTATTTCAAGCAAGGAATTTTTTTCCATTCCTTGTATATTCCTGCACAGCCATGAAATCCAAACCTCATTTGAGCTTTTTTTTGATTCAAATAATCCTTTTTATAGTCTGAACTTGCTAAATCATCGCTTCAATACACCTTCTCTGTCACATGCTATTGACTTTACTGCTATTATTGCTGCTTTCTCAAGTGATGAATCTTTCATCACAGGCCGGGAAGAGGAAAATCAATTCCAGAGCCCCAAACAGGGAATTAATTTGTCATAGCTTCAGTAAGAACTATTAGTTGCATATGACATTATTTTTGTTCACCAGATCAAAGCTGTGGTGCCTTAGAATGCTCTCATGAAGCAGGGTGAGGAATATTTTCAGTGTGATGTGCTGCAGCTGTCCCTTTTACATATTTTTGTTTGCTTGTATGCATGGATAATGATGATAAAACAACTTTTTTTGAATTTGTTCAAGTGTGTGGACAAGCTGTTGCTGCAAGAGGCTTTCAAAGACCTGCTTGTTTTGACCTTTTAGATTTGAAGCTTGCACACATAACGTCATGTTTTAATTTAAATGGTAAGTTAGTTGAAGTCTTTTTACTTAGTTTTGTTTTTTTAATTTACCTTTCCAGTAGAATAAAAATCTTACTGATCAACAGATACAGTTTGAGGAGTGCAAAAACAATTTGAAAAAGGAATCTTAGATCAGTTAAAGAAAATCTACTAGAAAAGTAGATGGCTGAATAAACAAAAGAAAATCAGAAATAATTTTGAGCCATGTGTTGGGTTGTTACTTAATGACAGATTCTCCCCAATTTCAGTTGAACTCCATTGCTTTCAGTGGTGTCAGATTAATGAATTTTGGGGAGGGTATGGACAAGAACCTATGAGTTGGGAAAACAAAGTAGACGATAAAGTATTTAAATAATGCAGACCTCTACCAGCTGTAGTTTTCCTGTAGTGTACCTACGTAGTAGCACAAAAGTTTGTTTGCCCCAAGTCTAATCATTATTTTACTGCTTATTTCCTGACATACTGCTTATTTTGCTTCACGATAATGTGCAACTGAGATGTTATTCTAAGATTTTAATGTTGCTTCCTTTTATATATAACCATCAGATCTCTATCTTGATTATATATACTACTAATACTTGTATTGCTTTTATTTCAGTTTCTACTGGACAAGTTTCCTAGGGTTAATATAAGATTGTATTAAGTTTCTATGTAACATTTTTTGAGACATAAGGAACAACAGCTTTTACATTTCTATCTGTTTATCTGTCTACCCATCTATCAGTCTTGAGAACTGATTTCGTAGTAACCATTTCCTCTACACTAATTTTCAGATACAAAACCAAGTATGCATTTACTGAAAAACATGTCTACCACTAATTTTTACTTCTGACCTGGCCCAATTGGATTGTGAGCTGAAACAATTCCTGTAGGCGAAAAAGGGAGCAGATTAAAGCAGAGCAAGAGACTGGTCTTGCTGTGGTATTTCATTTACCAGAAAAGGCAAGTTTCTCCTCTCTTAAAGGGACTTTATTGCTCCTGTTTTGTACAACTTTTAACTGCCTTTCCTGGGTATACTAAATTTGGTCAAGAATCTTTCAAATTGTTTTCATAATGGATCCTAATGAACTCAGTGAAAGTTGCCTCACACACTCTTGCCCTCTGGAAACCTCTACCCTTTGGCAGCTGCTTCAGGAACTGGAGGCATATTCTGCTGAGATCCTGGTGACTCCTCATTTAATTTTTTTATGGCTTATGACTCTTCAGCCTCAGCCCTCAGTCTCAGCCCTCTAAACATGCTAAGCTTTTGATTAATCAATGAATTACACCTGTAATCACTTTGTTGAGTATTTTATTTTAAGGGGTTCACAGGAAGTAAAGGAGGAACACAGTGCGTAGCTGAAAAAAACCAGCTCAGTAAGAGACAAGTAAAATTGATGTTGATCCACTGGTGTCTTATAGTGATTCCTGAGCATTATATGGTAGAAAGGTAAAAGTGAAAAATACTAGTACCCTGAACAGACTAAACAGCACTAGATAGAGCAGCGTGTCCCAGCTGAAACTCTATAGAAGCAAAGAGGTCATTGGAAGGGATTTCAGATACCATTTCCATCTGTATTTTTCCAGATCACAGTAGAAAGTCAATTGAAACATTTGCTGTATTTATTAGCTGTAGGTTAAAACAGAGAGAGGAACCCAACTTTGAAGCTGCACTATGAAACTACTTTAACTGTTCTCTAAACTCAAAATTTGGAATATGTGATGGAGAAGTTACAAAAAAAGGTTGGAAGTACAGAGTGGTTTGTAATTGATTTCATCTTGAAAAGCTGATTTTACAATTTTGCAAGGCTGATAAGAGATCAGCTGTCATTTGAATCTGAGGCAATAAAGGTGAAGCGAAAGATTCAGAACTGATCTTTGACAAGACATCTGAAATTTGGCGAAAAGGAGGCAGTTGTCAGGAGCATTGTACTGTAACATTGTAGTTATGACTCAGAAATCTGAAAATTAAGAGAAAAGTAGAGCAAATGAGTAGGCAGAATTCAGAATCAGCTCAAGCAAACACAATATAAAGAAACACATTCACTGTGACAACAACTGACATTCAGCACAAGACCCTGCATTAAGGATGAATTTGTGTAGTATTTATGAGAATTGGGAATTAATGGAGGAAAGAGGTTTCATCAGAAAAAGCTGAGGGAGTCTTTAACAGAAATCATTCTTTCAGAAGGCTGAGTTTTATGAACAAGCTCATCCACTCTTTACTTTTGATTGTTGCAGTTAATTAGATGTTGTAGCATGGTGGGGATGTGGTGGTCACTGGCTGGGTAAAAGGTATTACGAAAAATTAAAAACACGTTACCATAAGCAAGATTTTTTTTTTAAAAAAGAAGACATCGAAGTTTTTAATGAAGTGTCAGCAGCTTTTTAGTATTTTACAGTAACACAGTTATATTCTGGTCCATCAACTTTTAGCTCGCATTTATTCATTTCTTTAAGTCTTGGGGATTACAGTTACCAGTTGCTCACAGATACTGTACCGAGAATTAGATTTGGGTTCTTTCTTTTGATTTCTGAATACCTGTAATACTTATAAGAATGTTCTCCAGGTACCTAGAGTTTTGCTTTCATTTTTTTTCCTTTTCACGCAACCTTTCTATCCTGAATCCAACATAAAACATAAACAATTCAACAGGAAGCATGAAGAATGGAAGACTTTCAATGTAGTGAATGCAGATTTCAAATAGTTGATCACTTTACAAAGTGAACACGATGTTAATTGATTTGAGTTAGAGAAGTAGATAAATACAACAGGAAAGATAGTAAGTCATTATGAACCCAAATAAATATGCATGAATACTAATGAGAGAGGTGACTATTAATGAAGTTCATGGACTAAAAAAAATATGAAACAGTGCTACTGACCCCTCTGAAATGATGAGTGTATAGGTGCAATGAGATTTGAGTAGAAAGACTGGGTGGAATCTCATCTGGAAAGTACTTCAAGCAAAGGCAAGGAAAACAACAGAGAAAGGGGGGGGGGGGGGAAGAGAGAGAGTAAGGTTACTAGTCTTTTTACCAGGGCCTGTAATGACAGGACAAGGGGCAACAGTTCTAAACTAAAAGTGGGTCAATTTAGACTGGACATAGGGAAGAAATTTTTTAAAATGCGGGTGGTGAGACATGAGAACAGGTTGCCCAGAGAAGTTGCGGATGCCCCATCGTTGGTAGTGTTTAAGGTCAGGTTGGACAGGGCTCTGAGCAACCTGATTGAGTGAAAGATGTCCCTGCTCAGGGCAGAAAGGTTGGACTAGATGATCTTCAAAGGTCCCTCCAGCCCAAACCATCCTATGATTCTGTGTTTCTAAACAAACGGTGTGACCTGGAATGTTGTATCCTGACAAACAAGATTAATAAAATTGCCAGAGAAGGATCAAAGTCTTTGTGCTGGCTCTGCTTTCTCTGGAAGGCAATAGACTGACCAAAATCCAATGGTGTGTATTTGCCTCTCTGAATTTCTTCTCTAAATGGACCAGACACAATTCTTCTGAATCTGTTGCTTTCAGGATCGGTTATCTGGAATTGGTACTTCTTGTATTTATGTCACTCTATGCTTCCTTTTTAAAAACAATTCTTTTTTCCATTGGTAGTTGAAGTGATGTTTATTTTTCATTTATGAGAAAAAGTTTTACAAAAATCTGTGTCCTTTGTTTCAGTTAATGGAAAGGTTTTTACCTTTTTTTTTTTAATATATATTTATGTCATTATTATTACCACTGCTACTATTACTGCTATTACTACAAATAAAGAAAACTGGAGTGGACGATGTGCCAGTTGAACTAAATAAACTTTTCCAAACGCTGGAACATAAGTCTTTTCAAGATAGTATGTGGTGCAGTATGTGACTCTAGAGCAATCTTTATGCTCCTGTGTTTCTTCTCATCCTAGAGCTGGCTTAATATTTAGCTTCAGGATGCCTACAGAACATGTAAGTCTGGGAAGTCTGTTGGCCTCCAGATGAACAGTTCAACTCTCCTGCTAAGCGCTAGCAGAGCCTTGATCTCTCTGTAACCTCAGTTATTCTCTAAGGTCCAAATGCTTAAACTCTTTGAGCTTTTAATAAATAAGTCACTGCACACATTTAACTTTTGCTCCTCCATATCTCTGTTGCAGTGTGGAGTAGGAGTTCCCCAGCGTGGTTAAAAGGCAGGAGGATTTCTAGGAGGTGGGATGGGCAAACCTTGGAGGGCTGACCCAGGGTAAGTCAGGAGCCTGCAATGTGTTGGGCACCAGCTGTGGGACGGGACTGTGGGGGAGACCTTGGTGCTTAGGCGGTTTTCAGGGACACCTCACCTGAGAAACAAAGTGCAGTGCTGGAGTGAGCAGGCAAAGCTAAACCACATACCTCTTGTAACTGAAGGATCTGCCATGAATGCATAGGTAAACACAGTTCCTCCTTGTTTTCCTGTCAGCACTCAGGCGAGATCTCTTGCCCCCGCATGCCTAGTGCCAGTGCTAATTCCTGATTAAACAGATTTGACCCAGAAAACAGATACCATTGCAGTTCTTCATTTTCAGTACATATATGTGTATACTATTCCATATATAATGATCTCAGTATCCTGATGGCTTTTCCTGACCCAGTGACAATGGGCTAGACTGACATCCCTTCCCTTAGAGCAGGCAGGGACTGCAGGTACCCCTAGTTCTATGAAGAAAGTTGGACAACTCACATGAATAATGCTAAAAAGTGATGTGAATTCTGAGTAGGAGGCCTGTGAAGCAGTGTCGTGAGAGATAACAACTGCATCCCAGGAACCACATGGGTCCAAGATCATCTTTCATTCTGCAGAAATATACCCTTGTGTCATTCTGATCTAGACTGGCATTGAATCGAATTTAGTGACTTTGAATTAAATTAAATGGCATTAAGTTAAAATAAAATTAATTAAACAAAGCTTTTCATAAAATATTTCAGGACTTCTTTCAGGTCAATCCAAATTTTAATTAAAAAAAAAATCAACAATTTTTCTGACAGCTCCTGTTCCAAAAGTCATACAATACATATTCCTTCATCATTAACATCATCAACAAAATCATCATCAGGTAATGTTCTGTTCAGGTCAATGAAATACCCAATACCACAATATTTTAAAATTTTTTCTTAACATTGAAATTCAGTCAAACACAACATGTCCTCATGCTTTTAACATTCCAAAATAGTGTTTTCAAAGAGAACAAACATTAGATGGTAAAATTCAGCCAGTAATAGCCCAAAATTGTTGAGTTTTTTTCCTTATTATTTTGATAATGAGTGGTCAGACCTTGGAACAGGCTGCCCAGGGAAGTGGTGGAGTCACCATCCCTGGAAGTATTTAGAAGACATGTAGATGAGGTGCTCAGGGACATGGTTTAGTGGGCATGGGTGTGTTGAGTTGACAGTTGGACTCGATGATCTTAGAGGTCTATTCCAACCTTAGTGATTCTATGATTCTATGATTCTATGATATTTCCAACAAAAATACAGATTTGTCTTATGGAAAATATAATGCTTACATCTAAAATACTGCTTTGCAAGAGCAGATGTTGGGAGCTTCCCAGAAAATTCTCTGCGGAGAGAAATATTGTAATTTAATTTAATAAAAATAAAAAAAGAGGAAAACATTCCAGGTGAGCAGTTATAATAGATTAAATCTATTATTAGATTAAATCTATTTTATTAATTTTATTAGATTAAATCTATTAAAGAAATTCCAGGTATTCAAGATAGTTTACATTTTAAATTGAGTTGTTTACAAATGAGTACTGTGATGCACTTAAAAGAAAATTACTTTCTTCGTGCTCAAAATCCAATATTAAATACTAATTGTACCAATGTCTTGCTAATTAACCTTTATTCTGGTGCTCCCTAAGAAATGATAAGTGTACCTATAGATTTGTAAAGTGACTAAAATTTGCAGCAGTCTTGTAGAGAGGGAAGTTTTTAACTAATGCACATTGCACAATTTTCTTCTTTTTACTCAGAGATACAAAGGCTGGAAAGAGGCAGAGGGACACCGACTTAAAAATGAAAGTGAACGAGATACTTCTATGGATAAGATTTTAGAAAAAAACACTTTCAAAGGAAATGATTCATTATTGTTTTCTTAATTACCATGCTTCAAAGTCTGAAATCTCACAGAGGAAGAGTCTCTGTGAAGCTACAAATGCTTTCTACATCCACGGGGGTTGTAGAAGTCCAGAAAAAACATTGCTTCTTGGATGTTTCCTTTTCTTTCATACCCCACAAATACAGCAAGTAAGAGGATTATGAAAATAAGGCATCTGAACCTGTACTGTAACCAAATTATATTTTTATTCTGAGTTTATTTTCAAAAGATTTTTATTAACATCATGAATTCAATTTACATGGTAAGATTTTGGGGGGTGGAGGGGGCTGCAGGGGTGGCTTCTGTGCAAAGACACCAGGAGCTTCCCCCACGTTGGACAGAGCCAGTGTCAGCAGGCTCCAAGATGGACCCACCATTGGCCAAAGTTAAGCTCATCAGTGACATTGGTAGCACCTCTGTGTTAATATATTGAAGAAAGGGTAAAAAATGCTCCGCAGCAGCTATGAGAAAGGAGTGAGAATAAGTGAGAGAAACAGCCCTGCAGACACCAAGGTCAGCGAAGAAGGAGGGGGAGGAGGTGCTGCAGGCACAGGAGCAGAGATTCCCCTGCAGTCCATGGTGAAGGCCATGGTGCGGCAGGCTGTGTCCCTGCAGCCCATGGAGGTCCATGGTGGAGCACATATCCACCTGCAGCCCGTGGAGGACCCCACTCTGGAATAGGTGGATGTGCCCTGAAGGAAGCTGCAGCCCATGGAGAGCCTGCACTGGAGCAGGCTGTCAGGAGCTGAGGCCCATGGAGAGGAGTCCACGCTGGAGCAGGTTTTCTGGCAGGACCTGTCACTCNCACTCCATGGAAAGGACCCATGCTGGAGCAGTTCATGAACAACTGCAGCCCATGGGAAGGACCCATATTGGAGGGTTCATGAAGGACTGTATCCCATGGGTGGGACCCCATGCTGGAGCAGAGGAAAAGAATGAGGAGAAAGGAGTGGAAGAGACAATCTGTGATGAAATGACTGCAACCCCTATTCCCCATCCCTCCACGCTGCTCAGGTGGAGTAGGTAGAGAAGTCAGGAGTGAAGTTGAGCATGGGAAGAAAGGAGTGGTGGGGAGAAGGTTAACTCAAAAGCAGTTCCTTCATCCCTAGAGAAAGCACCCTGTTTGTGTAATGCAGGAAATTGCAATATATTTTCTATAGCAATACTTTTTTCTGATCATAGTTTCTGCTCCTTCTGCAGATTGTTTCTGCAATAAAGATGCGACAGACAGATGTGGTTTATGCCCATACCTTCGTCAAATGACACAGGAAAGAGCTGCAAAAGGATATGAAGTACTGTCTCATGAATAAGTAAGTGTTTGCTCAAGTTCACTGCCCTTATGAGAAACAATGATCTGCATTAAAATTAAAATAAGGTGAAGAAAACAAGTGGGAAATACTAGAGACAAAAGGCTCAGCATTCCTGAGCTGCAGGAAAGATACGCAGAGACACGTAAGAGCCACCAAAGTGTCAACATTAAAAGCCTTTTAGATTAGGATTCCTCATGGGTGTTGCAATCTGCCAATCACTTTCCCAGCTGTTCTGTGTTCCTGTTCAGTTTAGCATTGACAAGATACAGTAATACGATATCTGGTTTCTGATGGAGTAGGCCACTGTGTAACTTCCAGGATGAGACAATTACTACGGGCTCACTGCATTCAGCCACAACATTGGAGTCTCAAGTCTGACCCTTGGGCACTCTCTCCACAGAGCTTCCCGGCCCTGGGGGAAGTCCTCTGCCCTGGTCCTGCACCCTCCCACACGAGCTGGCCTCCTCCAGGAGAGCTGATGACCTCAACCTGGTCAACCTCTTTGTGCTCTGATGCCACCAGCAGCCAGAGTCATTTTTCTGCGCTCTCTGTGCTGAGGGAGGTTCTTCCCTGGAGGCCTCGGACACCCAACACATGCAGCACTTGTCCCCCTGGGCTTGGGCTGCTCTAGGCTCCTTATGCTTAAAAATGAACTCCAAATTCCTCACTAAGTACTGAGGGTGGCTGGTGCCTGGTCGGGGCCTGTGGATAAGGGGAGCTCAAGTCAACCTTCCTTCCAGAGACACACCTGAGAGCGACACAGGCCTTTCTCTGCCTGTGGGTAATTTTCTGGCTGAAGAGACAGAAATTTCTGACATTTGCTGTGTATTCTCTGATCCAGGCTGTTGGCATGTGACAAGAGTCAAAATATGACTAGATTTCTTCACACTTTTGAGAAGTATCTCAGAAATGGTTAGAGAAACAAGTGTAAGGGAAGGGGAGGGTAGGACCTCACTATTTCTGAGCAAAGGGAAGATTCAGAGACTATTTAAACAGGGATCCTGTCATGTTTTTTCTATTCTCATGTAATTGTAATAGTGGGGTCCAATAAGTCAGTTTGGAGTTTATGGCTAACAGTGTATTGGGGCTGGCATAAACAGAAGCTCAGCTGCAGGACAAAAACCTGCAATGCTTGCTCCTGATTTCAGACTGGGAAGGTCAAGTTATGTTATTTTTTCTTTTTAGGCAAAAAGCAGTTTGAGGCTCGGTTCCAGCAGTGCTTGGCATTGCACTTACATGTATCTTCAGATATTGCACTAAAAATCACTCCAGGGAAGACACCTAGAGAGGCCAAGACCAGATGACGTCCTGATTTCTCTATCAGGTAAACTTACTCTAGTCTGTAGAATTGCAGTGCTGTTAAATCAGGCAGCACCTGGATTAGATTGTAGTTTGTAAGGAATGAATCATCAGTAAAGCTGGACACCCTGTCGCTGCTTATTAACAGAACTAAAAGCACCTTCTTTTACCTTACTAAAATTGTAAATCTAAATTGTTCTGAGTTTTTAATATTGAGACAACCATTGCTTAGAAACCAGAACTTTTCCTTTAGACGAAGAGAAAAGAATTAGACAAATATATAACTCACATCAAGATCAATTCAGCAAGGAAAGAGAAAACTTATTGCTGGAGCAGGCAAATGGAGAAGCCTTTGAGAGGGGAGAAATGCGATTAGTATTAGGCATGTATGCATACCACTAACGACTGAAAACCAGAGTAAAGAAGCAAATCCACTAAACAAGAAGCATGTGAGGACATTGACAATGGCATGCAGCGGTTAAGGTTCAAGTTTAGCGAATAACTGTAAGGTAAATTACATGTAAGTCAACCGGCATTGGAAACAGAAAGAGCTAAAGCAAAAAGGAATCATTAGAGCACACGCTGGGGACCATCTCCTTGAGACAGCCAAATGCAGACTGAAGTCAGCAGGAGCAAAGGGATGTATGCCGTATGAGGATGAGCGCACCAGAATACAGATTAGTCACAACAGCCAGCCCAGCAGCAACAAACATGCATTGCTGATGGAAGATAACGTAGGCAGGAGGTTGAAAGCTGATGTACTCAGCACAGGGTGATACTGGTGAGTCTAAAAGAAAAAAAAAGAAAGGGAAGAAAGGAAAAAACAGCAATAAAAAGAGAGGGGACTGTAGTAACACAAAACGCTTTTCTTTGGCAGTGGGCATTTACAGGCGGTCCTTGAAAAATAAACTGAACCAAGGCCAGCATGGAGACAACATAAGTTGGCATGAGTAATGTCTATGCAGCTAATTGATTTTTTCCAGTTAGGCATATTCACACTTTGTGAAATAGAGATGAATGACATACACTTTCTTTGGCCTGGACAATTCCCTCTTTGTTAGATCTCTTGTTGGTGTGGATTTATTTCACACATTTTGTTTTGCTGTATGCAAACTGCTGAGCAGAATGACATTTACTACATAAAGCAGGGAAAAAAAAACCAATTTAAATTGAGCTCTGTTAAGGATTCCAAGGAGAATATTTTGTCCTTGTATCAGGAAGTGTGTTAGTTCCCAAATAATTGGTAGGTGAATCAAATAGTCAGTACATGTGGCTTCATCTTTTCAGCTGACCTAACTTTAGCCTTTGAGTTCAGCTGGTGAGCTCTTACCAACTCTTTTCATCCTCTCATTGTGGTCAAAACAGAAGGAAACAGAACAGCTTCTCCAAAGTGGATCCTAGAAGTTGGTGGTGTGACCACCCTATGGCATGTCTCGTAACCCTCATCTTATTTGAGAATGAAACTTGTACTTCTTTTGCCTTCCTTGCTGCTGCTGTGTACTGAAAGGAGATCTCAGAAGCAGAGTCATCAGCTGCGTGGCTGAGACCAACTGATTTCTTTCTGTGTCAGAACTTTGGTCGATCAGTTCCCACATATCATAGAATCATAGAATCATTAAGGTTGGAAAAGACCTCTAAGGTCATCGAGTCCAACTGTCAACTCAACATCACCATGCCCACTAAACCATGTCCCTGAGCGCCTCATCTACACGNGAGGAAATGTCCCCTTCTCACTACAGTGGCCTTCAGAGGCAAGCTAGCGTGGGAGTGTATTGCACTACAGCATATTAAAAAACCACCAGCTCTCAGATTTTAAACTCTTATTTCTAGGTGTACTTTTGCATCACATGCAAGTCATGGCTTTTTTGTTGCTTTTTCTTTTTCTATTTTATTTTTCCTCCCAAGATTTGACACAACTTTTTCCTTGTTCCTTCTCACCATACGCTTTGTTTACTCCATTTTGCCACTTCCTTCACCACACTTGTCCTGTCTTTCCAGAGTTTCCATGTACATTGCACTTCTTGCATTGACAATTGTGAAGAGGACACATTTTGGACTTCACTCCCTTCTGTGAGGCTGGCTTGAACCCTGCATTACACACAGGCTGAATACTAGTAGCACTGCAGTAGCAGCAGAGCATTTGTGCAGATCAACACTCAGTAGAAGACCTATGACCTGCTGTTGCCAAGGTCTGAGCAAACAACTAACTAAAAATTTGGAGGCAGTAGTAAGCCCACTTACCAGACATGTCTGGCTTAGTTGCATATGCTATTGGTAATGCTCTTTTACCCTTCCAGATCATGGCTTTATCCTTCATGCTGCATTTTATCCTGCAAAACAATGACTTTTTCACTCTAAAAATTTTCTCTTTTTCCTATAATGAACAAACTTTTTACCAAGAAGGCCACTGGGCAGTTCCTCAGGGTCAGTCAATTAAGGAGTGTCTTCAATGAAGCATTATCTCCATGTGAGTGTAGCTCTTCAAGGAACATCAAGCACACTATTTTATTTTGCCTTTGTGAAACTGCGCTGAGAGAATGCTGTGACCAACCATGTAACTCTTACTTACAAAGTGCTGTTTGGATGCAGAGGAGCTGTGCTCTGAAGAAGAGCAAATCGGGAAGCTTCACTGGGGAGAAAGGACTGATGGATTTTGGAAGAGGACTGCTCTCTCTACAGCTTCTGTACCCACCTGGCAAAACCTCAACTTTTGTCAACGATTCCTGTAATGCAGAGGTGCTAACAGATTTGCAGAAGTATGTTTAGCTGGGATCATTTATATCCATATTCAGATCTTTACACTCACAAGGCTCATGCTAGGACTTGTGCCTCCTTATTCATACCACTGTAGACACAGAGAAATAAGTTTTCTGCAGAAAGCTTTAATGGAATTTAGGAGCAGAGACCAAGTCTTTATGCACTGCAAAGCCTGCAACAAAGACTACATCTGCTTCTATTGCTTTTCTTGATTGAGAAAGAAAGCATCTTTAACTGCTTTCTTCTTGCATTTATGAAATTTGATACAGCTAGGGAAGAAGTTGGACATCATTCTTTCTTTCTAATTTTCTCAGACTGACATAATAGTTTCTTCTAGTGAAGGTCAAGGGAATTAATAGTCATGGCTATAGCAGCAGTGTGGAGGCCTGCAGAAACAGTCACCGATAGAGGGACACCCCTCTTCCAGGGGGAACAGAAAGAAAATGAGATACTTTGTGGATTGTCCTAGTGGAAAAGCAGATCTCCACGATTTTGCTCTTAAGTGGTGACATCATGTTACATCGTTGTTGCATGAGCTCTAAGTGCAGTGCCTCTGTTAACCTGCTGGGCAGCTCTGCTTCAGCTATGGTATTTCATTAACCTTCCTGGTGTTATTCTTTCTGATCTCTCATTATAGCGATCCCTGTGCAGATTGTTAACATTCTGCCTTTGCAAGTAGAAAACATTATGCGAACTCCCTGGACTTGGTAATGGGAACAGCATGCTAATGTTAATTATAGCAAAGGCATTTGTGAAGCATTTAATGACAACCTTCTCTGTATGTGCTGGCTTCCCAGTCAATACGGAATTACAGATCTTTGTCAATATAAGACAAATCTGTTTTTAATATGGTGTCTTCACTCGACATTACAGGATGACACTTGTTATTCCTAGCTAAAATGTGCGGACAACTTGTCATATAATTTACTCAATAAATTTTACAGCTTTTTCAGTTACATTATCTGAATAATTGCTTTTATTTGGCCAGCTTGGTTTACACAGAATAAGCCACCACTAGGGAAAGGGAAGTTTGACAGTCAAGATTTAAAACAGAAGATTAGTGCTTTAAGTCACACTAATTTAAGAAAGATGTGGAATTTATTCTGAAAGAGAACTGCAGCCACAGCCTATGTACTTAATTGGACTCAAGTGTGCTTCACAGAAGAGCATCCAATCCCTGGCTCCCTCATGTCTTATGCAAAAAAAGTGATATGTGTAAGTTCCTTCCTTAGAACAGATGATATTAATTTCTGTATGTCAGCTTGATTAAAAGGAAAATATTTGTTTGCAAACAGATGTTGAAGGACCTTGTAATTGGGAAGCTGACCTCAATTGCAGAATAAAGTCTCTATGAAACAGTAGCCCACAGCTGCCAGCAGTGAGGACATGATTCAGGCGACATCAGTTGTTGAGGGGTGGTTATGGAGAAACTAGATGTGTACCTTTATTTCAAAACTTTTGTTTCCATTTTCTTTCTTTCTTTTTTTTTCCTGAGAAAAGTGATCTAAATTGATAAGACAATTAGAGATCATTGTGATAATTTAGAAGATGGACTAATCAAACCACCTTTAAGCTTTAAAGCAAAACACTACCAGGCAATGTTTCATTAGTAGCTCACTTTGCAGAAAGGGTTAGTCCACAGTACTTTTCCGCTACTTTTAATTATGTACGCAAATCAACAGTCTTTAACAATCATATCCTAAATTAGCTGTGAGTGTGCAATAACAAGGAGCTGATGCCACATCTTTGTGATTCAGTCTTTGTGGCTGAGGATGAGGTTGAGGTGATCATGCTTGAACGATCTGCAGCAAGTGATGTAAAAAATACAGTCTTGATAGTACTTGCCCCTTCCCAAAAGGGAATCATCTGCCTCTGATGGTGCTTATTTTGCCATCAGTTTGTTAGCTGTCTTTCACTTGTGGCAGATCTTTTGTGTTAGGCAGTATGTATTGCCTATTTTCAGTCCTTTGCAACCTGTTTTCTGTTTTTTATGTTACAGATTCTATGATTGAGTTCCTGTTTACATATTTTCTCATAACACCTAAGTATTGGCCTAAGTACTAATTAAAACCTTTAAAAAACACTTGTCTTTATTTGCTCCTTTGATGATCACATTGCTCACTTATATAAAATGCTTACATGGCATCATGGTATTACAAAAGTCCTGGTTTCAGCTGGGATAGAGTTAATTTCTTCCTAGTGTTGTGTTCTGGATTTAGTATGAGAAGGATGTTGATAACACACTGATGTTTTCAGTTGTTGCTAAGTAGTCAAGGACTTTTCAGCTTCCCATGCTCTGCCAGGTGCACACGAAGCTGAAAGGGAGCATAGCCAGGACAGCTGACCCCAGCTGGCCAAAGGGATATTCCATACCATATGACGTCATGCTCAGCATATAAACAGGGGGCATGGTCCAGGAAGTACCAATTGCTGTTTGGGTATCAGTCGGCAGGTGGTGAGCAATTGCATTGTGCATCACTCATTTTGTATATTCTACCATTATTATTACTATTACTACTACTACTACTACTACTACTACTACTACTACTACTACTACTACTACTACTATTTTCCCTTCCTTTTCTGTTTTATTAAACTGTCTTTATCTCAATCCATGAATTTTACTTTTTTTTTTTGATTCTCTCCCCCCCCCCCCTGGGAGTGGGGAGTAAGAGTGAGCGGCTGTGTGGTGTTTGGCTGCCTGCTGTGTTAAACCACAACACTCACTTATATAAAATGCTTATATGGCATCATGATATTACAAAAGTCCTTATACTGTTGTTGCTTACACTGTTTTAGTACGTTTTTGGTTTGGTTATTTTGTTGTTGTGGTTTGTTTTATGGTAATATAAATATAGCTAATATAGGTATAATATAGGTATAGATTTAGGTATAGGTTTAGGTGTAGGTATAGGTGTAGGTGTAGGTATAGGTATAGGTATGGATTAGTGCCTTTACAATTTATCGAGTGCCATAGGCCTCAGATTTCACTCCACATTCCTTTAGTAGACTGCTCTGCGTAAATAACAAGGACTGCTCTGAAGTAGTTTAAGCAGAACTGAAAATGATGAGAAATCAGCAAAGGAGAAAGGAGGAGTCAGCAGACCCTACCACGTTTTCTTCCCAATCTTTCCATTTTACAGTAATCTCAGTTCAAAATACACATTGTTTATTATCACAACCTACAAAATAATGAAATCAGGTGAAAAAACCAGAGGTTTAAAAGCTGATGGGGTGGGGAACGAGAGGAAGGTCTTTATCTCTTTACCTACCTTATCTACCTGTTTATATCAAATACACAAATTTACATCAAATATCAAGCTTTCCTCTGCATATCCTAACATTGAACTTATTATTTATGAAAATGAAAGCAGAGATTCTACAGAGACTCATATGATGTCTGAAAGCCAGGATTTGAGGAAAACACCAATTTTTTGTGACACTAGTAATCAATGATCAGCCTTACTATTTATTGTTCATTCAGTGGCATAAAATGTCAAAGGATGATAGACCATAGCAAAATATAAATCTGCTATTTCACTTAACCACAGATCAGGGAAACTTCAGTCCTGTTTTAATAAGATACTTCAGCTAACTTCCATGTATCATGAGCATTTCAAGACCACTAGCTCAAATACGTTCTTTTCTGGTGTAAAGCTAATTCTGTGCAGCCTGGTGCTCATGCATTGCTCCACAGCGAGTGCAGGCTGCCAAGAAATCACCTTTACTTACAACCACCTATTTCTCAGTTTGCCCTCATGTAAGAAACTGTAAACCAAAAATCACTCAGGGAATCAGATATACATACACACATGCACGCACACACACACACACACACACACATGCACACACTATATGCTATACACTTGTACAGTAGTGGGCAGCAGCCCCTTCTGCCTTCATTTGCTTTTAGTTCTGCTTTTAACTCTAAGAGCTTTCTTTGCTAACAATGCATCTTGGCTAACTAACTATGTATCTGTTTCCATTAGAAGCTGTGGAAATCTTGAAGTTTGTTTCTATTTGCTGGACTTCCGCTGCCCAGGGATGCTTTCTGCAGTGTCTGCGTTTACCGGCGTATTCCTGCTGCTGCTGGGCCTGCTGACATGGTAGAGTCTGATTACTTTTATCATNAACTTCAGTCCTGTTTTAATAAGATACTTCAGCTAACTTCCATGTATCATGAGCATTTCAAGACCACTAGCTCAAATACGTTCTTTTCTGGTGTAAAGCTAATTCTGTGCAGCCTGGTGCTCATGCATTGCTCCACAGCGAGTGCAGGCTGCCAAGAAATCACCTTTACTTACAACCACCTATTTCTCAGTTTGCCCTCATGTAAGAAACTGTAAACCAAAAATCACTCAGGGAATCAGATATACATACACACATGCACGCACACACACACACACACACACACATGCACACACTATATGCTATACACTTGTACAGTAGTGGGCAGCAGCCCCTTCTGCCTTCATTTGCTTTTAGTTCTGCTTTTAACTCTAAGAGCTTTCTTTGCTAACAATGCATCTTGGCTAACTAACTATGTATCTGTTTCCATTAGAAGCTGTGGAAATCTTGAAGTTTGTTTCTATTTGCTGGACTTCCGCTGCCCAGGGATGCTTTCTGCAGTGTCTGCGTTTACCGGCGTATTCCTGCTGCTGCTGGGCCTGCTGACATGGTAGAGTCTGATTACTTTTATCATGAAGAAATTGTGAAATCTATTCTAGGGACTTCATTTGGTCCTGTCATATCTCCTCATTTTCCTTGTTGAGAAATTAAGCCTATCATGGTATAGCTGCTTCTTTCCTCCATTATATTGTTCCCTCCAAAGCTTTCTCTTTCAGTTTCTCATGAGTTTGTGTCACTTTGTGGAGATTCCTCTCCGAATTAATCTGATTGTGACTCCTTAGCTCTCTCTCCTTCTCTGTCCTGCATATTGGTATGACCATCCCACAATGCAGTGCTTGGGCTCAAAGCAGAGCTCTAAATATAGAAATAAATACACTCAACAGAGTATGCATTTTTATTCAAAATTATTGTTTTATATAACTTAATAATCTTCTCTCTGTCTGGTTCTCCAGACCTCCCTTAATGGTTCTATATTCATCCCTTTCCCTTGCTAAGTTCACGTTATCATCCAAACCAATATTCCTTCACAAGTTATGACTCAATAACTCCTCTACCTTTCCTTTTCTTAGTCTGAAAAGGATATTAAATTGCTAATTACCTTCTATTGTAGTATTGGAAAATATTTTCTCACAAATATCAATTTCATGGTAAGAGAGGAAGGTAATGATACAGTTATAATCTCACCTTATTTTTTTATATCAAATCAGAATGATACCTGTTTACTACTTTCAGGCATCCCATTTGCTCTGAGAAAACTTCATCATATTACTTTATTGAACTGCCTCTACACTTACCAAGATTGTGCCTCCAGATCATTCAGTGTTTATGTTTCCAGCTGCTTGCATAAATGACAAGGAATGCCCTCTAACAATGCTGGGGCACAAAGTTAACTTCCGCAGTTCAACTGAGAGGGCTTGTTATTTTCTTTGCTTCCCATCTTCCTCCGCTTCTTCCACTTGGAAATATTTACAGGACCTTTTTTTTTCCCCTCTTGGCACTGTGTAAGGCTGAGTGGTAAACATGTACTTCACAGGAAATTTGTTCCTTATTTTTCTTACACTTCATTGCAGCTCCCAAACTACTTAACGCAAGATGATGGGGTTTGTACCCTGCTTGATACAAACCATGAGCAAAATGGAGTATGTAGCTGGTCAGCTCCACCATTAGCAGAAAGAGCTCCTCTATACTCATTGATCTCCATGGTACAAATTAGGTACTACCTGGGCTACCACCACTGAAATGAAACACCTATTGAAATGCAAATGAGCAGCCACTCAAAGGCTGAGCAACCCTTTCATTACTGTTAGGAATTTGTGTCTTATTTTGTAAGTGCATGTAGGATGTGTGCATTTTCCTAACCTTTCCTAAACAGCAGAGACAATTTTCATTTCAGTTTTGAATTGAATCTGTCAAATATGCTTTGCCTACCAAATAGAGTGGGATTTAAACATAATTGTGCACCTTATAAAATGCCAGCTGGCATAGTAGGGTTATCTTGTTTAAGTGGGGGCCTTTTTCATGGAAGCTCTATTAAGCATGTTCTTGTCTCATTTGATACATCACATGGCTACTTTACAGTGGCTTGGGCCTCAAGACTCAGGAGGGTGGGCCATCCTTCACAAACATCTGTGGTATTTTCACTGCCCCAGTTATTAGATGGCAGTCTTTATGCTTCCATAATTTATGAACTGCTTAATCTGTTCTGTTTGTATAAATGCTCATTAAGAATCTCTACAGGCTGTGCAAGAGATTATTAGTCATAATTGCTCCGGGAAGCCATGTGTCAGCAAGTGCCCTAGGAAGTGACTTGCTCGACCTTTTAATTTAACAGGAAGGAGAATGAGCAGTAACACAATATGAAGAATAGTTACAAGTTTGCACATCTCTCTTTGCCTTCATGTATGTGGTTGTAGGTCCTGTGTGGGGGTGTTAAGTCACACATGTTGATGAATATTTCTAAGGTATATTCCAGTCATGAAGACTATGTTGTATGGTTTGTTAGCTGTGGGTTTATGTGGTCTGAGGGATTTTTTACCATTTGGGCCCCTATTACTGCATGGGGTTGGAGTTTAAAACAGTTCCTATCATTAAGATGTCCAAAGCTAACACCATATTCAAATGAGCATGCAGGCCATCAAATAGACTCTCTGAACAGAGACTATCTTCATCCCTGAACTCATGAAATAGCATAAACTTACTCTGAAGAAGCTCAGCAATGACAAATGCAGATGCATATTAAAAACAGAGAACAACATGAAGTCCTCATTGTTTAAAGCTTCCTTTTCCCCCCCCCCTCAAGTTATGTGCAGTTAATCCAAACTTACTTTCTTTTCTATAGTTCCATGAATAATACTGAAGACAGTGCACATAGGCAATGTATATTCAAAAAAACCCAAAACGATTGAAACGCTCTTGACTTTGTTTGAATGTATGAAATAAAAAGGTGCTACATTCTTTGGTGATATTTTTGCATTAATGTCTCTTTTCTGCTTTCACTGTTGCTTTAAGTTACACACTCATGGATGGTCAAGTGGATGGCACATGGGAAATAAAGATTTTTCTCCTTGCATAGCCGTTGGACTTGTCATTAAGTGTGTCCACACTCTCCTCTTTCCCCTCTCTACCTCAGTTTCTCCATGAATAAAACAAAGTAGTTGTAGTCCTGTTCCAGAGTACTTCCAAATCCATTGGAAAGGCACACTGATTTTATTATAGATATTGCATATTTGCATACTGCCACAAAGATTCTATTTTCTCCTTCTTTTTCTTTTCTTGTTTTCAACTGGTTATCTCTGGAAGTTACCATGGCTTTAAGAATCTTTCTAATACTTAGGTCCATTTATGAAAATTAATTTTTAAAAACTGCGACAGTCTGCATGTCCTAGTTGATAACTATGCTTATAATTTAGCTTGCCATTATCTTACCTATAGGAGAAGGTCTGCCCGTGAACATGTATGGTTCCATCCCTCATAAACTGATCTTTATGATTAAACTAATCAATGAGGCTTCTTTTTCTCCTTACTATGACTTTAAGCACCTTTTGGAAATGAGACTATGGTTTAGTTACAGATGTGCTAATAAGGTTCCTTTTGAATAATATGATAATCTTTTTGGATGGATCTTTGCATCTTTCAACAAAAAGATGATGATCTGGTAAAAAATGATTGATTAAAACCCTACAGTGATGTATTTAATTTTCCCTGAACCATTAACAAGTATTTCTGATGTGCAGGTTACCAGATACAAAACCTCAGCTTTCCTTCTAGAAACCAATAAATGTTACTGCTTATGTTCAAACTTATTGATGCTTTCTTTTTTAATATAAATTGTTTTTAAAATCTGGCAAAATGATCAGTGCTAATCACAGATATTTCTCTTCCAAATTTCCTGTTGTTTAGCGATTCTGTCAAGTTCTCATTTAATAGTTTTTTTAATGAGGTTGAGGATTAGTTTAGACAATTTAAGTAATTTTATGTGTGATTTACATAAATTTCTTGTTAATTAGAGCATCACTTAGGAGCCTATAAAGAAAAAAGGTTGTCTATGTATGTCATTTCAGCAGTGGAATATTCTTGAATAGACAGCGTGACTTCACATGTACTCATATAATGATATTGCAAAAGATACCTTTGGGAAAAAATAAAGCAAAATCTTTTCTTTTTTCAGTCTCTATTTAAATGTAGAGTAAAATTAGCAGGGTGAGAATTCTAGCAATCTCTTTCTAAAGCCTTGTTAAGGTGTTCTTAGAGTAACGGAGCTAAAATTTGGGTTTGCATTCCTAACTTCCATACATTCATTGTCAGTTTCATTGACTCGGAAGATCATTGACTCTGAAGATAGCAGAGATATGCACATGGTACATTATAGACCCCTTTGTGGATCTTGTAGGCCCAGATTCTCTGAGGATTTTAGCTTTTTAAAGCTTTGGACAATGCACCAAGGAGTCTAACTGACTTTCAGACACTAAACCTTTCTCCTTTTCTTCTTGGTGTTGGTACTGGTGTGCACCAGAGAACTTTAGTAAATGTATTCTACAATGGTGCAACTCCAAGCTCAATCTCTCTAACCCTGTTTACAGCGATGTGCGTATCTCTTCTGCGCAGTGCAATTTAATAATTTCAGTTCCTTATTATCTGCCCTTCTTTTTCTGTTTTACCTTACAAACACATGCACATATATCAGAAAAGTCTTTCTTCTCTACATTGCTTTCCTGTGTAGACATTTCATTTTATCATGTGGGGTCTCCTGTTTCACTTCCGATGTTTTGCTAGTTTCATGTACTTTATTCTAAGTGCTGTTACTCATGTTTTCTTAAGTATTTTCTCAAATGTGTAAGTTTTACAATGTAATACTCTCATTCACCTTCTTTCATGAAACCCTTCATTAACATGAAGGGAGTCATAAGTAACTGTCTGGGTCCTTTCTGGTTTATAGAAGATTTGGGAAACTTAAGTCCAATTCACTGCTCAGCTACAAACTTCATTTATAGTGCTTGATAAGTCTCCTAAGATCCAGAGCTTAAGTTAATGATAAAGCAACCAGAGTTGCTTATTCATGTCACAGAAATTTGGAGAAGAAAAGATACACTGCAAATATTGAGGAATTCAGTGCGAAGACACTGTGCACCCCTAAGTTATCCAGACAGATAGACATCCATGACAAAGTTCCCTCTTTTCCAAAAAGGTTTTAATTTGCTTTGGACATGCTTTGTATGACAATAGTTCACATTTCCCTTGATTTAAGGAATTATCTTGGCAATCCTTCTTGAAGAAGTTGCCTTTGGAGGTGGAGAAGGGGTTTTGCTGTCCCTGAGAACTGTGTCAGTTGCTCCTCCAGGTTTTCAGTGCTCAGATGGTTCGACAAGAGGGAGTTATGCCCTCACGGAACAAAAGGCACAGCACAAACACAGATCCTGTACTTCCAAATGGACAGTAATTTTGGTGGGATATACTGTGGAAATGAAGGAAAAAAACCTTTTGAGAAGTAAGGAGAAGGACCAATGGAAAATTTTCTCAGGGTCTGCATAGTTCCTGTTTTCATCTCTTTAAAACTGGGAGAATTGTTGTTAAACAAAGATGAATTACCTTTTTTTTTCTTTTCCTGAGTGAGAGACACTGTACAAAAGCAAGTTCATTGTAATTTCATGACTCATCAAAAAGTGAAGAAACCTACTCTGTGATTCAAAGCAGAATGTAGCGAAGAACAAGTTACCAACTGCCACTCTAGTCTAACATGTATGTTAGGAATTTTTATTGAATCAGGCAAAGTTTTTGCCTGTTTTTAGAGCTATGCATAGTTTAATAGCTACAGCATTTTACTTCAAATTTTAATTTTACAAACTTTCATTGCTAGGTAATTCTTCATTAACTACATCAGAGACCCTTTCAGAGTGAGAACAACAGTAAGCATCGTAATATTTGGCTGAACAGGCTCCTCCAAAAAAAGCTCAGAAAGGCTAATGTTGTCAGGGTGAAAATAGAAGCTGAGATCATGTTTGGTTGTCTAATTAAGAATTACTCAGTTCTGCAGTCCTGTTTATAGGTACTGTTGTAAAAGATTTTTATGCTGTTTTCCCTCTCTCTGTGTTTACAGACTTGGTCAACAAGGTCTTTCTTCTAAGAATAATAACCACAATCTCACAAAGAAATAACAAATTGTTGATTTTGTTCCCTAATAATTAAAAAAAGAGAACAATTAGATCTGTAAAAATGCCTGATGTAAAAGACAAATAAAAACAAACTTAAAGGGAAACTTAAGGGAGGTATAGCTGCAGAGTTCTGCCAAAAATCCAGGGAAACAAAATCACATATTCTGTAAAAAAGTCACTGATCATTCTACAAAAGGCAGTGAGCAGAAAAAACGGAGTCCAGGAGAGAGCATTATTACAACAGTGCGGCACAGAATTATAGACTCTCAAGCTTCCTACACTCCTCTGGCAACATCATTCTTTGAGCTATAACATTTGATTCAGAAATATCAAAAAACCCCCAAAAAACAACCAAACAAAAAAACCAACTCCAAAACACATTTGGAGGAAAGGAATGAAAATAATAAGGGATCTGGAAAACATGACCTATAAAGAGCAATGAAACAAGCTGAAGTTTTTCAGAGTATAGAAGAAAATCTAGAGATTGGAAAAAAGGGACATAATAGCAGAAGGCTATTTCAAAAAGGAAGGGAGGCTAGTCTATGGGGGAGATGGGAGAAGAAAGTTTAAATTGCAGTAAAGGACATTTAAACTAGACCTTAGGAAAAAAGAGTGTCCATGGTAAGAAGTGATGAAGTAAGGAAATAGAAGGGTATAGCATCACCAGAGGAAACCCTCTCAGGTCTCACAGCCACCTCTCTGGAATGACTAGGGTATACATCACCCTGCCAGAGGGCATGTACACTAGACTGGTTGAAATCCGGAAGTCCCTTCCAGTCCTCCGGTCACTAACCACAATTATGTCCCCATCCAAGAGTACTTACTGAGGATGTCCAGCAACTATCTTCTCCCAGGCAAAGACTACACAGGAATTTTGCACTGGCCAGGGGAATAGGGAGGTTTGTCATTCTCTGTTTTTCACCAACCGTGAAGAGGTCTCCATCAGCGCCACTTAAGTGTGAGATTCACATTTCACTTTTCAAAATGTGTCATACATACCAGCACTTAAACTGAAGGAACAACAGCATCTTCATACTGTGTTAGCGCCAGAATCTACCTATATTATAAGGGAAAATATTAACCTGTGTATTCAGAAGAAAAATACTGAACAGTTATCTTGTCAATCCCTTGCAATGTTCACAAAAAAAACCCCAATTAAACCCTTCTGTAGTATTACCTTCAGGCTTTTTAGTCATTCAAAAATGTTGAATGAAGTTTCTAGAGAAAAGACCTATAACAATTTGAAAAGTGGCTGCATGCTATAGTTGCCCTTTGATGATACCTGACTATTAACAAAATTCAAATCTAGAGCTCAGAGCTATCACAGCCATGGGTGTAACACTATGTAATGTTTTCTAAAAGATATAACAAAATGAGACTGATCAAGAAGTGATCCATTCTTTCAGAAATTTTCATATTTCAGAAAATTATGTTTTATACATATGATATTGAAGTGATTGATAGAATGCTTAATAGAGTATAATTGATAATTAATATGAAGTACCAAGAAGTAGCACTATGTAAATTCAATATAAAGTTGAGCCTACCAGGTCTTCTGTGACATCTCATGACACCCAGGCACCCAGACTCTGGTTATGTATTTTTCAACTTCTCTTGAAAACTACAAAAGTCCTCCTACTGTATCTTACCTGCTATGAAACATGGAGGTCTAAAAGCTCTGATATTTCATATTTAAGACCTTACCACTACACAAGTGCTATTTCATTTCTGAGATGGTCACATTCACACTCAATGAATAAATATTTAGGTTATTGTTGGAGTAACACAGCGCCTTGAGTTCTATATTTAGATTTGTGGGTTAGAGCACTTGACGTAAATCCTTCAGAGATAATGTATGCTGCAGCTCATATCAGTTAAACCCTTCCAAATTTCCTCATTCAACTTGGTTACAAAGTTGCCATGAAGGAAACATGATGCCCTGCAACACCCAAGTCATATCACAGTAAAATTGGTTGCTGACTTCAGTGGAGTGCAGGATTGCTCCTTGGCGGAGTTCCAGTGATTATGTGATAATCTTTCCTTTTTTTCATAGAAGTTAAAGAAATCACTGCACTTTGATTAGCATACAAGCAACTGAAAAACAGTAGAAAGTAAAGGCAGGCTTCTGACAGGGCTTCATACATGTTCCTGATGGAAGAGAGTAAAACGTTGTGAAAAGATGGAGTACTACTAGAAGGTGGAAGACACAAGAGAATTTGAGTTCAAACAGAAAACATACAACATTTAATCTACCTGAGCATTTTATATGAGCTGGAATGTAACTCCTCACAGAAGTGATGTTCTAGTGAAGTTCGAATATTGATCTTTCAGATGACTGTATTATGTTTTCATTGATGACCCAGTCACAACACAGTGAAGGTATTGGGAAATTTCTAAAGGACATAAAATTGGAAGGTATCATTGGTGCATAAGAATATCTCCATGCTCTACATGGAGAAGTGAATGGTGATCAAGGTAACTGTGGTAAATGGAGTAAGAACAGGATGAAACTGCAAAGTGTAAAATATGAACTCTGTGCAGCTGAGGTCTAATGCAAAGAAATGATTTTCAGAGAATCTAGATGTGAAAATAACCAAGGAGGAAAGACATTGTGAGTCACAGTCCCCAAGGTTACTACTTCTATTTCAACATTTACTGTCAGAAGAGTAGGTGTGTAGAGACATACTCTTAGCTTCAAGACAACAGGTCTGCGGGAGTGTCCTTCTGAGGCTCTATAAAGAGGCAGGGAAGATGAAATTTAAAATGTATTTGTAAACAGGAGAAGCAGTGCTGTAAAAGATTTAAGCTGCTAAGATCAGGCATAGTACATGCGTAACCTATAAAAATTGTCTGAGATTTTTTAGTTGAAAGGTTAATAAGCCTGTCCCCAGGAATGGAAAATAATTTTGTAACACTCTGATTGTGTTCTTTTACTGCGGAAAGGCAAAAGTGACATCTGACAAGGCCTTTATAACTGAGACTTTTATCCATTAAAAGCTCTACACAACCAATTTGCACAACTTTCTGAAGTAATTCAATAGGAAGTGTTTGTTTTCTTCAAAACTAAAGTTTCTTTGTCTAGGTATAAGGCTATTAAAAAAAATAATTTGAAAATAATGCTTACAATTGCTGCTTTGGGATTGAACAGAGGCAGCTGTGGACATTTGGCCACACATTCCTTGAAATAGGTGTTGAATTTCCATCATAAAGTGATTAGCCTACACACAACAAATTTCACACAGCATACTTTTACTTGAAGGCAGTATGAAGAGGAGCAGCAGGTCTCTGCTCTGTAGAATGTTCCTTGTTTCTTTGCAAGAGTTCATGCAGTCCTGCTTGTTGTTGTTGACTGATTCATATTTTAATGTTTTAATGTCTCCTTAATTGTTTAAGGAGAGAGAGGTTTTTTGTAAGCATAGTTCATACTTGTTCAGAAGAATTGACCTGTAGCCCATAACTTTTGAGTTTGAGAACATTCACTTAAAAGGTGTAGGATTATATCGAGAAGCTTGTTTCAGTTTCATTAATGACAGCTTTCTTGTGACAGTTGTGTTTATTTGCCTTTTTGTATAGATAGGTTTTTATGTTGTTCCGGGAGTAGTCTTCAAGCACATAGCTGCTGTGCTGCTTCTTCCACAGTAAAAAATTTACCATCATCTTTTTTCCTGTTGGTTTGTTTTTTTTTTTTTTTTTCCCAGCTGCTCTGTATATGGCCTATATATAACATAGCTTAAATTACAAAGAGGTCAGAGGTAGCAAAGGTCTGTCCTTCAGTTTCAATTTCCTTCGGTATAAATTTGTAGACCGAATCAGGAAAACAACTGGGGTAGTACATAGAGATTTCTCATCTGTTCTTCAGTTTCATAATTTTGTCAAAGTAGAATAATTATATCCTGTGTACTTGGTATTTAACTGTATTCAGTCTGTGCACAGTTCCTGAATAGAGGAGCTTAGCAATTTTAGCTGCATAAAGCTCTTCTGGCAATCCTCACCCTGCAACAGAGAAAGATTTGCAAGCAGCTGCTGCTGAATAAAATATGTCCCAGTTAATAAAATGAAAATATACTGATGAATAAAAAACCACAATATGGTGAATAAAAAGTGGCGGTGAATAAAATATGGTGAATAAAATACAAGTTCAACAGTCCCTTTCTTTTTATTGGAACCTGGTTCAGCCTGGAGCAGAGGTGGCTTTGAGGCACCTAATAGTACCCCACCACCAACGGGGCAGGGATTGAGGGGGCAGGGATGGGCTCTTCACAATGGTACCTGGCAGGAGGGCAAGAGACAGCAGCATCAGCTACAACTAGAAACACTCTGTCTGGATATAAGGAGAAATCTTTGTTCCATGAGGACTGGCAGGCAGTAGAGCAGGTTGCTCAACCTGGGAGTTTTTCAAGGGGTGATTAGACAAAACCTTGAGCAACCTGGTTTGATCAGCACCTGACTGCTTTGAGAAGGTGGGTGAAAGACAACCTTCCCAAGGACCCTTCTAATCTGAATTATGCTATGATCCTATGACTATACGGAGTAAGCAGCTCAACAACACAATATAGAAAAGGCTTAACAATTCAGTAACTTCAGTAATTTCTCTCCAAAAAAGAGTAAGCCAACAGCTAATTGTTTATCCTCTCTAGGAAATCTGCGTATCAAGAGCCTACTATTTCACTTCTCATCAGTATTCAGATAAACCCACAGATTCTTGGGCAAACCCTGAGAATGGGGGTGTGAACATAAGCTTCCACAATTACAACGAAGACAACAAAGTCTTCAACTTACTCTCAGCTGATATTACTGAAATGGCAGTAATACTAAGCTTGTTTTTTGGTAAGACTAAGGCATAACTTCTAGGTAAGGAGCAGTTTAAATGAATTCAGGTAGTTAACAATGAAAAAGGCTGCGAGATGCTGGGCAGGTTAAACTTGCAGGAGCTAGATTTGAATTCAGATATTTGCCACAGCTTGAAAGAAGTTTCTGATTCAATAATTTTCTTTTAGTCTTCAGAGCTGTCACTGTATTTAGAAATAAACAAGTGTTATTGTGCAATATTCCCCCGTGACTTCACTAAGCTTCACAGTAGGTGAGTACACTAGTAATTAATGTAATGGGAAATGACATTTATTGTGGATGCAGAGGATGCCATTTTTTTTCCTCTTCTGAAAAAAGCAGATCCAAGTAAACTGCTGAAAGAGAGATGTCTCACAAGACTCTGTTCTCCCTTGTTCTGACCCAGGACTCATAAAGGGCGTGCCTTCCTGCTCAGATTGAGTTATTTCCATGTCTCTGTTTGGTTGTGCATGCAGAATTGGAGACAAAAAAATACCTCTCTTGTTGCAGCCCAGTGAACATGAGTTTTGGCATGACTATGGTTTGTGCTGCTGAGGCAGAGTCTCAGGACAGCTCTGGCTTTATCTTGACCTGAGCTGTTTTAGCTTTTTTAGCTGAGACAGCAGCTTTTAAGGAGTCAACTAACTATGAACTAGATTTGGTTTAGTTGTTACTTGGTTTATAATGATAACAAGTAGTTGTGCTCTGTGGACTGAACTGTCCATTACTGTCCGTGACTGACTAAAATGTCATGTGGCAGAGTGCAGAGACTGGACCAGAGTGCTCAGTCTTTTAGCATAGATCACAGTGGTCACCAAAGGGATACAGCCTCATGTTTTTCAGGTGAAGCCAGTTTTGTAAATGACAAACAGAAACAGAAAGATTGAACAACTGGGAAACAACAGAAAAAGATACAAACCAGACCAACCAAACAAACAAAAAATCCAAGCAGATTTTCCTGAGAAACTGATAAAAATAAACCCTAGTGGACCCAAGACTGAGAAGACAGAAGTCCCCATCATTAAATCACAGTGAGGAACCGAGGATGGTGACAACTTACCACAACGCCCACTTCTCAGTTGCCCCACCTCACATTGCACTCATGGACATCTGTATCCTGGGGAACATTTGAAGGGAAAGCAAAGCATCAGAGAAAAGGGATACATTCTAAAAGACTTTATCTTATAATGGTTTTTAACCACACTGTTGCTATTGAGATTTGGTTTATATTAAATAGATAATTTAGAATTCAAAAGTCAGTATTTTTGCTTGAGCCCTGCTGTATTGTCCTTCCAGCAGATATAGGGGTTGCTAAAGTCCCCCATGAGGACCAGGGCCTGTGAACATAAGGTTTCTTACACTTATTTGAAGATCCCATGTATTTCTTCTACCTGATCAAGAGGTCTACAACAGCATTCACGTTGGTGTGCCCAATAACCTTCACCCAAAAGCTCTCAACTGACTCCTGACCCATCCCAAGGCAGAGCTCCCTTGCGGTTCAACTGCTCTCTCACATAGAGGGTCACTCTCCCTCGTCACCTTCCAACTGCCCTTCCTAAAAAGCCTGTATCCCTCCATCACAGGATCTTCAGTCATGTGAGCTTTCACCCCATGTCCCTGTCATCTCAGTGAGGTCAAGGCCCCGTAACTGCACAAAGACTTCTCACTTCTCCTGTCCACTCATCGTGCTGAGTGCATTTGTGCAGGGGCATTTCAGACTGACACCCAAGCACACTGTTTCCCCAGAAGGAGCTTGAGAGCCTTCTCCATAAAGCTGTTCTGCAGGTATGTCCTTCTTTAAGTGTTTATGCTTGAAGGGATTCCACTGCCGCTCTGTTTTGTTGATTGCTATGTCTTTTCTATTACCATCACTCTGGACGCTTGGCTCACCCATCCTATTCCCAAATTCCTTACATGTTCTTTATGGAATCATTCCCATTCCTGTTATTTCTTATTTAAGGTTCTCTTCTACCTGGTTGGCCAGACTGTTGGCAAAGATACTCCACAGTAGGGAAAACAGCACGAATACTACATTTGACTTAGTTTCATCCAAAGGCGTCTTAAGTTTCTGCATTCAGAGATCATCTTGCGCCATGCATTTACACTCATACTTTGTCAAATTTAGCTGCCACAGAGCTTCATATAAGTTGCTAAAACTACAATAACACACTTGGATCTGGAATTATTTGCTGCAGGGGTTTAGTCTCCAAAATTCTCACTAAGGCAATTAAAGCAGAATTCAGTTAAGTAATAGGAAATTTCCAAGCAGCACAAATCTTTAAGATGAAATAACGGATATAGAAAACTTGCAGGTGTTGAATCTTCTAGCCAGGTATGCCTAGCTGCATGTTACAATATTGGAAAAAAAACAACAGCAACAGCAACAACAACAGTAATAATATTCCTGTTCAGGGAAAAAGAAAGTGGAGAAAGGAAAAGACAAGCTGGCTGAAAATTCATGGACATGTGTTTGGCAACATCCTCCCCATTCATTGATGTATTTGGAAACATGTTTCCTGGCCAAAATTATAATGAAGAAAAAGTAGAGAAGTAATGGCAACTGAGGAGTGTCTGAGTTAAAGAATAATGCACATCTCAGGTCTTAATTTACCATATTCAGTGAGTACAGAACTCCTCTGGACTTCTTTTCCTTTCATTGTTACCAATAAAACCAGAATGTTTTAGGGAGAGAACCTTACACACAGTGAGCTTCTCTTATAAAGTATCTATGGTTATCTGGAAATATAAATTGAGAAAGCAAAATATACCAAACATTCTGTTAGGTTTAAACAAACAGGGAGATGATTCAATTTCTTCTGGAAAATACATATTGCTGTCCTATAAACATGTCCCACATTCAGACAGGAGACATACATCTTTACCATGAAGTCACATTGCAACTCGATCCCTCTGTAAGTTTTTTACAAAATGCAGGATTTTTCTCAGAGCAATGTGAAGGGCAGAATTGAGGAAATAGAAGTTAATGTTTCTGGATTTCTTTCCCACTTCTCTCACAAAGCTTGTAAAATTTACTTTCATCTATTCAAATACTCTAGATTGTTTAGCTGTATTTTAAAAAAAGGATTCCAGCTGAACCCTTATTATGAGATGTCTGTGCTTTAAGTTTATTGCATGAACATGTAGTCTAACAGGTTGGCAGCAGCTAGCAGCTTAAAACAAGAGTAAAAAGGGGGACCTAGCTGCAGCTTCGTTACAGGCAACACCCAAGGAACAAGCTGAGTCATGATGTAAGCCACCTCTGGCAGGAGCTGGACACCCACCATGCCAATTCTTTATTGCATGTCACTTCTAGGCTGCCACCTCACCTGGCTAGCTGCCAGGGCTGGGGAGATCCTGATAATACCCTCCACAGTTGGGCTTATGTCATCCTCCATCCAGACTATTCTTCCATCTCTTCATGAATTGTAATTCACGCGATAATAGAAAGTACTCCCCTATTTGGGTTGAGGAAATGTATGCCAGCAAACAATGCATTTGTAAAAGAAATACAAACTTTACCTCAAAAGACATTTACATAAAGACAAAGTGTCATTGTGCTCTTCCTGAAAAAAACAAATAAAGTTTCCACTTAATAAATTGTCAGTTCAAGAGTTAAACTCTATTTCTAAGTTTTAGCTTGTGAATGGTTTTTTTTTTCAGATGGAAGAAGTGGTATGTTTGAACCAAAAGTGTGCCTTTAGTTCACCTACCAAACTAGTCATGGAAAAAAAAAAGGAATCTGCACAGATTTTATTTTGTTATTCCTTGGCATAATAACATAATTAGAGTCACCTCATGCCTATTATTTCCTCATCAAGTAATGCAGGAAATAATTACTCTACAAATACAAACTCTGAGTCTCCAGTTTCTTTGCTGGTAATTCCCTGACAGAGAAAAGAAAATAATGCATTTACCAATAGCCCAAGATCAGGCAATATGGTAGTGTCAGACTGTTTTACTCTGCCAGGATGACAGCCTTTTGAAAATACTGCTAATTGCACAGTAATGATTTCTCATTAAACAGGCCATAATTCAGCACAATGTCTCTGTCTTGGGATTTTCCTGTTTAATTCATTTGCTATATCTATTAAGTATAGTTTGAATATTGTTCTACATTGTCTCTCATGGAAGATGTTGAGTCTATCTTGGTAGATGGGGCAAAATTCAGTAATTGGATTTTAGTTTAGTCTTGGATAGTGAAGACTTAGAACTGCCCTGGGGCTTTATATGCTGAGGAGAGCTGTCAGAGTACGGAGAGTTTGCAGGTTGGAAGGCACAACTGCTTCTGCTCAAAAGGTTGGGTATATTGAAATGTTTCCATGAGTACTCACAGGTTTTTACTATTCATCTCAAAATACCAATTTGGATATACCAAACTTAAATAACTGGAAGAGCCAGAGGGATTGTAGTTTTCCCTAGTTGAAACAAAAACCAAAAAAGGAGTGGTCTTCAGGTTAAATCTCCAAAAAGGCTTAATCAGGATGCTTAACTTCTTGGCTTAGGAGTATACGCCCATTTGGAAAAAAGAAGTTCCCTACTCCCTGCATGTAAATGTTGTAGTCTTAGCAGGGCTGATTATCACCATCTTTAGGATCCAGCTGGACATGGACCGGCTTTGTCACTTCTTTAGCTTATCATCTTCCCTCAAAGGCTTTTTAACCACATCTACCAGCATATGGAAAGGGCATTTCCCTTCATTAAAAGATAGAAAGACACAAAACTAGCAGTAACATCAGAAATGTGACTATTGTCAGCTTAACTGTCCTTCTCTGGTCTTTGGAAATCTCTCCCAACCACCATGATCTTTCAAAGATCATAGAGAATGGTGTTGCAAAAGACATCAGCCAGATCTCAGCATGGTGGGTATGGCCTATTGGGACACCTGGACTTGTGTGGGTTGAGTTCTCACAAGTGATCCCTGACTCGACCCTCATCTGCCCTTGGTCCTTCTCCTCCCCCTTGAACCCTTTCTCTAAGCACAGAGGTTGGGGTAGCTCAGCCCTGTCTGTGTCTACTGTCACTGAAACACCCACCCCTTTCAGCAATGGGCCCACATTTTTCCTTGTTCACCCTTTTATTACTAACAAAGTCAAAGACACTCTTCTTGTTCTTGACATGCACTGCAAATCTCCAGCTGAGCTATGGCTTTCCTAACACCATGCCTGCATTCTTGGACGGTAAGAATTCCCTCTTTGTAGCCTGTCCCTGCTTTCTTCTGTGCCTTTTTGAACTGAAGCTCTACCATGAGTTTCCTGCTTAGCCAGGATGCTGTCTTAATGTATTTACTTGTTTTCCTGAGCATCAGGATGAACTATTCATATGCCTGGAGGATGCCATCCTTAAAAGCCTGCTAACTTTCCTGAGCACCTTTGCCTTTCAGAGCTGCCTCCCATGGGACCCCACCCAGTAAGTTTTCTGAGCAAGCCTAACACTGCTAACCTGACGTCCTGGATCTGTACTTAACTACTTTCCTTCCATAATCCCCACAGGATCTTGAACACCTCTATATCAGGCTCCCTACAGTCAAGGTTGCTGTTGATTATCACTGCTCTGACCACTTCTTCCTTGTTAGTGAGCAGCAGATCCACGGCTACATCACCCCAGGCTGGTCCTTCCAGCATCTGCCTTATCCCTGACACCATTCAGAATTCTCTTGGATGGCTCATGTCCTGTCATCTTTCCCTTGCAGCAGATGTCAGGGAAGTTTAAGATCCCCAAGAGTGATCCCCCAAGATCCCCCAAGGGGCAGTGATCAGAGCCTTCATCACATTGTTTAAAGAAACTTCATCTGCTTCTGCCTCCAAGGTGGTTGGTAACAGCCCCCTGAGTGTCACCCCTTTTCCTGCCCTCTCCTCTGGCTCTCTGGCTTTCATCCACACATTGCTCATCCTATAGGGGACCTCCACACACCCCAACCTCTTCTTCACATAGTGGGTCACCCCCTCCTTACTGTCACTGCTTCCCTCTTTGAAGGGCTTGTACATGTCCATCACAACATTCTGGTTATGCAAGTTATCCTACCAAGTTTCTGTGACCGCAGTGATGCTGCAGATCTGTGAACACACACCACAATCCTTTTTTCTCTGGCCATGGGTGTTTGCATGCATATCATTCAGATTTTGAGCCCTGATTTATTGTTCTGGAGGTCTTTTATGTATGTGTCAACCTATGCCCTTTGCTACCCACCCTGATTCACTAAAGATAGACAGAGGCTCAAGGTCTGGGATTAGGTCCACAGAACATGTTTATAATAGGTGATACTTGTGCTGACTCACTCAAATTTGGTATTAAAAATGGATATGCTAATGTGTTTGTTTGGTTGGTTTTTTGTTGTTGTGGTGGTTTGTTTGTTTGGTTGGTTGGTTGGTTTTTTCCAGAGCAAAATAACAACAGGAAGCTGGCATTAAATCAGATCATTTGGTAAGTCTTTGGGAACAGCAGTTTTCTTGTACAGGTATAAATTCCTCATATACTCTGAAAAAAACTGTAACACGTGTGCTTCCTTTTAAATAAGATGTTTTTCTTTTTGAATCATAAGATAAAACTTCCCTCAGTTCTCTTGCGTATGAATAAACCAGACTGAAACTGCAGAGTAAACAACTACAAGATTCTTAATCTGCCTTACGTGAGGTGAAAACTTTGTAACAGACTCTTTCACTGCACATCATCCAGATCTAATCATGATCTCCATCAAAGGGAAGGGATTAGCTGATAAGTATAACTTTGAAAATAATTATTTATGATTACTGAGAGGTCCTTGAGAAGTTGTTCTTACCACTGCCATTTATATATGCAGCTCAAAAACTTTACCTCTTTTTCCAAGACTGAGGCCTGTAGAATTACAATGACACTCATCATCTCTTCTGGTTTATTTAAAGGTTGTTTTTTTCATTGCAAGCAACTCTTTCACAAGGTTTCTACTGAATTTTTGAAATTGATGTGGGCAGATGGGTTGCTATAGAATAGAGTATCTCAGTGGTCTGATTTTATTCCCATTGAGAATTAGTTCAACAAATCAATTTTCTGGTTTAAAGCAGTGGATTGATCTAATCCTTTTATGAAAGAATTTCATACATATAGAATGAAAAGGATCCTTAGGAATTGAGCATGACTTCATGCAAAACCCTGTGTTTATTTTTTTATTGAGGATCTAATAGATATTTACCGTTTATCATTAATCAAACACCCATGTGTTCACAGAAAGGTTGCTTAACCTCATCAAAAAAAGGCTAAGAATGGGGAGTGCTGTTCCCCATACATTGATGGCGAGTGAAAGAAAAGAAGAGTAGGAAGGCCAATACTGAGAAAAGAATAAGTCTATTTAAGGTGAAGAACATGCTGACACAGATATAATGGTTATAAATTTTCATGAGATTCTGCAATAGTCTTTTGGACCGAATACTTGGTTTAAAGATGGACTGTGATCTGTTCTTGTATATGCTGGCTTTCTCAGAAGAATTGAAATGCACTACCTAGAAAACCTCTTCCAAATTAATGTTAAATATCTTAAAACGGTGCCTGATTTATGAATGTTCCACTGAGGTGTGATGCTCCTTGTCTTTCTTTAAACATGGTGTAACATCCCTCCTAAAGAGTCATCCTAGCAATTTCATTAGAACAAACTTTCTAATGAATAGACAAAAATGAGAACACAGGAGTTCAGAAAAGAAGTGGTATCTTCCTACGTTTCATGTACTTTATTTCCCACACATATATATATGCTACTTCATCCATAAAATCTTCTTTTTTAAACATGACCTTCTCTCTAAGCTCTGTGAGTTATGAGCTTTCTTTTAAAGCAATATGTAAACACTCTTGAGCTGTGTCCTACTAGAGACATGGAAGCGGGTGGTTGAAAAGTGGAAAGTCCCTTTAACAGTAATTACGGCGTTTAATCAGATCTCTAGTATTTTTGTGGTTGCATAGCCTTTTTCATATTAGTCTCTGGCTAAGAATGAGAAGTCACACTTAGGTGTGTTTTAAGGATACTGAAACTTAAGAACAAGTACATTTATCTTGTGTCTGACAGCATGATTATTTCCCAATTTTCTATGGTACTGGTGGAATTTAATGTCAGTTCCAGACACCATAGGGCAAATAATGGATTTTACAGCTCAGTTTTTGAGCCAAAAATAGGTTTAAAAATTAACAGGATGGGAAGAAAAATCCTTTAATGTTAAAATGTGGTATATGATTTCAGATTAAGATATTTTTTCTAAAAATATCTCCTTTCCCCTTTAAAAATCACGCCTAAGGAACATAAATTACAAGCCTGATAGCTTTAATTTTTAAATATTCTTGCAATTCCAGATCTTTCTTTTTTCCTACACTGTACTGTAACTTTTGAATAACAATTTTAACCACTTTGAAACAGTGGTTTTCGTGTTTTTCCTATTGGTGAATATTTATCAGTTCTAAGGTAAAGAACATATAGTTCTGAAAGTGAAATATACTTCATGTAAATACATTCTTTTTCACTGGTCTGGTATTACAAGCAACAGGGGAAACATTAAAACAGTCTTTACTGTTTTATTTTTCAGAAGCAGTTAGAAATTATTCATATTTTCATTGTATCTGCAATATGTTTAGCGCTGTTCGCTAAAAGAGAAAGATCTTATGTGCATTTCAGTAGCAAGTGGAAAGCAGAATCTTGTAAGGTTCTACAGAGTTGTTTTAATTAGTATTTTGGGTTTTGTTTTTGTGTTTGTTTTTTTCTCCCCTGAATCACTTTATTAACTCATGAACTTAACAATCTTTCTTTTCTTTCTGTCCTTTCACTAATTTTTCCCCCCTGAATCCTATTCTAATTCCATGCTTCCTTATTTAGCTCTCCATGAGAGGCTTTTCCCTCAAACACCCTTTAAATCAGGTAGGTATTAAAAAGCTAAGATAGTTAATGGAAGGGGAAAAAAATGAACAAGCTGGAACAGACAAAACCAATCCACAGCTGAACACTGTGTTCTGTACCTCATAGTATGACGCTACCAGTTTGTTTTCTTAATTTAGCAAAACACTTTCAGAATCTCAAGTTATGGACCAAAACATGAATATGAAATCACAGTAAAAGATGCGGTTTAGCTAAAAATGCTGTTGCTATTTTCCACTGACAGGTCTTTTTTCATTTCTATGTCTACAAAGGCTTGTTTTTTGAAGTCACTACAGTCACCACATGAACTTGGTACTGGACACTGATTCCAGACAATTTTCTATCCAAAACAGACTGAAAGTTATGTTTGGGATTGGCTCAGGTGTTGCTTTAAAGCATTTTCATAAAGAGACTCCATGAAGTTATAATTTTGAATTTTTGATGCTTTTGAGATTATTGATCATAAGCAATACAGCATTTCTTTTCATAGTGTGAAAGTAACCATATGATAATGTATGTGTTCTTTTCCTGCAAATGGGCCATATCAGCCAGGAAACATTGGCAACTGTGCAGCTGAAGGCACAAGGTGGTTGTAATAACTGTAATGAGTGATGTAAGGGATAAGCTTCATTAAGCAATTGTCACAGCACTTGCTGACGGAAGGAATATTGCTGTTTGACATGTCTATTAATAGGCTCTGACATTTTAATGCTAACCTGCATATCCATCTTAATACAGGTTGCTTTCCTCTTTCCTTGTGTCAAAATAAGAATTAATTTCCAGTCTACCATTGAGAACAATACACTGAGACAAAGTTCAAGCAGTGTTTTATAAATGCTCAGAAATGTTGAGTTGTTTACAGAAGTAGAAGTGTTAGTTTTTGACATTGATTTATACCTGCTTCATGTGCGACCTGCAATTTTCTCATTAAAAAGAGAACCTTACTGGTTGCATGCCATTTTCTCTTTGACTTTTGGTTTGCTACTCCGTGTAAATTGGTTTGCCATGAATATGTCACACTGTGATTTCAAATATCGAGTTAATTTCAATCTGGATTGGGAAAAGCAGAAGGGGAGAGAGTAAGAAAGGAAAAAGAAAATACAAATAATGTTGCCAGGTCACTTATAGAGGATGTTTTCGGTGTATAAAGCAACTTCATTTTCCAGATTCTTATATCCTTTGGATATGCTTTCCATACCTGAAATGCATTAGGTGATATGATTAACAGCCAAAGGTACTTTTCTGTCTTTTTCCATACATTCTGCATAAGAGGATAAAGTTTTTCTTGATGTGGACAAAAGTTTCTCCCGCTTTTAGCTCTTGACCTTGATGATGACACATGTAAGTTGTTTTATCAGAAGTCCTGGTACATTCTAATCATAGAAAACATCCATATTTATTTTCCTTCCTCTCTAATCTTCTCACTAGCCTTTTACTGAAAGTTTTATAGTTATGAAAGTTCAACCAGCATAAACATACTCTATGACCTGAATGACAGACAACGCTTGAATTCACTCTTTCAGCTGCCATTGACCAGAGTCTCCTTTAAATCACTTTGCTTAGCTATGCTTTTCTATGGAAACAAAACAAGTATTCTCCTTGCATTTTTAATGATTTCTTAAAGAAAAAAAAAACTTAAAAACTCAGCTGCTAAAATGCTGTGCTAGATCTCATTTCTACTGCCACGGGGAGTTTAATCACTGGTTTGAATGGAAGCAGACTAGGAAGATGTCTGGAAACAGCAGAATAGGTTACATTAACCTCTCTATAGGATGGTGGTTTAGTCCTTCTGGTTGAAAAGCCTTAATTTTCAACTGACTCATTTTAAGCTAGTTAAGGTAAGTCAGATAGTATGCACCACAGGAGATTCCCTACACACTGGGCTTTTCTGAAGCTTTTCTTCTGGTCTTTCTAGGATGCCACATGACCAGCATAACTCCTGGTAGCTGGCCATTATGGAAATAGTGTGGAGTCCTCCAGCTTTAATCTGGCAAAAGAACTGTTAGGAAGGCATTTAGTGTGGAACAGATATGCAAAACCATTAGGCATATCTCCATTTATCTAATCAAAAGGAAATCAGTTTTTAAGAGTTGGAAGACGTGATCTTATTCCTCACCAGTGATTCTGAAACAGCTGTGTGTGGTTCTGCTTTCTCAACTATAAGCATTACTAAGCCCTATTTTCAGTGATATGTTGACAAATCAATTCAAAACTTACCTGGAGTTTGTTTACAGATTGAAGAGTAAAGCCATGTCTAGCAGTAATGGATGGAAGTTTGCTACTGAAAAACAGGATTTATGCTTGTGCACAATTGCTTTTGTCACTTAAGGATTTATGAGTCAATTAAAAAGAATTATTGAGACAAATCACCATACTGACTCATAGCTGACCTCAATAAAACATCAAACATGCACTCTTTATTTGAGGAGCACAAGGTAACAACAGATGAAACCCAAAGCAAATATGTGTGTTTCTTGGAATCAAAGAATGTCTCTGTCATCTGATTTCTATACAAGCTTATCAATAGCTCCTCCACAAATGCCATTCAATGGCTTGTTATTTAAATACTTTACACTGTATTATATAAACAGAATTTAATCACGAAATAATACCTCTTGGTGCTTGGAGTTAATAGCAAGAATCTTATATGGTAGGAGTTTGGTCAGTACACTGAGCAGGAGTGTAAGGAACTGAAACATTTGTCAGTGAGTCCTGGCATTTGNAGTTACAGAAGCATTCTCTCTTAAAGAGTTTCCAACACTCTGAACGCCTTGTGGGATCTGTGCTGAGTCACAGTTAAGTTCATGCTGTTGAGAAAAAGTCATCACTTCAGGCTTGATACTGTGTGAAATAATTTTAATTTCTATGTTACAATTGGCTCTGAAACTGATACAGATACTGCCTTTGCTGTCATAAGCCAAGGCTTTTTTTGTTGTTCTGTTGAAAGATTGGATTGTGTTGGAGTTGGAGAATGCTATAACCAGTTTCAAGCTTTGACTAATACAGTATTGGGTTAGTTATTCCAACAATCCCTAGGCAATTTTGTTTCTATATGGTAGGTTAATAAGATCAGCACCCAGCTCCTTTCCAGAATGCCCTCTTTCCAAAGTGATGTAGGTATGGAAAAAAAGTGCTGGGAATATACATGTAAGCTGTGAATTAAATTAAACATCTGGGTGCAAGAAGGAGCATAATTTTTTTCTTAAAAACTTTCTACGTAGGAAGCAGACGTCAGAAGACACTTATATTGGAAAAAGTCATATGGGAACCTTAGTCAGGTTTGTCCTTTATGTGCTTTATGATGATACTGAGGTTCTAGTGACTGGAATTATATATCGGTGCAGAGTGTGGACATGGAGCCTCCTAGGAGTGTACAGTTATTTGCTTAAGTACCTAACATATTTAGAGAAGCAGGATACCTCCAATACCAACTACTTCAACACAGTATATCATTTCAGCAAGAACATTCCTGAGGGTGTGACTGGAGGATTCTTCTTCCCTGTAGTATGCCCCTCTGTAACGTTTATCAACTTGCAAGTCTCTATGTGAGTGCGTCATACGGCTAATGCTGTTTTAAATGCAGTTTCTGGCATTTAATACAATGAAGTGAGAGTGTCATTACACAAACAATTTGCAAAAGGATTATCCCTAGGGCTCAAAACCTTGACGTAATTGAATAAAATAGCAAACTTTAAACAATGAAGTTTGACAAGGAGGCAGTCAGATGCTAATAAAACTAAGCAGAGAAGCACATTGCTAATGAAACATTGTAAGCCAGAGTGTAAGCTGCCTACCTCTAGGGAACCATTGTGATGTTGATGTATAAATTAATATGGTGCAGAGGAAGAAAAAGCAAAAGAATAGGAACAACAACTAATGGAATGCTGTATATACTTGGTGTCTGAGTTTTGATCAACTTGAAAGGCAATTACTTATTCTTGAGTATGTGAAATTGCCTACAACATTTTTTGTGAATGTTCCCACAAGTGCATTGCAGTGCTGTCCAGGAGTGTTTCATTGATACCATTTCTCTCATGGAAATGTATTATATTTGGTCCCATTTGCATGAACTTCTCAGCTTCAGGGTGGACCTTCTGCTTGCTCACACTAGCCTGCTAGATCTAGGCCCCTCCTGGATAAGTGCTCAAACTACCAGAGAGGAACACTGGTTTCTTTATGATGGGTTTAATTATTTATTAACAGAGAATGTGTTGGATCTAACAGAAGAGTTTGTGATTATGGCTCAGTTCTGGATGCTTTTGCTGAAGATGTGAGAACATATTGAAATGACTGTTCCTTAATCACTTTGACAGCCCTCTCTCTTAGGCATGAAAACCGCCCCTGCACAAACCACATAAAACCCCACATATCTCAATGGATTTTTTTCCCTCAAATAGGCTTGCAGGAGAGATCTTCATTACCAAGCTGACCAAAAGATAAAAATCCTAATGGGAAGGAGGGGAAATGGAAATAATTTTTCAAATGTGGAAGATAAAGAAGACCTTTCTTTCCCATATAATTGTGGACAGAGAACAGGCAATCTAGGATTACTAGGAGCTAAGGTCTGGAACACTCTCTTGACCTTTGGAGACCTGAGTTGAAGACTTTTATTTGTTACTAGTTTTGGCTAGAGTCTCTGTGCACTTATGAACTCTTAATCATCCAATGTGAAGTTGGCAGAGAGAACTACCAAAGGACTTTTGGATGTTTTGGAGAATAATGTAAAGTGGATGTAAAAACATTTTTTTCTCTTTGAGTAACAAAATAAAGAAGAAGAAGAGCAGGACCTTGCCTTCAAAGCTTATCGTGCTTAAATATAAACAGGTTAATATGCCTGTTAAATTCAACATGATGGGCCTGGGCATGGCTTCCAACATGCTTAAATGATACTTGATATCAAGATCTTTCTATCTTTTCTGTGTGATCATTTATTCTGGATCTGTGGGATTCATCACAAATTTTGATGCTACTACCAAGAAAATCAGTCTTGTAACACTTAGGAATTAATTGCAGAAGTAATATGAGCTGTAGACATGATAGTCATCTCTGTCATGAGTTTGAAGATTACTCTTGTGGAAGGCTAAAACATGCAACAAGGATGGCTCAGTACCTATACCACTGTGCTGAGTTATCATCAGACTTAACAGTGTAGCCATACGGTTCATCCTGCTGATATTTTTGGTGGCTTTCTTGTGTGGTTGTGGTATGGCCTAGAAAAATAGTTTTGTCTTCACAGACCTCTTGTGTAAACAGAAAGACATCATGGGCAGTTTTTAACCTCTTTTTCTGCATTTCATCTTTCTCTGCCTGTTGTGACTTTCTCCAGTGAGATGAACAGTAGCTGAGGATTTAACCTTGGATCAGTCAAAAACAAAAAGTTGATCTTTTTTGATAATTTTGGAATTATGCTCCAAATTATGCTCTGAATGATGTTCCAAACACTTGCCGTCTGTGTTGCTCGACCTTCTCAGTTACTCTGTATGGCTTCCACGTGCTTTCTGTTAGCTGCTGCTTTTCAGCTAGAGCTGGCTATATTTCAGTAAAATAGGTATCACATACTAAAGTGTGTATGTAAAGGTAAAGACTGCATGCAAATTTTAGGTGTTCATGCCCTGCATCAGGATGTTACGATACTGATCAGGTCTCTGAGGAACTAGAGGTGTAGGTTCTCCACAATGAGTTGTTAAGAGATACTGCCATCTGTGAGCACTGGGTTCTTCTCATAAAAACTTAAAATATCCAAACTGTTGGAAGTTGTCTTTAAAAATAAACTTGAATACTTGAACTCAAGTTATGAGACAGCTGTAGGAATGGGCTTTACTTCCAAAGAGGCTTGGACTAGTACCAAAAAATGCTGTTATGTTTTCTGAAGTAAGCACAACATCCAAGATACAAAACCCAGTCTTAGCTGGATGATAAAAGAAGAGGTAAGGAAAGGGGAGAAATGGATAGATTTCTGTCCAGACTTAATCCAGTCAGGAGTACATTACTGAAGGCATAGAACATAACCAGCTATTATCAATTAATGAATTTTTTGCTTCCTCTATATCTTCCCACTATTTACTTTTGAAACATTAGGATTCAGTCCCTCAAATCCATCACACATGAATTTACCAAGTAATTCAGAGCCTTTTACCCACAGGCCTTTAGCTGTTGAGATTTAGTCTATGATATATCTGTAGATCTACAAATGTACTGCACCAAAGAAATTCCATCTTTTGACCATTCCTTTCCAATAAACAGAGTATCAGGAAGAAACATTTCCCTTGCAGTAAAATCTGAATGGCTTTTTTTTTCTTTTGATAAAATTGTAGAGTTACATAAAAACTAGAATTGCGTTAAAGAAATATATAATCTGCAGAGCCATAAAACTAATAAACAGTGTGGACTTGAGGAATTATTATGAGAAAAGAGCTATGAGAGTGGTAAACATGGTTAATGGAGTGCACAACATAAAAATCAACTTCTGCATAAAAGGCAATCCGGTGTTATCAATGCTGTGATTTAAATTCTTCAGACTTGTTTGTTTCCCTTGTGAATGCTTTCTCTATTCATTCTGAAAAATCAAGAAGCATTTTTTTAGAAAAACAAATAGGAAGGGAAGAACTGTCCTAAATGGGAATCTGTGCTGAGATCTGTTAAGTGCTTCATGTTGCTAAATATGGTACAGATTTTGTCTTGGTGTTCAAAAAGCCTAACTCATGCTGAGTTTAGTTCTTGGATGATAACAAGTCTGGCTGGGAAAGAAGGTAAACTCATTTTTCTTTGTTCTAGGAGTCCGCACAAACATTTTCCATTAGAATGATGTTCTCTCATAAAGAATCTGTGGATTCAAACTTTCCTTTATGAGAGACCTAGGACACAGGTTGTTACATTATGAATGAAGTAAGCAATTTCAGAGGTTCACTTTAATTTGGAGGACAGCCTAGTACAGTAGGGAAAGAAAAAGTGATTGTTTCAGTAACAGAATACCTCTGCCTCCTTTTGTGTTTTTAGTCCATATTTTCTACTTCTGCTCCATGTCAGACATGGATTGAAACCTACCCCTTTCTTCTTTTCAGATTTTGCATATATTCAGAAAGTCTTCTAGAATTTCTTCTCTTGGACATTTTTTTCCTATAAACTAAAAAAACCCATCGTATTCTTTTTTTCCTTCCAGATTTCTGACCAATAAATTTTTATTTGAGCACTGTTAATCAGCTGCTAAACCAGCTCCTTTTTGTGCTTGGCAAATTGGTGTTTAGGTTAATCAGATTTCATAAACATGAAAAATTTACTACAACCTGTTTTCTGCTCTGGGACTTTTACTTGATTGTGAAATCTACCACATTTTTTTTGGCTTGTGTGTGTGCCTTTCAGCTGAAACTTTCCTGTGTGCCCTATTGCTAGCAGGTGAGATGTCCCTGCAGCATAGGAAAATGAACTTTTAAGTCTCTTTGATTTGCACACAGCTATGTCACTGCCTTCACATTTTTGTCTCAGATGCTTAGACATTTTTCCTCCAATGTCTGTGATATCAGTACTCCTTAAGGTAATGCTGGGTATGGCGGGCATACAACACCTAAAGAGCTCCTGATCTTGTGGGAACTAACCACTGGTCCTGAATCCATCCTTTCCTGTTTATTTCTATACTTATGGCAAAGGGAGTGCCCGCCAATGTTTTAGGTAAGCTTTCATTCTGACACTCGATACATAAAACTCTACAGCTACAAAATGTTACACTCCTGATTGCTGTACCTGGATCCATCAGGATGCAGACAGAAGGATTTCTTCCTACTGAGATGCCGGAGACGTTGCTCACTTCTTCAGTTTTCCACAGATTTTCTTTGTGACCCTGGGTAGTATTTTTGTGCTGTAGCAACAGTGCTGACCTTTTGCTGAAAGCACACTTGAAAATTACTGTCCTGTCAGCTCTTTGGAAAAACCTGGTATTTACAAATTCAAAATTTTAAATGAAAAAAAAAACCCACCCACAAACCAAAAATATAAAAAACGCCCCCAAATACCCCAAATACCCCAAACAATGTCTGAATCACTGTATTAGTTAATGAAGGGAAAACAGAGAGAGAATCAGGTAGCTTCAACACACAGATTGTATATGGTGCCACTATTGCTTCATATAAATAATATGAATATAGCAATCTTCTTTCTCTCTTTCCAGTTTATCTATTTATATAAAACAAAAGTAGTCTTTTTTTGAACAAAGTTTTAATATACTTTTAGCAGGAAAGAAAAGATGAATCAAGAACTCCTTGAGCTTATCAATAATAACAAATGTTCCAGGTATGTTCATGTGATGTATACTGACCATCAAAATTAATGAACAATTACAATAAGAAGCTAACTGTGCCGTTGCAGCAAGCCTGTCATGGTTCAGCCCTGGTAGGCAGCTCAGCCCCACACAGCTGCTTGCCCACTGCACCCTGCAGTGGGATGGGGAAGAGAATCGGAAGGACAAAAGTGCAAAAACTTATAGGTTGAGATAAAGACAGTTTAATAGGTAAAGCAAAACCCGCACATGCAAGCAAAGCAAAACAAGGAATTCATTCACTACTTCCCATCGTCAGGCAGGTGTTCAGCCATCCCCAGGAAAGCAGGGCTCCGTCACACGTAACGGTTACTTGGGAAGACAAACGCCATCACTCCGAATGTCTCCCCCTTCCTCCTGCTTCCCCCAGCTTTATATGCTGAGCATGACGTCGTATGTATGCAATATCCCTTTGGTCAGTTAGGGTCAGTTGTCCCAGCTGTGTCCCCTCCCAAGTCTTTGCCTACCCCCAGCCTGCTCACTGGTGGGGCAAGGTGAGAAACAGAGAAGTCCTTGATGCTGTGTAAGCACTGCTCAGCAATCACTAAAACATTGGTGTGTTATCGACAGTGTTCTGGTCAAAAATCCAAAACATGGCATCATATCAGCTACTGTGAAGGAAATTAACTTTATCACAGTCAAAATCAGTACAAAGACATTTGAAAACTTGGAAAAGAACCATTACAGATGAGGAGAAAATAGTTCTGCACTCAGTGTCATTATTCAAATTATTTGTAAGTGCATTTTACTCTGCATATAAGACAGACATTCATTTTGCAAATTAAGCTTACCAATTATTTTCCAAATGAGGGATTAATTCTAATATAAAAAATGCCATATATGGTGTTATTTATATAAATTCAAAAATGGGGTGGGTGGAAGTGTTGTGGTTTAACGCCAGCCAGCAACTAAGCCCCACACAGCCGCTCGCTCACTCCCTCACAGTGGGATGGCGCAGAGAATCGGAAGGGCAAAAGTGAGAAAACTCGTGGGCTGAGATAAAGACAGTTTAATAGGTAAAGCAAAAGCCGTTGATGCGAGCAAAGCGAAACAAGGAATTCATTCACTCCTTCCCATCGGCAGGCAGGTGTTCAGCCATCTCCAGGAAAGCAGGGCTCCGTCGCACATAACAGTTGCTTGGGAAGACAAACACCATCACTCTGAACGTCCCCCCTGCCTTCTTGTTCCCTCAGCTTTATATGCTGAGCATGATGTCATATGGTATGGGATATCCCTTTGGTCAGTTGGGGTCAGCTGTCCCAGCTGTGTCCCCTCCCAGCTTCTCGTGTACCCCCAGCCTGCTCGCTCGTGGGGTGGGGTGAGGAGCAGAAAAGGCCTTGACTCTGTGTAAGCACTGCTCAGCAGTAACAAAAATATCCCCGTGTTATCAACACTGTTTCCAGCACAAATCCAAAACATAGCCTCATACTAGCTTCTATGAAGAAAATTAACTCTATCCCAGCCAAAATCAGCATATTCTAACAAGTAAAACATCAGTATGTTATCAACATTATTCTCATCCTAAATCCAAAACACTATACTAGGTACTAGGAAGAAAATTAACTCTATCCCAGTCAAAAACAGCACAGGAAGCTATATTGAACAGCCCCAGGCCTCTTTCGTCTCCAGAAAAGAAACAACATCCAGAGAAAAAAAACAACAACATGATCAGTTCCAGATCAAAGTTTTCTGAAGCTGCCCACATCTGTTCCCATGGGACAGATGGGAACTTACCAGAGACAGCCAAGTGCAGATGATGACTAAATTTCTCCTGTGCCGAGGTTTCCTGCCACTACTGCTCTGTGTGTTTGATAGATAATTCCAGTAGCCTGGGAGTATGAGTCTGAGTGTAAAAAACCCAATAATAGTCATATTTTGGTTGTGTCATATTTTGTTGTGTATGTCTAAAAATATGTAACACATATTTTTCTGTGTGGTTCCCTTCCTCTAGGAGTGCTCTCTCTGTTTCAATTTTAAGTTCTTCTGTTCTGGATCCATTAAGGTCTGTTTTCTTATCCTGAGATAGACTGGGTTTTCTATTAGCAAGCAATCCTCGTCTGGATGAATGGCTGTGACCCTGTGTGTTTATGTGGCATGCAACTCTTTAAGAGGTTTATATGAGGAGAAAGTTCATAATTTGGTAAAGGTATTGGCATATGAGTTTCTGAAGATAAAACATGGAACTACTGACCAGAATTGATTGCTTGGAAACAAGCAGAGCAAGATTTGCCACATAAAGATGTGTGTGAGCATGTGACAAAAAGAGACAGACAAACTCTGCGGGGCTTTTGGGGTTCAGGCTCTCCTTCATCCTTCTGCTTGCTGGAAAACTTTCTTACCTATCCATGGAAGATATATTTTCCTCTTCTTGTCCAGGAATACCAGCCTGTGTATCTGGATCTTGTAGCTCATGTCACGGGAGATACTAGGGATCTGGACATTTGATAGGCTCAAAACCTCACCTCATATGTTTGCTATGTCCTTCAGTAAAGAATGTCTTCTTATCTAGGGAACCTGAAAAGATTCTAGACCTAAACCAAAGTAAAAGAAAACAAAAAAATGAAGGCTTCTATTGTTAATATAGAAAAAACAAAACAGGGTTTACTCTATTAAAGCTAGGAATAAAGGTTTGCCTCCTTATGCATCCAGCTGCTTGCCAGGCCTTCACCTGCTAGGGATTTTTCCTTTCTGCATACTATAGATCTCAGGCTAAAGCCATAAGGAGAAAAAAAAAAAAAAAAGTTGATGGAGAATCTTATTTCTTAATCTGTCTCTCCTTTAAAATCCTATTCAGGCACAAGACAGCTTAAATCTTTTCTGAAGATAAAAGAAAGACATACATTGCAGGTAGCAAGATTCAATTCTCTCCTGAATAAAAAAGAAGGGAGCACATTTTACATTTTAGGGAGAGAGAATGTGGCTATTGCTCCTTGACAAAATAAATGGTATTTTACTTTCCTGGAAACGTCTCTTGTAGATATGGTGTCACACTCGGTTCCTGATCAGGCAAATAACAAATCCTTGTCTCCTGATGAATATAGTCACCCTTTATGAAAAGCATTTCTTTGTTTCACTCCTGTATTTTCATTCATTCCTATGTTAGTATCACACAGAATAAAGACATTAAATGGGATACGTGAATGTAGCTCATTACTGGTATGGATTGAAACAAGACAGAATGCTACTTATTTGCTTTGGGAAAACACAGAACTGGGCAAGAGAATTCTGAAGATCTTACTTCTAAAATATGCCACAGCTAAGCATGTGAATAGCTGTCCAGGCAATGAGGCTTCTGCAGAGGAGGAAAAAAGTTCATCAGGTTTCAAGAGCCCATCTTGTTTGCACACTAGCATTTTAAAGTGAAGTTCTAAAATACAGAGAGTAATGCAATAAATGAAACCAAATTGCCATGGACTTCTTGCACTTTATGAGAATGTAGTAACTAAATTCTGATGAAACTGAGGTCCACAGTAAGTTTTAAATTACTTTTGAACTTCAGCATTTCAATCTGATGAGAATATCTAGGAATAGTAGCAGCATAGATAAACTTGCACCTGCAATTTAAGCATTACAGGAAACTCCTGGGCTGGTTGGCTGTTGCCAACTCTATTTGCCATACCTTCTGCAGAAGGCATTTCTGAGACAGTTGGGTTTTTTTGAGATGCAACTCTGGAGTACTCGTGGCATTTAGACATGGTCTCACGGGACTGGACTATCAAAGGTATTAGTTCTGACATTCTGTATGTTGTTGCTACAGACCCACAACTATGTAGCCTGTCAGAATCAGATCTACTATTTCATGTTTATTCGTTTCCTTCTGCAGACATCAAACATATAGCACTCAACCATCTTTGAACATGCATTCATCTGTGTTATACATGCAGCTTAAAGCAAAACTCTTTTTCTCATTGCTGAAATCAGTGAGGGCGCCCATATACTGCTGAGCATTAAAAAAGCACCCCTGGCTGTTGCTGCATTTACAAGATGATAAGGATTTCACTGTATTAAGAACGATATGAAACTAGAGTGTTTTTTACTGTGAGGGGCTATCTTTTAGGAGAGGAGGGGGAAAGAATGAAACTAAGACAGAGGGAAGGATGTTGGAGAATGTCACTAAGCTTCAGATGACCAAAACTAGGTGGCTCTGCCTCAGGCAAAACAGACTCAACAGGGGGAGTTTAACTTAATTTACTGTCAGTTAACACAAACGTTTAATTACTGATTTAGGCATTGAGAAGCAAAGACAAACATTTAAACACTCCTTCCCTTTTCTCGGGCTCTGTTTCACCCCAGACACCCTCATTCCCCATGCCTGGTCCCCACTCCCATTACTTTCCCTGAAGGTTACACTCAGTCTTTTAGCTTAAATTGAAGGAAAGAAGGGTATAATTCTTCTCAGGGTATTTTAGCGTGCAGAGATAAGTGGGTGAGAAAGAGCACAAGCCTTTTCCTCTGAACATCTGCTGTTAATGGGAACAAATACAGGCTCTGGGGATGTTTGGTAAAACACTGCACTCCAGTATGTAAACGCCACAAATTCAGATGTCTGAAGCACACCCAGTACTCCCTGGCATTAGCTGAGGCCTACTATGTGCTTCTGTAAGGTAACATGCAGAATTACTTTTGTTAAGGTCAGAGCAAACAAATTATTTAAGAATTAGACAAATTTATTCGAGTTAACTCATCATTCTTCTAGGACAAAATTGTTTTGATGACAGTATGTAAAATATTTATTTTTCTTTTTCTTTTTTTTTTTTTTTTAGCAGACAGCACAGCAAATGATGGAAATTGCAATAAAATGTATCTATTTTAGGCGAACTGGAATGCAAGGTTGTTGTCTCATTCTGAGATTTAGATCTTAATTGTATTTGTGCTAGACAAACAACTTGATCTTCCATTACAAGGAGAAAGATGTGAGAATGCCATTGAGAAAGGAAGGAGCAGAAAACATCTTAGTGTGATAAAGCAGTGGTCTGTGATTGCTGGGCTCTTACTATGGCTTACAAATGCTCAGCTTTCTGCAACACGGTCAATCTGATTTTAATTATGAACCTAGTGGAAAGCAATAACCATCCTTACAAAAATAGTAAAAAAAGCAAAATGCTTGCTTAGGTGATCTAATGTTTTTGTAGTAAATCTTTGTCTAACCATGAAAGAGCAAGGAAAAAAACAATAATTTTCTCAGACCATCTGAAAGAGCTAGGAAAACATGGATGAACCATGGAGCTAAGTTCTCTTCCTCTGGTCTGAAATCAATACAGCTATTTTCAGACAAAGTTCAAACTTGAAATCACTGGCATTTTGAATAGTAAAATTAATTTTAATTTGTTCAATTTATTAACATCAACACCTTGAACTTTAAACAGTTATTCCAAACCCCTCTTTAGACTGAAGTTTGTTGCTTTTTGTTTTTGTAACTGATGATTTGTACACTAGAGAGTACATGAGAGTTTGTCTATTTTGTTCAACTCAGTTATTTTGTCTGTTATGGTAATACCACTCTTCGTGAGCATTGTCTCTTTTGAAAGCTTTGTTTTTATGTTAGATGTTATGTGAACCAACCCTGTGTTTCACTGGGAGTCCAGCACAGATAAGCCTGTGTCCAACTGGGTAGGTCTCATTACAGAATTGCAGCTAACACAGTGTGTTTAAACCTGCTTTGTGGAATATTTGATTTCCAAACACATCTTCTTCAAACTGTCTGAAAACTGAATGGTTTACACCAACAACACGGTCCTAATATTATCTTATCTATAATCTAAACATAAAACCACCTTGTATGCGCAGTCTTATTAACCTGTTTGCAACAAAACAACATTTTCCTTTAGAACTGAAATCACCACTAAATGCAGTAGAAATATTATTACTCACTTGATGCCTTTTCAGGGAAAGCATAAAATATCTCCATTACCAAATATATTAGTTCCCCTGTACTTATCTGAAAATTATGACTATATTTGGCAATAGTTATAATAACAGAAGATTGGCTTAGTGATCAATTTGTTATTTATTTGGTGTTTACGTTGTTTGAAATGATTGCTTCACATGCCATGTATCTTGATTTTCTAAAGCTTTCTTCTTTGTTTTTTTCTACTTAAATAATTTTTGTTTGTCCTTTCATTGTCACACAAAGTCTTGCACCCACCGTCCTTTGGACTTGCTAAGACAGATGAACATACTTCTATATTAGGCTGTTGCAGTGTTATAATTGTTATTGTTTTCTGTTTCTCATAAAGCACCTTCCTACACAAGCACCCTACACAAGTATAAATATTAGACTCAAAACAATAGCAGGGTTATACTGACAAAAAAGGTATCTGCAGTAACCTGTATCACCAAAAGGCTGTAAAAAAAAAAAAGCAGCATCAATATAGTCAGCCCCTCGTTAATAGAACAGTGTGAAAAGTTTTGCCTAGATATTAAAAAAAAAAAAAAAGATATTTCTCTGTCTTCCTAAAGGTTGAAAAATTGTTAGAGTTTCTTAGGTTTGTCCTTTTTTCTCTGCACAGTTTCCCTCACCTTCACTGCAAATAAAGACAGCTCCATCAGCAAACAGTTTGGCATTGAACTGAAGCAGAAGTTTCACAGCCTGGGGAGAACAGATGGTAAAAGGACACATTTCACACTTTCAGGAACTTCTCTCCCATCAGTATTCAAAATGCACAACAAATAGGTAGCTTGAAGGAAGGTGAATAATAACAAAAGCAATCTGGCTATTGCTTGTATTTCAGGGTTATGCCCTCACACTATCGGTGTGACTGTTGAGAGATCTGACTGACTAAGAGCAAGTAGGAGCAGCTGAGGCTGAATATGATGAACTGCTAAGGAGCCCTGTATGTGCTCCTTCATCACTGCCATCTCTGGGGGGTGGCTCTCCTCCCCACCTGGGAGCACTAGATAGCAGATTATTCCTTTGAGTCTCTGGAGTGTGTGTTGCCTGTTCTGGGCTTCTTGACCACCACATGCAGGTCTTCAACCAATGCAAGGTCAGGAAGGCTATCCATTCCCTTGTTAAGTGAAAAAACCACACTTCCACTTACTTCATGAAGTTTCAGCTTGATGTTAGCCACAGTCAAAACATGGAACTTATTTTATATACTTTAAAACATCTTATGATGTGACATTATTGAGATGCTATATATAAACTTGTCTGTCAGATTTGTAGCCAAGTTACGATAGCTATAAAACTAAGAACCTGAATATATTTTACCCATTTCAGTGAAATCTGAGCATTGACAGGATTATGTGATGCTCCAGATAAAACAATTCAGGATCTGGACTAGGAAAACTTGGCGTAAGTGGCGCAGAGATCAGGAAATCTTGATTATTATCACTAGAAGGACTGAAATAGAATCATAGAATGTTTAGATTGGAAGGGACCCTCGAAGATCATCTAGTCCAACCCCACTGCCGTGGGCAAGGACATCTTTCACTAGACCAGATTACTCAAAGCTCCATCCAACTTGACTTTGAACACTTCCAATGACAAGGCATCCACAACTTCTCTGGGCAACCTGTTCCCATGTCTCACTACTCTCATTGTAAAAAATTTTTTCCTTATGTCCAATCTAAATCTACCCCCTTTCCTCTTCTCCAGTGTAGGCAATTTAATAAATGATAAATGACAAATGTGACAACAATTAACTTCATATATGAAAGATGAATAAATTACAATACTATTTTAGAAATAGGCTGCAAATGAAAAATTGATATTTTAATTTGAAAGTTGTGTAGACATGATGAAATAAGCCTCAGTAAATAGTAAGACAAGACTATATCTGAGCTTGTCTGTCAGCTGACAAAGTAACTGCAAACTCATACTGTATCTTATACTTAAAATTTG
>VZTQ01001346.1:0-54863 GCA_013400755.1 Pelecanoides urinatrix
GGGGCGCGGCGCCGCGCCAGGCCGCGGGCGAGCTGGCGACTGGTGTAGCTGGGCGCCCGGGGGAGGGCCGGCGCTCCCGACGGGGGGTGGAGGGCGGCCGGGCCTGGCGGGGTGGAGGAGCGGGGAGACCGGGCCGCGCGGCAGGGCCGCGGCTCTGTGCTCGGCCGAGGCTGCGGGCTGGCCCCCACCCCGGGCCCGGCGGTGTGAGCCTCCTCCCGCCCGCTGGTCCCTGAGCGGGCGCGCTGGGTCCAGTGCGGTTTCAGGCGAGCGGCGGATGCGTTGTTTTAAGGTTAATGTTGGCGTCACAGCGCCCACGGCTCGGCGTTTGCTCTCTCTGTCGTGTTGGCATCGCTGGGCTTTGTGGAGCCCGGCTGGGGACGGTGATGTCCGTGGAGCCTTTGGCTGGCCGCGTCAGGAAGGGGACGGGCTCTGTCAGAGCGGCCGTGTAGGCCTTGATTTGACAGTCGGTGCTCAGCGCTACTGAGAGAAAGGCGACCATCGGCCTACGGCCTGTGAGTGAAAGTGGGTCGTGCTTGGGTTGATTTCCTTAATGAAGTTGTTAAACTTTTCTCTTGTGCAAGGCGCCAGTTGTGGCAGGTATTTGGCAGGAGAGGGCAATAGGGAACCATCCTGCTGTGCTCAGGAGCAGATGCGTGGGATCCCCAGCCACCTAACCAAGCACTGGTGAGTGCTGCATCTGCTGTCTTCCATAGCTGGGTGTAGACTTCAGAGGCAGAAGATTACCTGGACTAGTCCCAAGTGTGTGGTTAGGGGACCAATAACACGGAAGAACCCAAGCTAGTACTTGAAAGGTCTGGAGAGTCCGAGCTTTGTGGCAGTTCCTGGGTCTTTATGGAAAGAAAATACCTAACAAAAAATTATTAAAGTCATATAAATGAACAAGGGGAAGCTCTCAGCATTGCTGGTTGTCAAGGAAAGGGGCTTCCTTGTGCTCTGCTGCGGTGGTGCCTGGGGACGTGAGCTGCCATGAAGCACAGCTTAAGTAGCTCCTGCCATGAAGTGCAGTTGTGGGTGGTGATCTGTATGCTAGCATACAGCAAAGCTGGGAATCCTGGGTTTTATAAGAACCGCACTTGTACCCCAAATTTACTACCTGCGTTTTGCCAATGGTGACTCATTTATCTTGCTTTGTAAAAAGTTGCAGTAGCAGGGAATTTCATAAAATTCTGTAAGAGAATGCTGAGAAATCCACCATCACTCATACTTCTTTTTTGTTGTTGTTCAGAAATGGCACCTCGTAAGGGCAAGGAGAAGAAGGAAGAACAGGTCATCAGCTTGGGACCTCAGGTTGCTGAAGGAGAAAACGTGTTCGGTGTCTGCCATATCTTTGCTTCCTTCAATGACACTTTTGTCCATGTGACTGATCTCTCTGGCAAGTGAGTATTGAATGCTGGTCACCTCCCTGCAGTACCTGGCTCCTTCTGTTTTGAAAACAGAAATTAGATTTGGCAGGAGGCTCCCCTGAAATCCTTGAGCTTCTCTCTGAGCTGTAAGATATGATGGTGTGTGTATGTGAACGTAGACCAGATGGCTTGGTGTGCTCCTCTGTGATGAATATTGTGCTCAAGGTACTGGATGGCAGCTTATTGATCCAGTAACGCTCAAAATAACAGCTTCTTCTGTACCCAGAAGCTGGTTTGTGGGGAAGAAAGAAGAAGGGCTTTTTTCTGAATGTCTTCTTTCCCTTTTGTAGGGAAACCATCTGCCGTGTGACTGGTGGCATGAAGGTGAAGGCGGACAGAGATGAGTCTTCTCCCTATGCGGCTATGCTGGCAGCCCAAGATGTTGCCCAGAGGTGCAAGGAACTGGGCATCACTGCCCTGCACATCAAGCTGCGTGCTACTGGTGGAAATAGGTACGTTGGAGGGCCTGGGCCCTGGCATTCCTAGCGGATGTGTCCAGTCTTAGAAGCATGCCAGATTGCACCACATCCCTTCTTTGCACTGCCTCGGTTGGGAACGTAGAAGCACCCCAGGAATTTGACTTTAAACTGGACCTGAAGGGTGTCTGTCACATTGTATGGTGACTGGCTGATGTGGTCATCTCTCGCTGAGCATCTGGAACCTGTTCTGAATGGGCGTCTTCAGTTGACTGGAGCTAGGATGTGCTCTTATTTATCTAGTAGTGGATGGGGAGGTGCTGTCAACTTGGAGATGTGTTACCTTGGAATGACAGTGAAGTGCGTGTGTGGTGGCTGATAGTGTGTGAATGGTTTGGGTCTGGAGACAGGAGGAGGGTGAGTTCTGGTATCTGGATGTTTTGGAGTGGGGAAACTGTGATTTTAACATTATCAGTTATTTGTGAACTGTGTTCAACTTCTGAATAATTTAAGGGGTTATGGGTTCTGGTTCTCTCCTCCAGGACCAAGACTCCTGGACCTGGTGCCCAGTCAGCCCTGAGAGCTCTGGCCCGATCTGGAATGAAGATCGGCCGCATCGGTGAGTGATGGAGAAAGCGATAGCTAGACGCGTATGTCTCTGTATATCAGTGCAGAGCTTTGCTACCTCAAAAAATCAGTTTTGAGGAATTATTTAGTAAAAGGAGCTCAACAGGCCATATATGCTGGTTGGTATGATGGTTTGACTTTGGGATGTTCTGCTTAGCTTCTGTCAGATGCCACTGTAGGTATGATTTAATTTAAACATTCTTAAATTGAAGATTCACCCGGAGGTGGCATGAGCAGACTTCAGAAAACAAGTTTCTGTCTGCACAATAAACCCCAGCTGTACAGCAGGATGCTGATGCCCCTCTGATGTAACAGTGTTTGTGCCAGAGCTGTTCGGTTACCTAGAAGTACTATGTTGGTCTCTGTTTAAGACTGACTCAGTAATAACAGAGTTCCTCCAACTGTTTGAGGGAGAGTCCGAAACTTTGTAGGGGAGTCACAAGAAGCAGTGGTGTTGGCTGCTCTGAAAGTTACATCGTGTACCCTCTGTTTCTTTGGAAACCCTGTGGCTACTTGGTTTAAGTGGGATGGGAGATGGGGATTTTTGCTTCCTAAGCATTAAAAGCCTTGGGTAGCCAGCCCTTGGTGAGTTCACAAATATCTTAACTCCCATGGAGTGTTGGTTCTGCCTGTGTGTGGCTCCTGCGGTGGCTGACTGCCGAGGTGCAGCTGTGGGATGTCAGGGTGACTGCTGGGGTTGGGTGGCTGTGCCCGCTTGGTTTCTTGGGGTACTTCTGGAAGGTAACAGCATGGTTTCGGTTGTCTTGTCCCTGCAGAGGATGTCACTCCCATCCCCTCTGACAGCACTCGCAGAAAGGGTGGTCGCCGTGGACGTCGCCTGTAAACAATGCTGCACCTTTCATTAAAGCTCTCCTTTAAACTTCTTCTCAACTGTGTGTTTTCTTACTGAGGTGTGCTCGGAAGTTGAGTGGCTTCAGTTTAATTACATCCACGAATGGCTTATCTTCTGAAGCTGGGCTTCTGGTTTGGGTTGGGGTGGTTGTTAGTACTGCTGCACCAGAGGTGCTTTTGAATATATACAGGAAAAGCTTCTAGAAGCACTGCAGTTACAGCCTCTCTGTTTATATATGTATACTTCCAGAGGTATTTAAGAAAAGTGACTCTGTCACACCCTGCTTCCTGCACTGATGTTTGACCTCCGTGGAACGTGCTGCCATCACCTGGAAGAAACACGCATTTCCACTTTTGCCAATGTTCTCTTCCTATCTCTCCATTGCTCCTGTTTCTGTCACTTCCTCGGCTGGAGCAGGATTTTTAGACCAAGAGAAGATTCATGGGCATACAATACTTGAGAAGTGTAGTTTAAGATAGGTGGGTTCTGTATGCTCGTGGTGTCAAGGTTCTTTATGCTTGTGGTTAAAATAGCTGTGGCTTCTACAGCTCAAGAGAGATGAAATTGCCAAAATTCCTGCTGTGAAAAGGTGACTAGCCCTCATGCAGTGTCGTGCCTGTTTTGATGTGGGTCAGTGTTGTGCTGCTCTGTGCTCTCCCTGGCAACGCGGCATGCAGGTGGTAGGAGCTCATGGTAGAGGCAGCTACAACTCGTCGTGCTTTGCCTGTTCTGTTGCAGCCGCATACTGTTCAGCGGGACTCCTGGCAGTGAGTGAGTAAGCTCACGTGGAGCTGGTAAAACATTTGTCTAGGAATACGTGCGGTCGTGTTTAAGTGATGGTTGTCTATCAGAATTGGTTAAAAGAAACTTATTAGCACAGTTATATGGCCAATATGAATAGTCTTGTACATGATGATGTGTGACCTATAAAATGAAGCTGGAAGGTGGTCTTCTGGTGACCTGGGCTCTTGGACAAGGTCTGTCTCCAGACCATGAGGCTTGAGAGCCTCACCGCTTTCACGTGGGCTCCTTCCCACACCTTTGCATCTTAAAACACTTCATGGGAAGGTTCCTTCAGCTGTCCACTCCTGAGTGTCCCCCTCCTCATGGGAAAAGATGCTTTGACTGACTGTGTTGGACACGCTCCGCTCTCAAAGCAGTCTTCTGGTAAAGTTACTCAGCCTGGATCCAGGGCATGTTGCTCCTGTCTTGGAGCTCCTTGTCTTCAGTTGTCGAGTGCTAGCTCTTGGGTGGTGAAAGGGGACAAGTTTCACAGCAGAGGAAACCAGGCTGTCTGATCTGAAGCCATGGTGCATCTCGAACTCCATAGTGAGAACTACTTCGATGCTTGTGGTTTCAAAATGAGTCATGAGCTCTTGGAAGTGTCCTTGCTGTGGAGAAGAAAGCTGGGCTTGTGAGCAAGCTAACTGCTGCTGGGTGTTCTGCAAACTGTTGCTTAATACATGACTTCCCTTTTCTGTGGAAAAAATCTCTGCCTGGACAGATGTTCCTAAGCCAGCACGTCTCTTGGCGCAGCTATAGTGTTTTATTTGTAATTCCATGCGTGGCCATGGAAAACTTTAGAATAAACTTCCCTTACTGTCTTAAAAGTGCACTATTTGCCATTTAAGTCACTATTTTCTTGTACTTGTGTTCTTTGAACTCTGTGTGGAGAAGGTGCTGAAAACACGAAACCAGCAGTGGCTCAGCCAATGGGGAGCTGGGAGGCAAAGGGCAGAGGCCGGCAGGGGAGCAGGAGGCAAAGGTGTGGTGTGTTACTAACAGCTTCAGTCAATTTTTGTTTATGTACTTATGTACAGTGAAACCTGTTGCTGTTCTGGTAGGTGTTACTCTGTCCCAGGTGACGTTAATGTGGTACTTCACAGGGTACATTTGGGGAAAGCCCTACAGGAATATAAAATCCAAGGCAGGACCTTTGCGTGCTACAAATTTAACAGATGCCTCTTGTCTCTGGGTGCGGTTTGTGATGTTTTCTGATCCGGCCATCTCCCTTCTGCTGCCCACCAAGGCAGAGCGCAGCCACCCTGGCGCAGGCTAGTTTAGCCCTGCCGTTTGTAAGGGCAGATGTGGAAATGGGAACGTGTCTGCTCAATACTGCTCTAAGGGTACAAGAAGGGAAACGGCTTTTAATCCGACTGGTGGGTTCCCCCGATGTAGCAGGGTCAGGCCAACCTCTGGGCAGCGTGGACCAGGCTGGCACCTGGTGGCAGTGAGCTTTGCAGTGGTATTGGCTCTGGAGAGCAGGTTGCTGAAGCACCAGCTGAGACCTTTGTGTCTAACCCGAGGCAGGAGGAAGCCTTTGTGTCTAAACCGAGGCAGGTTTTCTGTGGCTTGTACAGGTGGCAGGAGCTTTGCCCAATGCAGGAAGGTGGATTTGTTTTATTAGCTCTTAATCTTTGGGAGCAGGAGCTCTCGTAGGTGTGCAGGGCTGTCTAGGCTAAGCTGCTGTAAGTCCAGCCCCTGCCACTTGCGCCTCTCACCGTGCTGTGCTGTGGGCAGGGTGTTCCCTGGGCTGACTGCACAATTAATGGCAAAAATTGCTTTTATTTCTTAGCCAATCTGACGTCTTTGGAACAACTTCCCCTGTCGGTGTGAAACCCCCCAGGGGAGAAACGGTGAATGAGGAAGAGAGACCAGAGAGCCAGGCAGGTCCCGGTGCAGAGCAGGCTGCCCGGCACATGGCCTGGGGCTGTCTGGAGGGAAAGACTCTCCTGGCTGAGTGGTGTGGATGGGTTTCATGGCTCCTGCCTGTTCCTGCCCCTACCCAGCTGGCTTGTCTTGCATGATCTGGTGAGGAACTGCATCACCTGTAGCTGGGTGACGGCTCCCTGGCTCCAGCTGCGTAGGTGGGGGACATGTGTGACTGCCACCCTGCACCTCCCAGCAGGGGTGCTCGTCCTGCTGCGGGCGTGGGGCCGCTCGGGGGCTGCAGCGCATCCCCAGCCCACAAAGTCCCTGGGGACGGGTCTGGGCTCGCTGGTGAGCCCTGGGGCTCAGCTGTTCCCCTCGGGTTTGCCTGGGGCGGATCCTGTGCTGCTGAGGGTGTTGTCTCACGGGCAGTGAGAAATGTGGGTTTGTTCACCAAATGTCAGTCTGTGCAGGGGTCTGCGGGCTGTGAGATGGAGGCCCGGCTGGTAATGAGTGGCTTCACGTGAATGCCCATGAGGTTATTTCTGCCTCCCTGCCTGAAATAATTGCTCTGCTGGCTTGGGTTGAGGCCCTGGGGAATGGGCAGGTCTGAGCCGAGCCCTGAGACTGCTCCCTGCTCCATATGGCCTCTTTTCCCGCAAAAGACAACTGTTTCCCCAGCCTCCTGTAATGGTGCTTGTCAATTTTTCCATGGGCAGCACAAAATGCATGCAAATACGAAGCCTCGGGGGTGAGAGGGTGGTGATGAGCCTGTGCTGGGTCAGAGTGCCAGCCTCAGGCTATGGAAGAAAGGGAGGGGGATAAGGCAGGCTGAAAGCTGCTCTTTAGAAAGGTCTGCATCTTCCTAGGAAAATCAATTTACAGACTTAAAACACTTTAGATACCACAGCCCTGTGCGGAAAGGTGTATTGCACGGTGGGGAAAGCACTGAAGAAGTTAAGGGAAATGTCTGTGTGCAGAGCAAGGGCTGATTTGGTGCTGACAGTCCCCAGCTGGGCTGGGGGCTCAGGGGGCTTAGCCTGCCTGTGGGTTGGAGCGGGGCTCTCTGCTGCCCTCCCCCCCCCCCCCCCCCCCCCCATTTATTGCCTGCGTTTGTGGTTTGCAGAGTCGGGCCCAGCTCCATGAAATCGCTGGGGGTTTCACTTGCTGAGTTCCTGTTCAGACTTTCCTTAGTTCCCCTTAGGGCTGAGGCTGGTCACGGAATGCGCCCAGAGCATGGCCCCGGGGTGGGGGGCTTGCAGCCCCAGCAAGGAGCCGAGTAAGGGCTGGGGCTGTGAGAAAAACCAGCATCCCCCTAAACCACCCCGTGCCTGCCATGGGCTAAGAGCAAGGGGAGAGGTGAAAAATTTATGGAAGGGTTTTATGTGCTTCCCTGCCACCCCCTCTTCTTTGTTTTAAACACCTCAGATTGTTTCTAAATGCAGCATTACCGAAAAAGCAGCAGATAAGTTATTTGTCTTCAAAATAGCCTCTGAGGAGGAATGCAGGTGGCGGCAGGAGCTGGGGATGCAGGTGGCCTGGGGTGAGGCTGATGGACACCCTTGGGCAGGGGCCTGTGCACCCCAGCACCCCTGGGTGCCCTGGGGCTTTCCCAGTTGGGTCACAGGGACCAGGCTCCGAGCACCAAAGCCCTTCCCCTGCACAGGGTCTGTGATTTCCTGCCTGAGAAGCTGGAGCACTGTCCCACCAATGCCTGCTTCTCCTCCAGAAACAGCATCTGCCAGGAGACCTTGCCGTGCTCCTCGGAAATGCTTTTAGATTATTCCTTAACCCTTTTCTCTCAGCGGGATAGCTCTGGGGCTGACTGGGGAGGAGGGCTGGAGTCGCTGAAGAAGCCTGCCTGGGCTTGCCCCAGCCTTACCACTTTATGGCCCTTGGGCTGCACATGGGGAGGTTTGCCTGGTAACCAGTGATGCCTGGGCGGATTGCTTTTAATTTTACACTCGGAGTTTCACTTTTGGCTGAACCCTGGCCGCAGTTGTGCTGGGTTCTGACACCGGAGCCGGCTCAGTGCCGGACGCAGCGTGCTCTGCGAGACCAAGCCCCATGGTGCAGTGCTGGCACGGGGGGCCCTTGTATAAAATCACCTAAAATCAGCATTACGGGGGTGGATGACTGCTCTCCGCCTGTAGCACTAGCAGGGCTGTGGGGTGGGGGACCCATGCTGCCCCCCACCCTGCCCCACTTCCACTGGTGCTTTGGAGGTCATCCACCTTGAAGGGCTGCTTCTCCTCTCTTGGGTTAGGGGGTTCAGCCCCCCAAAGCTGCTGCAGGCAGGGCGACAGGGGTGCTGCGATACGGGGGGGTGAGGGGGAGGGCTTGAAAACACTTGGTGGTCCTTTAATCATTACCCTCTCAGCCCAAGAGGTCCTGGCCAAGCACCCCCACCCAGGGGGGTCCAAAGTGACACTCAAAGAGGAGTTTGGGCTGAAGTGTAGCTTTTCCCTGGCAGCAAAGGTGAGTGAGGAGGGGTGTACCATGATGGCATGCAGCCACGGAGGGTCCTGCTCCGCCTTTGGTGTAGGGAGCCCTCCCCACGGCATCCCACCCCCTGCATCCCACCTCCTTCCTCACACATTGCCTCCCATCTCCCCCATCCCACCTCCACGTCCCACTTGTCACATCCTGTACCCCGTATCCCACCTCCTGACCCCCCAGGGGTACCAGATCCTCCAGGCCCATGGCACCAGGTGTCACCAGGCTGGATGTCGTGACCTGGCTGTGATGGTAGAGTGGGAAGCGATGCCCCACGAAGTGGTCTTGGTGCTCGCGGCTGGATCCAGCATCATTTCTGGACCGGAGACCTGCCGAGCAGAGGTCTGCCTGGTAACAGGTGATGCAGATGCTGGCAGCCAATGGGGCTTTTTATTTTGCTCCCCCCCTTCCCCCTGGGGGTGGCGGGGCAGGGTGGAGGCTGGGGGGGTATTTCCAGCGGCAGCACTCGGGGACCTCATTGCCCGTTGGGGTGCTGAGAGCAGAGCCATGGCTGAGGAGCAGCGGGACCTCATCTCTGACCGCGGCAGCGGCGTGCTCAATGTCGGGAACACCCAGAGGTGCCGCTGCTGGGGGTACAGGGATGGGGGATGTGGGGTCAAGGGGGCATGGGGAGGGCAAAGGGAGCACGATGGGGACGTGGGGCAGAGGGGGCATTGCGTGGCCGTGGCTTGGAAGGGGATACAGTTGGGCCAAGGGGGCACAGAGTGACTATGGGGCAGAAGGTGGGGGTCACACTGTGGCTATGGGGCACTGTGGAGCCAAGGGGGCCGTGGCATGGCTATGGGGTGGAAGGGGCTGGAGCATGGCTGTGAGGCAGGCAGGAGCATGGAGTGGCTATGGGGTTGAGGGGGGGGCACTGGATTTCTGGGGTGGATGGGGACATGACAAATCTATGGGGCAGACAGGGTCAAGTCTTGGCTATGGGGGAACCACATGGCTATGGGGCAGGCAGGTTGATGACGTGGCTATGGGGCAGGCAGGGACACAGTGTGGACCCAGAGCCCAGCCGGCTTTGTGGGCTCCCCTGCAATGTCCCAACCAGTCCCCATCTCCCAACCCCCTTGGGGCTCCCCCCAACACTTTCAGCCAATCAGAAGCCCAGGAGCTCTGACATCATCAGTCACCAGGCAGATATCCAGGCAGCAAGTCCAGCTCTGGACATTGCCTGCAGCAGCAGTGGCAGCCTGGCAGCACCCATGGGTGCTCCCACTTCGTCGGCAGTGGAGGCTGGTGGTGGCTCCCTGAGGTGCCAGTGCACCCCACCAGTGCCCCGTTCACCCTGGTGGGGTAGGATCTGGCCCAGGGAGGCCTTGGCAGCACGGCAGGTGGCCGTGTGGTGCTTGGCTTTGCCTTCCCTTGGCATCAGAGTGCGATGGCAGCACTGTGACACCCACCTGCCCAGCCTGCCCGTGTGCTGCCTGTGTGCTTGGGGTGCCCGGCACCTTTGCTTTTTGCACAAAATTTTAAAATTAAGTGCAGTCCGGCACACCATGGGATATGTCCTCTGCCCTCTGGGACCAGTGGGGCTTCAGGTAGCTTCATCATCCTGCAAAAGGCGATGCCCAGAGCAATGCTGTGCCTCCAAATCCCGTGGCGGTGCCCTGCCTGCAGCCCCTGTGTGCTCACGTGCTCCTTGGGTATCTCTCCCATGCCTCCCCCCTCGTTGCCCCACAGTGGGTTTCAGTTCCCCCAGTGCGAAGGAGGGACCTTCATGCTGAAATTTCACTTCTGCACGCTGCGAAGGGGGAATTTGCATTTGTCTGTCTGCAAACCCCCTGGGAGGGGGGTGTTTTGGGGCAGTGCAGGGGGGGTAACGTGGGCTGCAGAAGGGGTTTTTGGCGGGGTGATGGCAGGGTATGAGGAAGTCTCCTCCAGCTGGTGGCCAGGCCTGAGCTCCCTCTCGATGTCCTGCAGGTCTGCGTTGGGCCGCAAAGTCGTCCTCTCCACGCTGTCCATCCTGGTGGCCCTGCTGATTGCCGGCCAGGCTGTCACTGTCTACTTTGTCTACCAGCAGAACGGGCAGATCAGCAAGCTCACCAGGACCTCCCAGAGCCTGCAGCTGGAGGCGCTGCAGAGGAAGCTGCCCGCCAGTCAGTAGCCCCATGGGCATCATCATGGTGGGGGGTGGCCAGGGAGAGGGGACGGGTCCTCCTGGACCACCCAACCCGGCATCCCTCACACCACTCCTTCCTCGGCAGGTGCCAAGCCAGTGAAAAAGATGAAGATGGCCATGGTGAACACGCCCCTGGCCATGAGGGTCCTGCCTCTTGCCCCCTCTGCAGGCAACATGGTAAGAGATGCCCACTTGGCGCTGCTCGGCGCTGGCAGCTGCTTGGCTGCTGCCCTTGGGGCTTGCTGCCAGCCCTCGCGCTCACGCTGCCCCTTGGCCTTTTCTCTTGAGGACATGGCCCCCGCTAGCAACAAAACCGAGGACCAAGTGAAGCACCTGCTGCTGGTAAGGTCCCCCACTACCCCACTAGCCCCATAGCTGCCCCCTGCGCTGCAGGAGGCGATGCGACCCTCTGCTTCCAGCTTCAAGCTGGCTCTTGGCTGGGTCTGGGGTCTCTTGGGGCACTCAGAGCTGGTGGGAGCTCCTGGCCACCTGCAAAGTCCGTCTGGCTGATATAAGCAGAGTTTCACCCCCACATCTCATTTTTCTCTGCCCTGTCTGACCATGGTGGTCATTCTGCAGCAAGCAGACCCCAGGAAGATGTTCCCAGAGCTGAAGGACAACCTGATGGACAACCTGAAGAGCCTGAAGAACACCATGACTGATGCAGACTGGAAGGTCAGTGCTTGCTGCTGTCCTACTCTTCCCCATCCAGGAGCACCCTGCTTTGGGAAGGGACTGGGGTGTCCCCACCTGGAAAAACAAAGTCCTGCTTGAGCCAGGCTTGGGTTACCTCCACCCCAAGGGAGGTGGTGGTGCTCACGCCCTTCCCTGGCCCAGGCTGGAGCTTGCAGCACGACTCCCCCATGGTGTACCCCCCCCCCATCCCGGTTAACGTGCTGGTTCCCCTTGTTGCAGTCCTTTGAATCCTGGATGCACAAGTGGCTGCTGTTTGAAATGGCCAAGAACTCCAAGCCGGAGGAGCATAAGGCAATCCCAGCAGAGAAAGGTATCGAGGATGGGGGGCTGCTGAGCTGGGGAGGGTCGGGACTGGCACTTCAGGAGCAACCACTCCCCAAGAGGTTCCAGCATGGGGCATCCCAAAGGCAACCAACCCCTTTGTCCCCTGACTGGTCATGGTCCTCTTCGTCCTATGGGGAGCCTCTGGTGGTCCGATGTCTGAAAAGCCAGAGCACCACACCAACTCCTCTGTCCTTGGCTAGCCCAAGAGCTTTAGAAGGGTCACTGGGGTGGGGCTTGTTCTCCTTTTATATTTAATTTAGCTGCTTCTGGATGAAAAGCTTCCGCCAAGGCCGCCGGGCAGCAGAAGCGCCCAGGCGGCTCACAGTATCTCCCCTTTGTTTTTATTGCCCTAGTGCAAACTAAGTGCCAGGCGGAGGCCAATTCTGGGGGTGTCCGGCCGGGTCGCTTCCGCCCGCAGTGCGATGAGAACGGCGACTACCTGCCCAAGCAGTGCCATGCTGCCACAGGCTACTGCTGGTGCTCCTACAAAAATGGCACCAGGATTGAGGGCACTGCCACTCGGGAAAAGCTGGACTGCCCTGGTAGGTCGCCAGGGAGGGGATGGAAGAGAGGAATGAGCAGCATGCATGGATGCTGCCCCGTGTTTTGCTTGTGATTAGGGAGGAGGAGAGCAGCCAGGGAGAGGAGAGGAGGGTGCCCAAGCTGTAGAGAGTATCCATCACCCCTCTTTGGTGCCAGCATGTTAAGCCCTCCTTGTATAGGTGCAGCTAGAGCCAAGGAATGCAGTCGCGGTTTTCCACTAGCCCCCCCTGCCCCCAAACCCATGGCTCAGTGGGGGGGCACAGGCTAGCCCCTGCTGCCCTCAGAGGGTGGGTCCATAGGGCAGACCCAGCGGTCCAGCACCCATGTCCTACCCTCCCTCTGCAGGTGCCGCCGCTGCTTCTGCCACCACTGCAGAGCCAGAGGAGATGATCTTCTCCGGGGTGGACATGCTCAAGCTGGGTGCAGACAAAGGTGAGGGCCAAGTGTGGTCGAGGGGCTGGGGGAGGCACAGGTCCACCCCCAAGAGCCACGGCAGCACAAAGGCGCTGCTGGGGCAGTGGAGGTTGTGATGGAGACACAGGCAAAAGCAGCCTGGGCTTTGCGAGGTCATGGAGCCATCTTATCAAAACTCCCTCCCCTCTTTCCCCACAACAGCCAAGTAGAAGAGGATGACAGCAGATGCCTGACCCCTCTTCAGCATCGCAGCTCCCATGTTTTATTTTTTTGCTCTATTTCATTTCTGTCTTATATTGCTTTCCTGAGACGATTAACAGCAGCCACCCCTGCATGCTCCTGCTCCTCGAGGCATAAGTTGTGACCCTTCCCCTGCTGCAGGGCACCAGACAGGGCTGCAGCTGCCACCAGGATCAGTGCTAGACCGTGTTCCCTCAAAGGGCGGGTAAAGCAGGGTGGAAAGTGATTTCAATGATGTCAGACCCATAAATCCTGTTCCCCTTTGCTCATCAGCATCCTGCAGCACCCGGCAGTGGCAGGCACAGAGCTCACCCCTGCTGAAGAACAAGCCACTAATGCTTTCTTACTGAATGAACATTAAAAGCAGCAAAACAACCTCCACCAGCTTCTTAACTGACCCCTGTAGATTGAAGCTCTGTTAGATTACTGGAGTAGAGGGTAGAGCGCTCAGTTTTGTAGAGATAGATGCTGACCTTCAGCTTCTGCCTTCAGACTGGAAAACAGCCACAGCAGTGGGTAACAGCAGGCAGAGGAGCTGACCCTGGAGTCAGAGGGGCTTCTAATTTTTCTCAATATATCTGATAGTTCCTTTATAAATGACCTCACAAGCTAATTACTTCAAATAAACTTTTGAATAAGAAAGCCTTGTAAGCAACTCCAGCAGGGCAGTGCTTGCAAACAGTCTACAGCTGTCCTAGGTTAAAAATAAATGAACCTTAAGAAAAAAGGGGGAAAAAAAAAAAATCTCTGCAGAGACTCAGACATCTGAGGATCATACACATTCCTTGCCATGTTCCTGGCCCATCACTTGTTCAATCTCCCTTGCACACCAGGGTCTCCCTGCATGGCCCAGGAGGCTGAAATCACTTTTAGGTGAGTTGCAGCATGGGGGGAGGAGTAAAGCAGCCCCCTGCACTGGAGCCATCTCCCTCCTGCGCCCAGGATGCAGTGGTGTGAGGGTGGCAGCCAGAGAGTGCTGCCCTCACCAGTAGAGCCTGGACCCAGGCTGCAAAGCAGCTGCACAGCATGGGAGGGAGGAGCAGAAGGGGATCCAGTTCCTTTTTCCTCACCTGCTAAACCCCACGGCTGGGAGTGAAGTGAGGAAACCAGGCACAAGCCCAGTATAAGGCGCAGGGTAGCAGCTGCCAGCAAGGCAGCAGGCTGGGTCTACACAAGGTGATGCACAAACCTGCTCTCAGCACCTGCCCCTACGCGGCATTTTAGTAATAAAAAAATACAAACCAATGCTAGAAGAACATGCAGTTCAAAGCTGAGGAGCAACAGCATCTGCTGTTCCTCAGGGAACAGGCAGAAAGCAATTAATTTTTCCCCAGGGGTTGAATCAGTGCCTATGAAGCTGGGTGGCAGCTGGGCTCTGCCCTCCTACCTGCAGTGTCCTCCAGAGACAGCTGAGCCCTGCCCCTGGCTCAGCCCCAGCACCTGCCCTGCCTCCCTGGCCTGGGTTTGGTCCCTGAACCAAAGGGCTTCTCACCTCCCTTCCTCCCTTGAAAGCAGCTGAAGCAAAATCTCACCATTCTTTTTTTATTTTGTATTCCATAAAAAAAAAAACCCACAAAAAAATTACGCCACCTTGGCCAAGAACAGCTGCTGGACACAGCTGTTCAAGTGCAACTCCAGGGACATGATAATCACTGCCTTCAGTGTTAGAATAAAAAGTAAACCCAAGAGCTCTCTTCCATAGTAGCAAAAGGACTGACACCACAAATCACGGAAGGGGGAAAAGGAAAAAAAAAAAAAACGTGAAAGTTCCTCTTAAAAATATAGCTCTGTGGTTAGAAAGAGATGGCTGGGTGTCAACTAGGAGGAAAGCAGTTTACGCAAGCCGGCTCTTCTCTGGTCAAACTGCCTCCTTCAGTTCAGTTCTTGTGCAACAGGTGAGCCGTCAGGAGGGGCAATAAACATGTCTCTGGGCCCCAGCAGGGCAGGAGGAGGCAGAAAGTTATGCCACTCTGCTCTAAAAGTCACAGTTAAAAGAAGTTATAAATTATTATTTAAAAAAAAGTTGGAATTCTCCTGATGAGCTTCCTTCTCCTCTCTTCTGTTTGATCTTCACCCATAAATCCTTAATCACAGGGATGCGGTACCTTTGGGGAGAGGAGTTAAAAGAGTTAGGGATGGGGAGGAGGAGAACAGCCTTACAGCTGAGCAGAGCAAGGGCAGATGCATCTGGTCCACTTCCAGGTGGCTACAACATCACCATCTAATCCACATTACTTTTCCAAGCTCCCTATGATGAGCAGGGACTGACAGACACTGCCAGAGGCCACTTATCTCTGCTGATAACAGAGGACAGCAACGTCCAGGCTGGACATCCAGTTCTCAGCAGCTAAAGAGTTGAGGTCAAACGCATCCAGAGAAGCCAGCGCACTGCTGCATGACTTTCCTTACACCGCTCCACTCCCTGGCCCTCTAATCTAAGGCCAGGCTGACTCAGTGGGTGTTTAGAGGGCACATTGTCTTCCCAAGACTGGCCCAGGAGTACTGAATTTGGCCAAGGTTACTGCCGTTCAGAGGTCCCAACTGATAGTCCCCACAGGCCATGTACCTTCTCACAATCCTTCAGGCTCAGCTGTTTTCTTCTTCTAAAAAGAAAAGGGTGAAAAATAAGTAAGTATCATCTGCACCACAAACATGAAGGACCCAGCAGAGCCACAAGCCACAGAGGCTTCTTGGCTGCCATGTCTACAGGGACATATCCATAAATGAGGAACATCCTATAGTCTCCCTCTGCCCCCTTTCCTAGCCCTTGGGATGGGATGCAGTAGCCTGCCAAGCCCCCAGGAGCTCCAGTTTCTGCTGAAAACAACTAGATGAATAGACAACTGAAGAAGAGCACTTACACCTTGGGCAGGTTCTCTGCCACCAAAAGGGCCCCTGGGTTAGACTCTTCCAGGGAAAGGGATCTCTCCTGGGGGAGCAGTACAGAAACAAGCCCTTCTTCAAGCTACCCCAATCCTAAACAACCAAAGGTCAGGCTGTCTCAAGACTAGCCACAATTAACTGCAGCCTCCTCTGTACTGCCAGCAAGGCCAGGACACGTCTCTGATCCTCTCCAGCCTGGCATGCTGCAGGAACGAGTGTTGCAATCACAGTTTGGAACAGCTCTCCCCATGGTACCTCATCCCAGGGTCTTGCACATACCTTCTTCTTCTTCTTGTGAACCTCGGCAGAGCCATCTGCTATCGGCTCCCCTTCCAAAGACACCTTCTTGCTCTTCTTTTCTTTTCCAGCCTTTTTTTCTGGGGGAGGGAAAGAAAAGTCAACTAAGAGAGGGACTCTGGTACTGCCAGCCTGTGAGAAGGGGCACAAAGAGCGGTGGGAGCATCTCCAGTAAGTTTTTGATCACATCCAAACCTGAGCAAGGTTTCCAGAGCAGTAACTCTGGGTGAGGGCAGAGCCCTGCCACAAGGCAGCTGTGCCCAGGGCTGTTTCTCCAATACCTTTGAGCCAGAGCAGTTTGATCCCACCATCCACACATACATGTGGGCAGAATTACATAGGATTCCCTTCTTCCCCCCTCCCGCTGCCCACCCACTCCGAGGAACCTACTTCAGCGCTGGAGTAGCTGGGCACATGCCAGAAATCAGAGCAAGGGGAGCTACTAACACAGGATGGACACAAAGTTCAGCTCAGCACAACTGCTCCAAGAGGCTCCAGCTCACCCCTGTGCAATAGCCCATACAAGGGCTGACGGACAAGTCTGTCTCCTCCAGAATGAAGGGCTGCATCTTTGTGGAACAGAAACCCCAGCAGATCTGGCCCATCCATTCCATCTCCCTCCCCCCACCACCTTTTTTTTAAATTAAAAAAAAAAAGCCTACAAGATCCAGCACAGAACCAGCTGATTTGCAAATGCAATCTGCTCTACAAAGAAAAAAAATTGCCTTTACATTAGAGCAGCAAACAGAGCAGGAAACACCCTTAATTGGGAGCAATGAGCAGGAGGCTGGTACCATCCTCCTCTTTCTCCATGGGTTTGAAAGCAGCAGTAATAGCCCCGAGGCAAATCTCTTGAATGAGCTGTTCACCATGTTGCAGCACAGACACTGATCAGGCAGGGTCAGGAAGGGGCACTGTTGCCCCATGGGGAACAGCAGTGGCTGACATGGCAGATGACAGCACAGATTTCGAGGCTGATCTCTTTTAAAGAGGCTGGCAGCAAGGGGCCATGTTCAGGAAAGCTCTGACTAACACAAAGCCCTGCACATATGAACACTGGGCTTCCTCTGCCATGCCCACAGCATGCCAGGGACCTTCTGCCTGCCATCCCCAGCCACGTTTCACCTTAGCTCTCTGCCAGCACGCACTGCATTTGCCACAGAGGAGCCAGGGCAGCCAGCTGGGTGAGCAGAGGTGTTCTGCACTGCAGACACGGAGCAGGGCACCACGCAGAGTACAGCGGCCCGAACACAGGTCTCATAGCTTACAGCTAGTGAGAACTCTCCCAAGCCCAGTGCAGGCAGGCTGGCCACACGAGGCGGGCAAAGAGGCCTCAGCAGAGGCCTCAGACTCACCTCAACCCTCTGCCAGCCCTCAGCTAGACAGCTGCTTCCAGCCAGGATAAAGGCCAGGAAGGGAGAAAACCCTGGAGGGAGCTCATGCCATAGAAGATGCATGGGGACATCAGCTTGCTCTGCAAGCAGCAAGGATCAGCGTGAGTATTAACACAGTTCCCACTGTGCCGGACACGGGATGGGGGCAGGAGAGCCCTGCTTCCTGTCTGCAACACGACCTGGTGCCGAGACTGCAGAAAAACACTGAAGGGGGGTTTTAAAATCTGGCACTGGCTTTGGGTGGGCCAAGAGGGAAGCAGCCAAACAGGAAGCTAACAAGAAAGTGGGTGCTACTTACAAGGCCCAGCCTTCAGAGGCTGAACATGCATCAGCTGCAAGAACCTACTGCAAATCCAGCCCCAAGTGAGGGATTCTTACTTTTAGCTGATTTTTTCTTTTCCTTGCTGCCTGGCAACTTCTCCAGGTCACCAGCTGCTTTCTTCTTTTTCTTTTTGGGTACTTCTTCATTAGCTTGCCCTTTCCGCTTCTTCTCCTTGGGCTGCCCAACAGCCCCATCCTCTCCTGGCAGTTTCCGCTTCTGAGATGTTTTCTGCTTCTTATTCTCTTTGTCTTTGCTCTTAGATGTTTTCACAGCCTTGTCTGCCGTGGAGGAAGATTTCTTCTTTTCCTTCTTTTCTTTTTTCTCCTTTTTCTTCTTCTTCTTCTCTTCCAACCCTTCCAGTGTTTGCACTGCAGGAACTTTGGCAGCTGTGGTGACCTCAGTTTCGCTCCCCGAGCTTGACTCCTCTGGTTGTGGGACGGAGAACAGTGCATATGATGCTGGGGTCACTTGCGCCCCTTTTGCCCCAACATCATTCTCTTTCATGGCCAAGGCTTTCTTGACTGGGGAAGGTTTGAGGCTGGCATGACCTGGCTCCATTTTTCCTGCCACCTTCTCTTTGCTGGAGGTTCCTGTGACTTCCTGCCCTGAAGGGAGGTTGTTTTCTGCAGAAACAGTGACGAGAGAGAAGACAACTCAGGGAGCATTTGTTACCTAGACCACTATAGTAACATAGGGTTACTGGAGGGTGGAAATACGCATTTGAAGAGGAGAACCCAGTTCTCCGCCGAAAAGCAAAACCTGCTGTTCATCCCAACTACAGCAGAGCCAGAGAAAGATGCCTCAGCCCGCGATCAGGTATCTGGCAAGGGAAGTGGATTACAACAGCTTTGGCCACATCCATGAAGAATAGGGACTAGAGAAAACTGTAGCACAAGATGGGTGAGCATAAATAGAGCAGTTCTTCCCCAGGACACCACCCTCAGTAAGCCAGGGACTTCCCAAGGTGGAGGGGGTATGCACACCGCCATGTTTAACCATCACCAATGGCCTGTCCCCCAGCATCTGGGCCTTCTTAAACCTATATATAGTTCTGACCTGCTCGACAACCCTTTGCACAACTTAATCATGTGCCCAAGAAGCCAACAGACTCATTTGAGCCTCTGGAGCGGGCCAGAGCTCACAGCCAGACCAGAGCTCATCTGAAGGTGCAAGGGTCACACCAGAACAGAAGCAGCTTCCAGCTCAGAGTTTTACAATTTGCCAACAAACCAGGGCGATAGTGAAATGGCAGGACATTTCCTTTCTCCATAGGTCTTCCCACTTCCTTCCTCTCCTCTGCCCTCCAGACATGCTACAGAGCCCAGAAAGACAAAGGAGAGGCTTGAATACCAGCACTGTACAGCAGATGTTCTTCAGCCAATGTTTAAAGGTTCCCTAGGAGCCATCACTACCGCAGCACACCAATCCTGTGGGCATGGGTTTTAGGGAGAGCCCTACCTACTCCCATTAATTGCATTAATTATTGCAGTTAAAGCAGAACTTGGAAGACGCAAAGGCACAGAGCCTCACAAGCCAGCCAGCACAGGGGGGCGTTCAAGGAGAACAGGGCTGTGTCGTGGCCAGGGGAAGCCAGTAGACGGCAGCAGCACTCCACACTACTGGGCTCTGTGCTGGAGATACACTGGGAACAGGGCCCCCTCCAAGTGTCACCCTCCCGTGCCAGCACGACTTTGCTCCTGGGCCAAGCAGATTCCCAGCCTTGCCAAAGGAGACCCACCTGCTTTGTGATTTGCAGCCACCTGGTCGACGTCTGTGTCGGTGTCACTGCTGTTGCTGCTGGAGCTGTCAGCTGGGGCTGCTTTCACGGAGGCCTTGGAGAGGGAGTTTGCAGCAGTCATGGCTGCTTTCCCTTGCCCTGCTTTGCCTGCAGGCTGGGGGGGAACCGTCTTTGGTGCCTGGGGTGCTGCTGGGGTCCTGGAGAGGCCCAGGTAGCCTGTGAGGAGGGACTGAAACAGTACAGACACACTGAGGAGTCACAGCAGGGCAGCCTCCCACACACCAGGCAAGCAGATCTGTCTCTCCTGCTATTGCCGTCATACTCCAAGTGAAGGGCCCACCTTTGGCCACCCGCTGAGCGATCCTGCACCACTCAGCCAGCCCTGCAGAGAGGCCAGGGATGCCAGGAAAAGGGGCCAGCACTGACAGATGCTGTCTGAGCTTACAGCAGCAAAGCCGATGGCGAGAGGGTCTCCTCTTTGTTCTTGACCAGCAAAGCGGGCTTGGGGGAATCTCCTGGCTATTAGCATGCACCCACGCACAGCTAATGCACTGCAGATGTGCTGCACGCCCTGCACGTTACTTACAAAGGGAATTTAATGGCTTGGGCATGGGTTAAGTTACAAATAAAAGTGGGGAAAAAAATCCTGCTGCTATTGGCACTGTGCACCTGTTTTCCTGGTTTAACCCTTGCAAGGTACCACCTCCCATCCTTTTCCCTGGGGAAGGCACCAGGAGCCCTGAACCCAAGGCCCAGCTGCCTGGAGAAGCATTCCAGATTCAAAAGCCTCTCTCTGCCCCCACCAAAAGACCCTGCTCGCAGCACTGCACTGGGGAGCCCCCACTTCTGTGCTGGCAAACCCACTCAGCACCCTGTTTGCTGAGAATTCAGCCCTCTCTCTGTCCTACTTAGGAGCCAGCTGCAAGACCTGAGAGGATCCCAGCCTGCTCAGGTACCATACCTGCGATGCTGCCGCCTCCTCCTCCTCACTGGACTCCGAGGAGCTGTGGGCTGGCTGGGTCCCTCCTGGTTTCTGCAGCGAGACGGCTGGAGGAGCAGAGTTCATCCCATTAAACACACCACTGCTGCCTAGGGTTAAGCTCACCTACCCAGCACAGTTACTGCCACCAAAAGGTCTTCCGCCTTCAAAGAAAGGGGAGCGCTCTACCAAGCTGGAGAGGAGGAACCCCTCTCCAGCCACTATGTGAAGGTGACACGCCTCCCACAGGGTAACAAAACACTGTTCCCACCCTAGCCTGGCCAGCAGCACTGACAGCATCTTCTTGGGAGAACTGACCAGGTTTGGGGGGCTGCTTGGGCATCCCCTCCTCGTCGCTGTCTGAGGAGCTGCTACTGTCTGAGGTCATCTCTGCCTGGGTGGGTGGCACAGCCTGGCTCAGCCTGCTGTCCTGTGCTGGCTGCAGGACTGGCTTCCTCGACTTGGCGGTGGGACTTCCCAGGAGTGAAGCAGCTTGTGGGGCAGCAGCATTGGCTGGAGGAGCTTTTCCCACAGGAACCGTTTGCTTGAGGCAAGGAGGAGTGGGGGCCTAGGGAGAGGAAGATGAAATGCATCTAGAAGGAGGAATAACTGCTTATGTCCATGAACTATAAGAAGCAGCCCAGAGCAGATGGGCTAGGACCACCTCGACCCTTCTTCAGCTGTACCGCTCCAGTTTGTGTCAAGGTTAGCCCAAGAATCTCTCACGCAGGGTGCAGAGACCCCCATCTTCCCCCGGCCCACAGATGAAGCAGGCAGCTGTGGCCAAGCAGACAATTCCTGATTGTACAGGGCACTGCCATCACAAAAGAAGGAAGAAACCTGCCAGCCAGCAGGGAGGCAGGAACAGCAAAGGTATCAGGGCTACTCTCTGCTCATCTGCCTCACCTTATGGTGTGCTAACAGTGGTTAAAATAGAGCAGCCCCCTCTCCCTCCCTCCATGAACACAATCCCTCAGCTGGGGACACAGCACCAGCCTCAGACTCCAGCACACCCATCTGCCCACTCTCCCCAGTGAAGCTGCCCACTTTAGTCTTCCCCATCATTACCTCTCCTGCCAGCACATCGTGCTCCGAGGAATCACTACGTGAGCTCTCAGACACTCTGCTAACTGGAGGGACAGCAGATGCTTTTATTCTCTTCCCCGAAGGCAGTGTGGCATTAGCCTTGGCAGCCACTGTGCTCAAAACCTTGGTTGCTTTGACATTCTGCTGGGACAGACTCTACAATAGATGAGAAAGAAAATCAGGACAGAGCACAACTTGGAGGGAAAAGAGACAGAAGCATACACCAATCCACCACTAGCTCCTGAGCCCTTCCATCATTTTCAGCACAGCACCAAGGCTCATATTTATCTTTTTTCCCCCTCCTTTACAGGCCAGTTCTGTCTCTTATGAGCCTCTGGGCAGGGCTTCTGGCATAGCCAGGAACAGAAAAGTGAGGGCCAGCACCTGGGAGTGCCTAAAGCATTAGCTCAGTGCCCCAAAGGCACCCATCCCGAGGGCAGGCAGACAAAATGTGATGTGCTTGCAGGCTGTAAGATCCTTATCCACTACAGCACCAACAAGACTGCAGTTGCAAACCCTACTTTGCAAAGTGGGCACTTGGACTCCAGGATTTCTCCTATGCTCTAAAAATAACACATCAAGAGTTAACTGGCAACAGAGATAAAGCAAAGACACCAACCACAGGGCAAATCTGCCTTCAGGTACACAACCAAGCCACAGATTAGAGAGTAAATTAAAAAGAAGCAATTTTGTTGCCTCACATTTGAAACCTCCCATCAAACTAAACATAAGAGGGGTTAAAAATAGAAAAGCCAAGGGACATGAAAAATAGAAGAGCCAAGGGACACTGACATCAGGTCCAAGACACAAATGCCAGCAGAGGAGGGAGCAGGAGCGATAAAGGAGCGCTCAGCCTCCTGGTTTGTGTTACAAATGAGGCTACGTGAGCAGCCCTTGCTCTCCAGATCTCTGACAAGCTGGGCCTTTGTGGGCTGACATTTCCCTCACACAACATCTGGCCTTCAGAAAGGAAGGCAATGCTCCACCATGCAGAGAGCCGCCAATCCAACGTGAGCTCTCAGCCGTCTTGCACAAAGCTCAAGTTAGTTACAGCAACTGCGTTATTTTATACAATCTTGGTACTATAAACATGCTTTAATCAAGGACTGCTCAGGCTGGCTGCCTGCCTACCAGCTGGGGGGAGACCGCCTTTCCACTGGCCACAGCATCAGGCCAACACGGGGAAGGGTTTTCTCGAGTGCACAGTCCCCCTCTCCCAGCAGGGGCGCTGGCCAGACAGGGGACACACATGTGTGGGACAAGAAGCACACTTGGCCACTAAGTAGCTCAGAGTACCAGCCAAGCCACCACCATGTAGGAATGGCAGCCACGTTCCTCAGTCAAGGCTTCTTCACGTGGTCTCTTTCTCAGGCTCAAACTGCAGCAGAGTTGCAGAGACACGCAAGCCAACATCACACCGAGGCAGCTCAGACCCTAAGGAGCTCAGCCATGGCCCTGTGGGACTGGCATGAAGACATAAAGAGACTCAGGTGAGAGAGCTGGGATCGGCTCCATGACACTCAGCAGTGTCTCTACACAGATATGGGGGTCACCTCCCTTCTCCAAGACAGGAATCTGGCTCCTCCAGCTGAAAGGTAGCAGGACCAGAAGGCCAGTACCCTGGGCTGCATCACCAGCAGGGTGGGCAGCAGGTCGAGGGAGGTGATTCTGCCCCTCTGCTCTGCTCTGGTGAGACCCCACCTGCAGTGCTGCGTCCAGCTCTGGAGCCCTCAGCACAGGAAAGACATGGACCTGTTGGAGCGGGTCCAGAGGAGGCCACGGAAATGATCAGGGGGCTGGAACACCTCTCCTATGAAGAAAGGCTGAGAGAGTTGGGGTTGTTCAGCCTGGAGAAGAGAAGGCTTCAGGGAGGCCTTATTGCGGCCTTTCAGTACTTAAAGGGGGCTTGTAAGAAAGGTGGGGACAAACTTTTTAGCAGGGCCTGCTGCAACAGGACAAGGGGAAATGATTTGTAACTAAAAGAGGGTAGATTTAGACTAGATATAAGGAAGAAATTTTTTACAATGAGGATGGTAAAACACTGGAACAGGTTGCCCAGGGAGGTGGTAAATACCCCATCCCTGGAAACATTCAAGGTCAGGTTGGACGGGGCTCTGAGCAACCTGATCAAGTTGAAGATGTCCCTGCCCACGGCAGGGGGATTGGACTAGATGACCTTTAAAGGTCCCTTCCAACCCAAACCATTCTATGATTTGGCTGCTTTTCCAGTCTAATTCCCTGAAGTAGGGCAAAGGGGACAGAGTCCCAGAGGAGGTCTGGGCTCGTATGTCTACTCATGTTCCTGCCAAAACATTCACACCCTCCACTGCTCTCACACACTGCAAGTTTGCTGTGACCGAGTCATGCACCCAGAACCAGGGTCAGCAAGACCCAGGGATGCCACCAAGAAAACCCAACCCAGCCAACGGGAGGGCTCCTCTCTGCACCGCTCATCACCCACCCAACTACCACCTCGCGAATCCTGAGACCTCCTGAGTGTGCAGGACTAACAGCGTCCACACCCAGCGGGTCGGCGGCTCCTTACCTGTGAAGGGGGGACTATTTCTTCCTCTGAATCTGACTCCTCGCTGGAATCATCACTGCTGTCCACAGGTGGAGGGGCTGGCGCTGGTGCCGGAACTGGTGCCTTCTTCACATTTGTTGGCTGGGGCACAGCATTGGTCTTCACTGCAGGAAAAGCATAAGAGATTGTCACCATGAGGAAGAGCTGCTCTCTGTGGCTCTCCAGAGCAGGAGCTATCACAACAGGCTGGGCCGTTCCATGTGCAGGGGGAAGAAGGAAACCCATGAGGATGCAGGTGAGGGATCCTGGCCACTATCAGGAGACTTACCAGCCTGCAAAGGCTGTGTCTGTGTTGCAGGGCGCTCCTCTTCGCTGTCAGACGAGTCACTGCTCCCACTTTCTGAGGCCCGGCTTTTCAAGGTGCTTCCCACTGCTTTTTCAGGCAACCCAGCTTTAGCAGCCTGGCTCAGGTTGGGAACAGGCCCAGGCTGTTCTGTTAACCTCTAACACAGAAAGAAACACAGGCCCAGAAATGTGGTATTAGTACAGGTGTTGTTTAGGAGTTTAAGTGCAGTTTCAGCTCAAGCTGGGTTTTGTTTTACCCTAACACTGCTGTTACTAACACTCACCCTTCCTTAGCATGTCAAGGTTGGAAGGGGCTTCAGTTACTGCCTGGACTGAGCTGCTGAAGAGACATACCACTGCATTTAGCAATATGCTTTTGACAGGAAGCCCAAGCACGTTTTACTGCACCAGCATGTAGGGCTAACAGTGCTCCTAAGCTCAGAACAGCAGTAACACTGCAACCCCAAGACCCCCATTCCAAGGAAGCCTCTCATTTAAGCATGACCTCCCCTCAGCTTGGGAAATCAGTAGGAGCTGGGAAGCCTTGTGCCAAAACACTTGCAAGGTTCAGAGACAGCATCAGAGCAGCTACATCCTGGAGCTGCTGGAGAGCTCAGTGCAGACACAGGGCTGACACAAGTGCTTGGGAACACAGATGGCAGGCAGAGGCAGACTGGGAACCCAAGATATAATTGAGCACCTTAGAAACTGATCTGTCAACAGGTCTAAGAATTTAGAAGTCTCCAGACAACAAAAATGCCCTGCAACTCACTTGGGCTGTGCCTTTCTGCAGCACCTGTCAACACACTGATGTCCCAGGAAAGGCCACGAGCCACTGTCCCAAGCAACTAGTGTGTCAGCACTAAGAAGCCACAGTTATCACAGCACCAGATACACAACTGCCAGGTGAGACGATCTCTTCCCAGCCCCTCTCTCGGCTTGGGCTGAGGGCTGCAGACACCCCTCCTGCAGGCTGATGAAGGCCAGCAGTGGCAGAAGGAAAGAAAGCGCTTGCTGAGAGATCTGGTAACTTCACCACAGGCAGATAATTCTCCAGGCTCGCAGCGCTCTGCACCCACTCAGTTTACTCCACTCATCACTCATCTCCGGGCTGCTCTGCCAAAGAGTACATCACGTTTGCCAGGACAGGCAGACCCCATCCAACCTGCACATGACGGCAGCCCACTTCAGCGCTACGTCTCCAGGCCTCCTGCAAGAAGGTGAGAGAGACTCCTGCCCGGCTGCACAGCCCCTGCCACCCCCCTCTCCAACGCTGCCATGCTGCTAACGCAGCGATACCCTCTCAGCCCGCAGCAGGAGACCAGGAGGACTTCAGCAGTGCCAGCCCAGCCAGGGGCTGCTCCTGGCCAGCAGCCCAGAGCACAAGCCTAGCAGCCTCCCAGGAGGACAGATCTTACAGTGCTTCCTGGCACAGCCCCACCGAGGCCTGCCACTGGGGCAGTGTTTATCATCTCCAAGCCAAACACTAAACAGACAACAGCATCTGCATGTTTATCCCATTACAGAACAGCTCTTTGAACAAGCCAAGCACATTTTGACTCTGCTTAGAGAAACAGAAACCTCCACAAGCGCTTGGGGAGGGGGGGGATTTCAAATCTCACTTGTCTGTTTTGTTTTGATACCAGTGAGTCACTATCTCCAGGAGAGAGGCCAGATTTGCAATGCTGAAGAGAGAGAACTACTTGAAGCAGACACAAGAATTTGCATGCTCTACTTGAATGCACTAGCTCCTCTCCCTCTCGGTCCCAAGCACTGTTGTGCAAGGGAAGAGTCTATGGAGGTAAGAACCCACTTGCTCACTTTTAAGACCTTCATAGCAACAGGACTGGCTTCTACCCCTACTCGGATGCACAGCACATGAGCTGCTTCATTTCCTAACTTAGCAAGAGATTGGGAAAGAGCTGCCATACAGAGGCATCTTGATACAGAAAGAACATAACAGCATCCACAGAGAAACCACCGTAAGCTTTACATAGCTTAGCGACTCCTTGGATCTTCTGGGGAGGAGGCCAAGGTCCCTCCATCCGCCTCATCTTGGTCACTGCCAGATGGCTGACAGCCACCACATGCTATGGCGTGGCCCCAGGTGGGATCAGGCCAGCAGCGTGGCTGAGTTACACCCAGGGAGCAGGGTAACACAGGCAGAGAGCTTCTGACAACTTAAGTCACAGTACTGAAGTAACTCAGAGAAGAGGAAAATAATTCAAGAGGAAATCATTTTTCCTGCTCCCTCTCCAGCCCCCAAACCAGGAGCTGCTTGTGGCTCAGTACAAGTGTGATGACTCAGCTCCCGCACAACCCATCTGCGACTCCATCGGGTCCATTTGCATCATGCAGCGCTGCACGACAAGAGGGAGAAACAACACTGAGCCACGTGCGCTGAGCACGTTGTAACAATTGCAATCCATTGCTGGCTGTGCACCACGGAAGCACCACCAGCGTACCAGGACTGGGACCAGTATCTCAGCTGTGTCATGACACAGCAACGGTACAACAGTCACCTGCAAGGGACAGGGGACAGGGTTCAGGGAGGGAAAGAGAACCTCCATCTCTTGGGAGATTTGGCCTCTCCCCACAGGGCCTGAGGTCCAAGATAAAAACTTGCGGGCGCAACTTCTACCAGTGCAGCCTGCATGGGTTTTCCTGGGAGGCTCAAGGAAGACACAGGTTCCCAACATACGCATGCATGCGCATCTCATGCCCAGTCCTGGTAAGCAGAAGCCAAAGCATGTCCATAGAGGGCCCGAGTGTTGTCTTTGGCCGAAAATGTCCAGGAAAGAGGAAGCAGAGCAGAATTAGCAGTTCCAAAACAAAAGCAGCTCACAGCATCTTCAAGGTCAACCCAGACTGTCCCCTTCCCCCCCAGAATATGAAAACACCTTGTCAACTTATTTGACTAAATATTCCTGAGTCTTCACGGGTAAACATACCAATTAAGCACTTCAATTTAAGCATGATGTTCATTTTAATTGTGCTAATCCACCCCCACAGGGAAAGATGAAGCAGCTTCCAACACTCTGTATCTGTTTGGATCTTGCACAGAACCCAGAGGAAGTCGCAAGATACAGTAAGTCAGTGGTTAGCATATGCCCAAGTAGCAGATGGTGAGGATGAGCTAAGAAGAGTTTGACTGGGAGGACAGGGCTGTGGACACAGCTAAGCCTAATGGTTTATCTTCAGGCTTCACTCGTGGTCTCTGCCTGTAGGCTACTAACACAGGAAGAACAGCCTGTTTGGCAAAAATAGAGCTCCCTCGATGACAAGCTCTTCCTTGCTGACTGCGGCTGTTCAGGTGTAATCACCAGTTTGCAAGAAGGAAGATGCTGAAGTGGTTAAACAGCCATCGGCAAGATGGGTACCTGCTGCTGCCAGCTTCCAGTCAACACTGGGGGGAAACAAACCTACCCCAGCATGTCCTTCACCTACAACCCTGCTAGAACAGACGAGTCTCGATAGCTTTACAGTGGAACCCCATGGCGCAACTATCAGAATAGCTGCTCCTGCCACCCAGAGCTAAATCTTCACATATAATCACGCAGGAAGGGAGCAGCACAGAGCCAACTGTCAGAGATGCATCCCCCTCCACCCACCTTAGCAGACCAAGGCTATAAAGACAAAAACGCAGAGCCTCTCCGGCTCCTGCTTGTCAATAGAGAAAGGACGTGTTGACAAAGAGCCTCCTTGCAAGGACATGTGAGGCTCTGCCCCCGGCTTCCCTTCCTCCCTCGCAGTAATAGCTGCCATCTCCAAAACGCTGCTTTCAGGGCACTTTCCAAAGGACCCTGCAGCTCAGAGTCAATGCAGAAGGTCTCCAGACAATGTGCCTAAGGATGCTCTCAGGAAGGGATTTGCTTCCCTACGAGTTCAGCCACCTAAGTCTGAGTCCAGTCTGAGTTCATGATCCTTCTCTCAAGAGGTGTAAACAAACCCTCACAGGAGAGTCAAGACCAAGCTATCTGTGACCCCGTACACAAGGCCCACTCCAGAAGGGCAAGGCATGAGTGGAGTGAAACAGTTGGTATTACCCGTCACCCTCCTCTATTATGGCTGGGTGAGAAGAGTTAGGCTCCACTTGTTTCCAAGTAGAAAGAAAGATCTTTGTCTCTCAGAGACTGAGATACAACATATTACTGGTGTTTCAAGGAGATCAGTAGTAGCATTTAAGGGCTAAACAATTGTCTTGCACATCCCATCCCTTGGCACTGAGCTGAATGCGATATCACCTACCTTCTGGCTGACAGGCACAGGGAGATCCTCCTCTTCACTGCCTGAAGAGTTGGAGCTCTCCACTGTCTTTGTACTTTCAGCAGGCTTCATGGGAGCAGCAGTCCTTCCCAGTGCTGGTTTCGGTGCTGGCTTCCCTTGGGACAGTGGAAGTGTTTTTGCTGGAGCTGCTCTGCCGGAGAGTGATGCTGCTGGTGTAGGTTTCACTGGGGATGGGATGGCCTGGGAGGATTTTGGAGGTGGCTTTGTCTGGACAAGACAAGAACAGTGTGAAACAAGGCAAATCCCACAGCAGCATAATTCATTTGCTCAGACTGTAATCAAGAGAAGAGATTTCAGAGCCCCCTGGGAAAGGCAAATGGGGAAGGAAGATTAGCAACTGGCAGGACACAAGGCATCCTTTCATCTAGCAGTGTGGGGATAGTCTCCCAAGATGAGAAAGCAAGACCAGATATCTTTCATCAGCCTGCTGATACTACCAGTCCCCTCCAGTGAGGTACACTGCAGAACTTTGCACCTCTCCACAGCAGGGAGACTAAGCTGCACTACAGTTTGACAAATTAGACACTATTCTTGCAATTTATAGCTGAGAGGCAAATTCAACCACGACAATTTGCCTCTTAAGGTGAGAAAAAAAATTGCTGTTTTTTTTATTTAAAAGTACTGATGGAATTTTTTTTTTTTTTAAGAAAGGCACAATGGCTTGCTTAAAGCTCAGAGCAAAGATATTGCGGTGCCTTTAAACACCCCATGCCTCTTTCTTCCCACCCCCAACATGACTTTGCTATACACTACATGCATTCACAAAATTTTCTTTTCACTGCAATTCCTAGCCCTGGAGAGGCGTGCAAAGAGAGACAGAGTCTCAGATAGAGGCACTTGGGTTACCGATGGAGGTTCCTCATCTTCGCTGTCTGATGAGTCGCTGCTTTCTGATGTGTCATTGGGCTTTGCAGCCCCAGGAACCGTTGTGGATGTGGGTTTGGACTGGTTTGGTGCCAGTGCCATTTGCCTCACTGTGTTCTTCTTGAGGGACACTGGAGGAGCAGGTGCACTTTTCACAGGGGCTGCATTAACCTGCACTGTTTTCACCGCTGGTTTTGCCTGGGAACAGAGGGAGCAAAGGGGAACAGGAGAATCAGGTAACATCTCAGAAGAAACCAGCTGAAAGCTGTAACTGCGTGAAATCTGTTTTAAAGAAGGCTACCTTGCTAATTTTGGCCAGGATAGGCTGGTTCAGACCCATGGGCTGTGGAGTATCTGAAGCAAGCCACTTTCTCCACGGACTGCCTGACTACATCTGTGGAGTTGCACACCAATCACCTCCTACAGATCAAAGGATCTCCCTCAACTTCAGGCACTAGGAGGAACTGGGATGGAATGGTTGATGCTGACAGGGGTTAGTGGGGCTCTCAGCCACACGTGTTTCTCTGGTCTTGGGTTTGGGGATCCCATACACCCAGGGAAGGGGGTGTTGTCAGACTACAGCACTGCAGCATTTCCTCTCTCCTTCAAGGGAAGTGATTTCCTAGAGACAAGGACCCTGGGTTGGAAAGGTTACCTGGACCGCTGGAGTTGCAAGCTCCTCCTCAGAGGATGTCTCTTCACTTGATTCCTCACTGCTGCTCTCAGCAGCCCCAGCTGCCTGCTTCAGCTCTGAAACACAAGAAAGGAGATGTCACAGCTGCTGCCTGCTCTGAGCTCCCAGAGCGTGATGTTAATGTGGTTTTTGAAGTCAGGAAAACAAAACAAGCCACAGAGAGGGCTAAGGGGATTTGCAGGGAAGAGGGCCTAGCCCTGCTGAAAGCATCAGTGGCCTGCTAGGAACAGCTTCTCCAGACAAACATTGGCCTACAAACACCACTCCCCCAAGTGCAGAGATGGGAAATCTTTCCTGGCCACCCTCTGACCCTACGGGGAGCTGCCCAGCCACACACAGTTCCCTGCAGGGGCACCCAGCCTGGTTGGACCTCCTCTGGAAAAGAGCCAAGAGAAGGATCATTTTCAGAGCTTCTACAATCTATTCCTCACGCACACACACCCCCCTCCCCAACACACACACTTCAAAGCAGTAAAAAGATTTCCCTGAAGACTTCAAAAGCCAAAAACAATCACTTTGCGATTAGGAATAAAAAGAAGATGCTGCAGTGCATTTCCAAACAGCTGAAAGCATCTGAAGTATTAGTACTGCATCTCCTCCAGATAAGCTACACTGTTATCTTCAACCCTGTAGTGCTGGGTGCTGCCAGACAGACACCTTAGCACAGAATCTGCTGCTTGAAATGGGAGCAAGCATGCTGGATTCATCCCACAGAGTTCCAGGGCTGGCTGCTTTGTAGTATTCTTGCAGCCTCCCCAAGGAACAAGCATCACTGAGCTTTCCAGCAAGGGAGCTGAGAGGAACACGCTGAAGGCATGGCTCAGTCCTGATTCGCAGCAAAGTTGGAGCACACATGCATTTACCGCACCCCGCAGGCTCCTTACCCACTTTGGGGGCTGGGGCCTTCACAGTCGGTGTCTCTTTTTCCTCCTCACTCTCTGACGAGGAGCTGCTGCTGCTGCTGGAGCTTTCCGGTGCTTTGGTCATTACTGGTGCTTTGCTTTGACCTACTTTGGCCGCGGCTGCAGCTGCATGTCCGGGCTTCCCAGGATCAGGCAGTTTCTGCCCAGCCTTGGCCAGAGCTGCAGATGCAGCTGGCACATTGGGCTGCTGCTTATTTGAGACCACAGTTCTGTTTGCAGCAGAGAGCGCTGCTGCTTTGCCTGCTGGGGCAGTGGGCTTGTTAGGAGAATGAAGGGAGTTGGCAGCTTTGCCACTCACCACAGCTGGTGTCACCTACAGGAAGCAAAAGAAATCAGAAGCCTATAGACAGATAAGGGGATAAATTGGACAAAACACACCTTAAACAGCAATCTGGCAGCTGGGCAAGCCATAAAGCTCTTTATGGAAGCACTTGGGGGACAGATATCTAAGAAAAGGCTTATGCCAGCACCCCAGCCCACAATTCTACATGTGCCAACAAGTCGCCAAAGGAGGTTTAGATTGGACATTAGGAAAAAATTCTTTCCTGAAAGAGTGGTCAGGCCTTGGAAAAGGCTGTCCAGGGAAGTAGTGGAGTCCCCATCCCTGGAGGGATTTAAAAGACATGTAGATGAGGCGCTTGGGGACATGGTTTAGTGGGCATGGGGGGGCTGGGTTGACGGTTGGACTTGATGATCTTAGAGGTCTTTTCCAACCTTAGTGATTCTATGATTCTATGTCCTGGCCTCAGAGTACTATCAGCCTTCAAAGCCAAGAGAATTGCCTTACCGTAATTGCACCTTTTCCAGCTGGTGTCTCCTCTTCTGACGAGGAGTCATCATCTTCACTGCTTTCTACATTCACTCCTGAGTTCGTGGCCAGGGAAAGGCTGGCTGCTGCACAGGAGAGAGCCAGAGAAATCATGGGAGGGCGTATCTCATATCAAGATGGCCTCTGGTTTGCAGGAAGGCCCCAGCAGGCCCATCTCCACACCTGCCCCAACACCACCATCGCTGTCCTTGCAACTGGCAAGTGCTTTGCTCCTCCACCCCATTCTTCTCCCCACCACCAAGACCAGGAACCTGCCAAGACCTGCATATTTCCAAAGGCTGTCCGCAGCAGACGAGACTGAGCCAAAACGTATCAGACACATGGGTTTTTGTTAGACTATGCAAGCCAATGCCTCCCACATCAGCTGCACCCCACCTCAGACAGAGGGCACTGGCTTTCCAGACCAACTAACAAGACCTTCCTTCATCCAGGAAACAGGCCTGCCTTTGCTGGCCCAATACACACTTGGGACCAACTAGAAGGTGCTCCACAGTGGGCAGGCATTAGGTTCCCAAGGCTTCATTCAACTGACAACACCCATCCCTTCCCAATGAATCATAACAGGTTTTTTCTGGCTTTAGCAGACATCTGTGCTCCTCAGAAACTCCACATGAGAAGGGGATGTTAAATTAGTTGTTCTAGTTTTCTAAGAGCACAAGGGAATAGCCATCACTTTACAAGCATTTTCTCTAGCCAAGCAAGTCAGGCTGCTCCTACACAAGCCTCCAGTCCTACTCTGTCAACTCCAGGGACATGAAAGGCTACTTACTGTTTGCAGCTTTCGCCTTCTCTTTCTCATCCTCTTCTTTCTCTGAGCTCTCAGAGCTGCTCACGGGATCAGGAACTCTGATCTTTTCTGGAATGGCTGCCTCCTCATCACTCACCTTTCTTCTCCTGGAATTCGAGGGAGTTCTGAGGGGACAGAATTTGCATCAAAATGGGGAAAAAAAATATCTTGAACAAATTGGAACACAATTATTCATCCACTTTCAGGTCAGGCTCCAGCCTAAGGACATGCAGTGTCATTCCTCTACAGCTCCTAAGGGGGCGGGAGAAATACTTCTCTAACCTGCAAGGGACATCTCCAATCCTCCTTGGGCAACTCCTGAGAACAACATATCCTTGCAATACTCAGAGAAGATACTGAACATAGACTGTTTTTCTGTGTCCTAGGCAGAGTCTTTCTTCCTTTAGCAGAGAAGTAAAAACGTTATTTGGTCAGGCTAGTGCTCATCACAGAGCAAAGGCATCCTACAGAACAAATTCCATCTCCAGGAGGTAGCTACAGCCAGACAGTCAATAAATGCAGACCCAGGGTTATGGCAATGATCCCCTAAGAGGTCTTGGTACTCCAAGAGAAGTGAATCTAAAGGCTGGAAAAGCCATTTGAACTTGGGCTCAGAGGCCAAAACGACAGAAAAGTCAGGTTGCAGAGAGATTTAAGAAAGGAAGTGGCTGCACCTACAGATGTGTTGAAAGGAAGGGAGGAAGAGGCCACAGACGAGCATTAAACACTTAAGCTGTTCAACTGGGTTAAAACATTACGCTGGAAAAAGATGTTTCCAGACTCTGAACCCTACCTGTACCAGCAGAACAGATGTGGCTAAAGTTATCATTAATTTTCAAATGAAAACATAGCTAATACATTTGCGTTATTACGAGGATAACATTGGCTGGGCACACGTCTGTGTGTGATTCACACATGCAGTACTTCTATGTTGGTAAAAGCCCTGAGACACCCACAATTATCAGGGGTGAAAAAACCCTTGCTTTTGTGCCAGTTTAGCTTATTTTATTTGTTCATCTAATTTAAAAATAAGGTTAGTTTAATGATTTGGCCAGTAAATATCGTGCTTATTATGAGTGTTTCAGTAGCATAGCTGTAACAGCAAGTTATTTGCAAGCAGGCTAGGTCGAAGGCACATTTGCTATTACAAAGTGCTGTGAACTACTGTAATAATCCCTTCAAATAAAATAATAGGGCAAGCCACACAGGCAGCTACGACACACCAATGCCTTCTGATACAGTGCCAGCTGACAGCACAACAGAGACTGCTGTGAGAATTCGTCGTGAGTGACCAGGCCCTCAGGGATACTGCGTGGGGGAAAAGAGTGGTGCCCACAGGCGCTGGCCCTACAGAAGCCTGGAGCGTTTGCGGGCTGCAGGGCTCCAGCTGCTCCTGAGGCTGATCTGGTCCAGCTTCCCCCTGCACCCAGGCACCCTTCTGCCCCCGTCCCAGCCTCCTCTGAGACTAAACGAGATTAAACGTAGTCCTGGAGGGAAGCCACTCATAAGTAACTGAAAGTCTCAACTGTTAAGTTCACTTTAAAGGAGTTTCTGAAGGAGAGCATCAAGGACGGCCTCAGTTAGATAGGCAAGAGCCGCAGCGCAGTTGGAGGAAAGGCATTTTCAGGCCAAAAGCTTATGAAGCGACAAGACGCGAGAATCACAGCTCACCCACATGAAAGCACTCCAGCTAGGCAGGGCACTTTCTGGATAAACAAAACCACTGGTTAGTACATCCCTTATAGTGACTTCAAACCAGGCATAACTCAGGGGACCAGGAATAAAAGGTGTACTTCTGGGGTGGGACCACAACGTAAGGGTGATGCTAGAGAAAAAGGAATTAAACGTGATGCGAGTGCCCTGTCGCCCCCCAAGCGTTAAAAGTAATAGTGTCTGGAAGGGTTTGCTGTAGCACCCAGGATAACTAGCACAGAGAAAGGTCACCATCAATACTCAAGAGAGCGATAAATCATTAGAGAGAGGAACTGCAAGCCTGTTTCTACACTGCTACATCCTCCCCTAGATCCAGTCTTTCTCCTGCTCAAGTAAGAAAATCATGGAGACACAAGAGCTACAACCGGGGTAGCACCAAGGGACGACGTGTTCTAGCAGAAGACACCTTTGAAGCAAACACCCACTTCCTGAGGCTGCTGGTCACGGCCATGCTGAGAAGCACCTTCACTGCAGTGCTCCTCAGCATGGGCAAGGAAGCTCAGCTCCACTGATTGCCTGATAATCCGGCTCTGTGGCTGCCACCAGGCCTCCCTCTGCAGCGCTGCACTTCAGCATCAAAACAAAGCGAGCAGTGCAAATGTCATGGCACCCCACCGATGGGAAGTCTCCACGCTGCAGACCTTCACATAGGGTACTCAGTAGAATAACTATGCAGGAAGGCAGTGGGCTGAACATGTAAGGGCTTGAAAGAACATGCTGAAACCAAGAGACTTCCTCCAAGTCAGAAGAGACGTGATCTGTGCCAAGGTTTAAGTCCCTGTAAGAGCCTTGGCATTTCAGCATCTGCTCAAATTCTCTGTTCTTAGGTCAATATTCCCGCAAAGCACGTGGCTTTAAAAAGAAAGTGAAACAGAATCGGGGAAAATATTTTTGCCAGTAAAGCATGACTCTGAGCCCCACAGTGCTCCAGTACTAACCTCAACTGGCAAGAACAGCATCAGCTGTTCAAAAACAGAGTAACAACTTATCTCCAAGCTCAGGAAATTTTAAACCAAAGTAGTCTTTAACATCTGAAACGATTTGATCTGAAACCAGAGGCTAGGAGGAAAGTCTGCTGAGCACAGTTATCATCGGAAATACTCTGACAACGGGAAATGCCAGCAAATAAAAATCACACATGCCATGCAGCCTGGATGTTAACACAGTCTGGAATCTATTTGATAGTAATTTCCTCCTTCAACTTACTTTTCCCAGTGGGTAAAGATGTCCTCGAGAGAGGTCGAGAGGGAAGGGAGCAATTTCTGTGAAAGCAGAGGGAACACAAGTCAGGCATCGGCCCCGTTTCAGGATGCGACCACCAGACAGAACTAGAGACTGCAGAGGCCTCTCCAGGAATCCCCAGGAAAACGGGAACGTGTCCTCCTCGCACACAGGCTGCCAGAAAAGACCCCCTCCCCGCCGGCGGCCCGTCCCGCTGCACCCAGGGCCGCGTCCTCCCCCCGGCGGCACCGGCGGGACTTCATCCGCAGGAGCGCGTGTTCGGGGAGCAGCTGCCCCCCATTAGGGGATGGCTTTATCCGGCGGGCTGCCGGCCTCAGCCCTTCTTCCCGGCCGGGTCGGGGCCCGGCCAGCCCGTGGGCACCGGGGGGACCCAGCACGTGGGTCCAGCGCGGGCCGGCGTGGAGCTGCGGGCCCGGCACGCCCAGGGCGGTGAGGGAGCAAGGGGGAGCGGGCCCTCCAACCCCGCCGAGGCCCGTGCTCCGGGGCCGGCCCCCCAAGGCCCCGCTGCCACCCCCCAGCCCGGGTCTTGTTGCCCGTTACCTGCCCGGTCTGCGCCTGGAGCTCGCGGGCCGCCCGGGCGTAGCCGCCGCGGAGCAAGTGCTGGTGGATGAGGGCGAGCAGCTCCCGCCCCCCGCGGCCATCCGCCGCCATGGCGCGGCCCGCTCGGCGCAGCCTGGGGGCGCCGCGTGCCGCGCAGCCATGACGTCACATCCGCTTCCGCCGCGCGGCCCGCTGGGAAGTGTCGTTCCGGGCTGGGGAGGTTTCCTCACGGCGGGGCCTGGGATCCATTACACCCTCCCCGGTGGGAAACGGGGGCGGAGAGAGAGGCGGCGAGGAGGACAGGCGGCTAACCGGCGGCTAACCGGCGGGGGGTGGGCAGGGCGGTGATTATTTCAGCAACATCCACTCAATTTTCCAGCTGTGAAGACGGAGGCCTTGCTCCTACAGCGCTCTGGAGATGAATCCTCAGGGCTGATTTAGCGTTGGGTGGACACTAAGCTGCTCTGAGGAGTTGCCCAGACATTTTTGGGGTTAAAACAAGCAAACAGAGAGAGGGAAGAAGGAGCTCCTGATGCAGAGCAGCTGTTGGAGAGGGGCCGTGCAGCAGAGGGGCTGCCCTGTTAGCACTCCCCCCTGCCGTGCGCTGATACTTTCCAGGAAATATCTGGCTCCCTTCACTTTGGCAGAGGTTTATTTTTGGAAGGTTTAATAATGTCCGTGGTGCGCCTGTTGCTCACTCAAAATACAGACCCTTTACTTGTATTCATAGGCAAGATTAAATATAAAACTGGCTCGGCTCCAGCTGGCTCTTGCACCAAACATCTTTGACACCAGCATCATCCAAAGCTGTAAAGCCACTGGCCAGGTGGCAGTTTTACAGCTCCTGTAAATGGAATGCAGACCTGGCTAGTCCTTTCTGAGTCTGACTTCCCCCCTGCACAAACGGTCATTGATGCTTGGCGTAAATGATGTACCGCACACCGCAACGGGGTGGCTAGTCCGGGACAGTGTCCCAGCGCGACTGCCGCTGCTCTGAGACGACCTGAGGTGCAAGGTCTGATCAGCCGGTGGCCTGGTTTGGAGACCTGATTCTTCTAACCAGAGAGGAAGAGCCAGGTCAAAGCATCCCGGGCAGAGAGATGTGAAGGGCATCTCGTGGGGAGGCTGTGGACTGAGGCTGAGCAGACAGAGGCAGCCTGGGGCAGAGGCCTGGGGGAGCTGACTTCATGGGCCTCTGGACATGAGGTGGGGTGGAGATTCAGCCCCTGTGGTCCACAAAGGGTGCTGCCTGCTGCAGATATATTGATGAACAGATTTTGACCTACTTTGACATGGTCTGGAATGGTTTTATACCTCCAGGAACCGTTCTGTTTGCTTTGTTTATTAAAAATCAAATCCTAACACCAAACCAACCCTCCTCCACCCCTATCCCTGCCTACTCCATGGTGTACAGGAGCCTGGTGGTTACAGGAGGTGCTGCCCAGGCCTCAGGCAGAAAGAAGCAGAGGGTCCCTCCTGGGCAATGAAGCTCTCCAAACAAATGGCACACCATTAAAGGAGCCCTGTGTGGTGCAGGGAATTGCAGTAGCACTGTTTAGATTGGTTTGAATGGAGGGTGGAAGAGACATTTAGCACTGGCAGGAGGAGGGCTGGGAGGATGCCAGGTGACCAGATTAGCAAGTCATCAGCATGCCAGCAGAGAGACAAAGGAGGGCGAGTACCACCTGACAGCTGTCAGGGTGGGACAATACAGGCAGGCCCACCAGCTCATGCTACATGCAGGAGAGGGGAGCAAAGTGCTGCAGAGCCTGGTGGCAGTGGGCTGGGTCTGGGTTGGAGGTGTTGGATGGGGGCAGCTTTTCCAGAGCTCTCTTCTCTCTGTGCCAAGGAATGATGCTTTACAGGGTGCCTGGGGAAACTGGGTGCATTAGTTTCCCCTAGTGTCAGGGTACCAAGAGTTCGACAAGCCCCTGCTGTGCTGCGTTCTAAGGCCTCCTCTCCTCTCCCAAGACTCATGACTCGCATACTCTAGAAAGCGTAAAGGGTTTGGCTTTGACCAATTTCAGTAGAGCTTGAAAGGGAAGATAGATGAGCAGAGATGGGAGGAAGCATATTCAGGAGAGACTGCTCTCAAGAAAGGCAAATAGAGTATGTTAAAGCCTTGAGTGCCCATGGACAAATGGCTTGAAAAAATGACTCCATTTTTTCCCCCCAAGTGTCTCTTTGCAGGTCTGCTACAGTTCAGGGTCACTTGAGTCCAAAGCTTCATACCCTCAAACCATGAATACCCTTAGCAAACCACAGCGCATGGCCTGGGAGTAACACAACCCACTTGAATGAAGAAACCTGAAAAAAATAATATGTATGCTGCACAACAGTTACAGGTAGAGAAGGTATTTGAGGTGGTTAGTAAACATGCCAAATAATAAATAGAGCTATTCAGTCAGCAAACAGCTGCATGATTATAAATAGGAAAATCTACCCCAGGCTAAAGCCAGCTGAGGCCCAACAACATACACTTATTAAGGAGTGATTTTTTTGGTGTGTGCATTTTTTGGTTGCAAATATTTTGCCCACTCTTTATTTTAGGAAGGTGAAATGTCCCTGGTGGATTTCAAAAGCTAACCTCTCGGGTATGTGATCTCCGTGCCAAGACACTGAGTCACGAAGAGATTGGAGGAAGCTGTTTCAAATCCAGACAGGGGATAAAACAGCTGTAATTGAGTGGCCAGCTCAGCTCAGTCTAATAACCACACAGCCCCGTCCCTGCCCTCAGCCATACAAGCTGAGAGCTTTGCTTGCTGCCACTTTGATATGCTCTTTGGTTATTGCTTGAGGTAAAACTTGTCCACACCTATTCCGTTCTGAATGACTGCTTGTGTCCAGGCCAAACCTGGGTTCAGGGAGCATGCCTGCAGGCTGGAGAGCACTGTCCTTCCTCCGTTGTGCCCAATGGGAGCTGACAGCCTCTAGGCATGTCTGCTGGACCCTTGGGCTTGCAGGGACACTTTGTTGCTCTGCAAACTTCAATTTATTGTATTTGTCCACCCATAAGTTTTTGACATATAGTGTGTTGTAGCAGCGGGGGACACATCTCCCATTGTGGTCCGACCTTTTTGTTTGTTTGCATGTGGGGTTGCTTATGCCTGTTTGGGGTTGCAGAATGAAGGGACTTTGTGATCTGTAGGGATGCCAGGGTAGTATGTAGCACCTATGGGGTCTAGGTACGGGGGGATCCCAAGCTGTTTACCCGAGAAAGTTTCTGTCTCTGGCTGCTGGTCTTTACACCATGGTGGTGGAGCAGAGACAACAGAAAAGGCGTTCTGCCTGTTTCTCAGCTGGTGCAGCTCCTTGCCTGACCCATTTTATGGCTGCTGAGCTCACCGGCCAGAGCGTGAGCTGCAGGCACATTGCTCCTTCTGCCTTGGCTCTGGAGCAGGATCCCCCAGCCAAGGGGTGGGATGGGTGGCCAGGGACAGGACCCTTGTTACCCCCAGCAGGTAACTCTGATGTGTCTCACAAGTCAGACCGTTGGCTGAAAGTGCAAGCCACGTTCAGGAAGATAATCTTCATGGCCCAGTTCAGAAGCTGAGCCGAATTTCCTTGCTCTTAGTGCCCTGCCAAGAGGGCTTCGAGCTCTCTCCCTCCTGGAAAGCACCCCAGGGGTGCCACCTGGGCTGAGAGGAGAGAGTATAGAGGAGAGATGGGGATGGGTCAGGGCAGGCGGAGTGCAAGAGATGGATGGAGATCAAAGGAGGAGGATGGTGAAGTATTAGGGGACAGTGAGAGGAGGAGACGGGGCCCTGGGGTGGTGAAGAGAGAGGTAGGGATGCAGGAAGGGGTTCTCATTCCAAAGGAAGATGAAGCAGGGAAGGGAGGGGGCAATGGAAAATGAAAGGAGAGATGGAGAAGAAGAGGAAACAGCCAAGAAAAAATAAAGCCACAACAGGGGTTAGCTTGGGGACATTTGTGCGCTCAAACCCCTGGTTTGGCAGTCCTTAGCTCTGGGTGTGTGGAGGGAGAGTTGCCAGGTGCTGCTCTGCGGGTCTTTGACTCACCGCCGGTATCGGCATCTCCCACCCCACGCCTGGGGACCATGGCCTCGGCTGCAGCCAGGCCCCGGGCAGCGCTGGAGGCAAAATTGTCCACAGCGAGTTTCATTGCCCTCTGCCCGGTGGGGTGGGCTTGGGCTTTGCAAGGACAATGATCTGCTTTGGGAACAGACTCAGGAATCCCGTTTTTTCCTCTGTCCTTTGTTTTGCTGTTCTCTCCCCCCTACTCCTTTTTCTTTGTCTGCTAATGCACAGCAGATGGGAGGAAATGCCATTTTAAATGCCACAACATCCTGATGAAACGAGATGGGTTATGGCAATCTCAGATGAATCGTGGCATTGTTTTGTGTACATGGCCCACTGCGGCTTGGCCTCGCTTGGGCAGCTTTCTGCCTACAATTTTGCAAATACACTTAGGGTCGTTGAGGAGTCCATGCCAGCTCAGTGGCAGGTGCCCTTCAGGACCTGGGTGTTCAAGTCGCATTAATTAATTAACCAGCCACATTTGTGGAGGCAAAACCGAGCCCACTATGCTCTACCAGTGGCAAAACCAGCAGCTAGCTTTGAAACATCTGGTCTGCACTGCCTTTGGGGATGTGGCGGTTAGAAATTACACTCAATTCCCATGTACGTTTATAGGATTTCCGCACAAGGTGCAAGAACAGAATTGAGACAACCCAACCCAGCGCAGCACAGCCCTCCCTGCCACCTCCAGCTTAGCCCGTGGCCCCTCTGGAAAGCAGGGCTGTGTCCCCATGCCTGCTTCTTCCTCGGCCCCACGGCCCCACAGCCAGGACAGATCCACGGCACCAAGGCTGAGGGGGGTTTCTGTGATGTGGCCACTTGCTGCTGGGACTTTGCTTGGGGTTATTGGATCATTTCATGTAAGCTATCAGGCAGGCATTGAGTAATATTGGCTCAGTTGCTGGCAGCCTGCTGCCAGATGAGAAGGAGCAGCTCAGAAGTGGAAAAAAAAAATTAAAAAAAAAATATATACGCATATCCCAACAACTCCATAACTGAAACTCAGTGACCTAGCCCTGTTACTTTCAAACTAATTAATTGGGGGAAAAAAGTCACCTCTAAGCCTGCAGCATATAAAACAGTCTTCTAATTTTGGTAGCTGAAAGAACAGATTTGAGAACTCCAACAAGCAGAAGGCATGACATAAAAATTTGGTTGCAATATGCTTAATTTTAACAATCTACGTTGGAAATGTATCTCTGGCTATGTCTAACTGCCTGTGTGTCTACTGGCGTGGCAGTTATTCAGCGCTGGCACTGAAGAGCTAGTAGCATTAAGCCATTTAATTTTTTTTTTTTTTGTTAGTAGATCTAATATACATTGATGCAGCGAGCAAAGGGCTGGTATTATTAATCAACCCCCATCCCAGCCCTGCTTTCCCCCAGGCTCTTGCTCTCATTTGTAAGCATATACCCGTTAAAAGGCCTGGCAGCCTCGTGGCGCAGCATGGCCAACACCAACAGCCACAATGGCCCCACTGTGTTTATCCAGATTTCAGCAGCTCTACCTGGGAGGAGAGGGGAAGGGGGCTGTGTCTGCACTCATGAAGCCAGAGGTCCGGGGTATTATTTTTCTCCCGTGCGGCATCCTTTTCTGCTTTAACTTAAGTCTAAGGCTGTGCAGCAGGAAAAGGAGGGGAAGGAGGAAGCGGGAAGAGGAAGGGAGTGCTCGCACCAGGGTCATGCTACGGACCTGCACCATGGCTTGCGCCTTTCCAGCAGCCTGAGCTTTCTCGGCTCAATTCTGACCAGAGCAAAACTTTTGCTCCTCATTAAGTGGCCCAGTATGAGCCTGAGAGAGGAGGAACAACTCCAAACCTTTTTGTTTTGTTTTTTTTTTTTTTTGCAGCAAGTGTGGCTGTATCCTATAACTTCGCCCTGGGAGCTGGCTCCTGCTCATGTTTCTACCAGACCAGAAGCACTTGACCCCCAGCCTGGGGGTCTCTGCCGCACAGTCCCTGACCATAACTGCCACCCGCAGCCAGCCAGTGTCTCTGAAATCCCCCCAAGCGTTGTGTCTGGGAGGCTGGGAAAGAGAGGAAAGCTTGCCAGGGCAGGATGGCTGGGCAGAATGGGTCACCCAGGGGAGGGTACACCGCAAGGAGTATCACTGTGCGGCAGCGTGTCCCACTGCTCTCCTGCTGGCACTGTTCTGGCACGGGCACAGCCATGTGCCAGCGGTGGACATGCAGTGATCTGGAAACAGGGAAAAAAAGAGGAAAAAATAGGTAAGAATTCAGACCTCTCTTTCTAAGGGTTTCTGCTTTGTACATTAGTGTCCCTTCCTGGTCCCCCTTGTGCCTGACCATGGTTGTTGGGCATGAGGAGAGTGCCATTAATGGTCTCTTGATGTGTGTTTATTTCGTCTAGCACATGCTGAGTGCCGTGGTGAGAGCTTTAGAGTCATTCGTTACGGTGATTACTTTCCCTGCTTATGAAGATGGAAAAAGCCACAGTGGTTAAGGGAGGGGAGTGGACAGATGCCAGATGCATTAGTGCTCTGGGCAGTCACGGAAGGCCCGTTCATTACGTGTTTTGCCTCAGAAGGAGGAGGGTTGTGAAGAGCATGGCTTGCCCATGACCTGCACCCTTTGTCCAAGTGTCTGTGGATTGAGGGTAGACCCCACAAGGGACACAAGACCCCGTAAGGGTCTACCCTTGTTTGGCAGGGCTCAGTCTGAAGGCAGGGGAGACTTGCACGAGCACATCCAGCACGAGCCTTGCTTCATGCCGTGGTGGTGCCAGCCCTTCCTGAGGCTCATGGCGTGAGCAGACGAGGCCAGGGCGATGGTCCTGCTTACAGCATCCTCATTCTCCAAAAGCGCGAGTGCTGAGCCAGCCTGGCTGGCTGCAGACTGACTGCCCTGGCCCTGCCCGGAACAGGCAACCACAGCACGGGAGGGGGTTCACCCAGCACAGGCGGATGCCTGCTGGTGCCTGAAGTGACATTCCTCCCTCTGGTACCATTTCGAGGTGACTTTCCCTCTCGTGATGGGGGATTTTGCTGTGAGGTGGTACAACACGTGCGTGGCATAGGAGCCAACTCAAGCAGAGCAGTGGGTCATGCTGCACTCATCCCAGCACAAGGAGGTCCTTCTCTGAGTGGGCACTCGGTGAACCACCCTTGAGCCATTACCTGATCACTCTGCCTGCTCCCTACCAGACAAGGAGGATGGAAAGTGGGCAGGATGGAAAGCTTGTGCTCCTGGTACCCAAACCTGTCACCTCTGGGCTTCCTGGGTGGGCTGTGGAACTCTCTGCCTCTGCTCGGGTGGAACACAGCCCCACGCTGGCTCCAGCTGCATTCTCCAGATTGATGTGACTTTGATGTACCAGAAGAGCTCAAATTTCATGCAGGAACAACACGTACACACGTGCTTGTGTAGAAGTAACATGGGCGGTGGGAGACCAGGCTTGGACCTCGGTCTGCCTGACAGTGTGGGTAGCAGAGATGGGCTCCTGAAGCAATGTTAGTCCCTGTCCTCCCTGCCCTGCGGAGGCGACAGCCCATGGGACAACAATACACATTACACGGGAATTGCCAACAGACTCTTGCCTTATCTTGCTTGAAGGTTATTGCAGTAAAGGGATTTGTTTTGGTTTTTCTGCCAAAAAATGTACGCAGAGATTCCACCAAAGCACATATATATATGTTTCTCTTGGAAACAGAAAAAAAAACATTATCCAAAAAAGCCCTGCACTGTTATTAATCTCTGGGGTTTTATCCAAGTTCCATTAGGAATCTGGACATACTTGAAATGGCTTTCAGATAAAGCTGAATGAAACTCTCTCTGTCTTAGAGGCTGGTGTGGCTTAATTTCCTAGCTGAGATTTGGGTGGGTTGGGAATTGGGTAGGAGATTTCCAGCCATCTAAACTGAGAAGGAGGGAGTACCTTAAAGCAACCAATCTGAATGACTTGCAGATTCTTTCTGTGGCTTGCTGGGAGTGAGGGGCGAGCCGGGGCGTCCCAATCAATGGAAGCTCTTCCTTGGCCGGTATCGAACCAGATGGGCAAGAAATTGCTCTCAAGACGTGTGACTCATAGGGCAGGAAAGCCGGGAGAGCTGATCCTCCAGGGGTGAACAGCCTCCCCAAGCCCCTGGGAGAAAAAAGCCAAAGCAGGGATGCTGGGGCAAGGAGCAGGCACTCCCCTGCCTTCCCTGGAGCAGGGGTTTTGGATGCGGCCACCTCAAAGCCACAGCAAGCCTGCCAGCCCTTGTAAGCCACAAGAGGGTGACAAAGTCCCATCCTGTGCTATGGTGGCCCTGGACAAACGGAGAGATGTCCCCAGCTAGCAGAGGACAGCAGTCCCCCTTGGAGATTAAGCCAGGCTGGGCAGCCAGAGGCTCTTGGAAAGCTCCTGAAGTCCTAGATGGGAGAGAGTGCTGGCTGGAAATGGGATCCTGGTACTGAGGAGCTGGCGACTTTTTTTCTGCCTAGCTTTAGTTAGCATCAGTGGTGGCATCAGCAAACCGTTCCTTTTGCCAAAAGAGGGGGCAACTCCCCAAAATCACTGTAACAGGCAGAGAAAGAAACCTTGCCCTTGCTCCCCATTGGTGGTCTAATATGAAACCCAAGTTTTACAGTAGTTTTGGAAAAATGGAGAGCTGTAACTGTCCTTTGTGCTCACTGGGGAGCTGCGCGGCCAGCCGGCCCTGCACCTCCTGATGCTCCAAAGATGCTGGAACTTGGGGACACGGGTTGGTGGAGAAACCCCCCAAACTCAGACAGGGCTGGGATGGAGGCAGCTTGGTGCCACTGCCAAGGATGCTCCAGGAGCATCCGTGCCACTTGGGATGCAGGGAAGGTGCTCCTGCTCCAGCTCTGGCCATGCTCCGGCTGCCTGGGATGTCCCCGTAGTGCTGGCCCTGGGCATGTCACACCATTCAGGCTGCAGCCTCCTCCATGCCCGTGTGCTTGGGCTGTCGGTTGTCTTTTGGCCCTGCAGGGAATCTGTTGGAGATCCCAACACCTGTGACTTTCCCTGGGGAAAAGCAGTGGTCCCTGCTGCCTTTTCCCTCTGCTGCCTGCCTCCCGGGCTGCAGCATCCCCCCCACAGCACTACGTGGGCAAGGGAGCACGGGGCTTCTTGCAAGACGATCTTTGCAATTCTGCTTCTAGAGGGACAACCCGCGTTTCTGAACAGCTGCCCAAGGCACTGCCCAAGACAGAAGATTAAAGTGCTCTGGGAGGTTTCCAAGCTGGAGTCTCATCCTCCCCCCATCCCAGGAGGCCGGGACAGTGGGTGTGGGCTTGACGGCATCTCCGGCCGTGAGCTCCAGCCAGCTCCCTTGTAACTTCATCTGTTGCTGGGATGGGAAGAGCCTGCAGCGCACCAGACAGGAGGGTGGCTCTGCCAACCTCTGATCTTATCTGCTGATGAGAGCGGCTGTCGGGTGGGGAGCTGGCTGAGCCTCCCTGGGAAGGATAGGCTGCCTGGCTGGCCAGAGAGCCAGGCGCTGTTTTCCCACGGAGCGTGGCTTCATTTTCCTCCTCATTCTGATGCAGGAGCGTTTGTGTGCACCAGTGCCTGTATGGATGCGGTATATCGGGATGTATATATTCGCAAATCCCCTCACTCCCATCTGTTTTCTTATGCTGTTATTGATAGAAGGTCAAGGGGAGAAAGGGGCGATTGCACCCCTGGGTGCTTTGGGGGGGTGCCTGTGGGCCGGCGACGTGGGGTGCTGGGATGTGGCTGTGCAGTGTGATGTGAGGGAGGGTGCATGTCTGGGTAACACGGGCTCGCTTCTTGCAGCTGCAGCTTCTTCACTGAGTTTATATTCTGAGATTCTTCTATTTTCTCTTAAATACTAGAAGTAATTAGATGCTGCTTATGAGTAGTTGCTTGGACTAAACAGTCTGGTTTCGTTTAAGTGGTCAGTGTGAGATGCCTTATGATCTGGTAGGAAAAAAGTAAGAAAGACTCCTTCTCTCTCAAGCTCCCAGGAACGACTGTGGTGTTAAACCCCACCTTTCCTCACCCAGCTAGGACTCTCTGAAGACTTCCCTTCCCAGGGAGGAGGGAGAAAACATTGCCTCCCTCAGGAAGGGAGGTGAAGATGGAAGAGGGTTGGTTATGCTGAAAACAAGGGGGCCGTGGGGTTGAGTGGGGAGCAGCTGATCCCACAGTTGTCTACAGTCCCACAGCAATGTGCAGAAACGTTTGCTGCCACTTCCCAAGCCAGAACCGTGAAAGCCTAAAGCCAATGTTAATGATTGGCTTGTAACATGCTGAATTTTACAGTCCTCGGTAAAAATTGTGACAGTAAATTTGCCTTGGGCTTCAGTTGTTAAGTTGCCCTCAATACCACAAAAGTCCCTGCAAATTCTGTGTTGACTTTGGCCGTGCAAATGCTGCAGCCTGTTGCAGTATTAATGGCAAAAGAGATTTTCGAGGCCTTGGATGTGGCAGCGCTGGTTTGGATGAGCTGGTGGCGGGGATCGGATGGAGGGAACAGGCTCCGTTTGGTGCGTTCAGCACATTTTATCAGCTTACCCAATCCGTAGGAAGATGAAACAGTGCAAGTCAGGCAGGGTGAGATGAGATTTCCCAACAGGGTAAGCAGGCATTTGGAGGCAGGAGTGTGGGAATTGCAAGGGAGAAGAAGTTTTGGGACCTGGGGCTGGGGAATGCTCTATGCCCTCCCTGCCCGCAGAGTTCCTGGGCTGCGGGTTGGGACTGCGTAGACCCGTCCAGGCGCCCTGGCCTCCCCCTGGACAAGCTCCATAGTTGCTCCATTCCTCCCCTGGACATGGAGCCACGTCCTGATGCAACCCAGAGACGTGATGCTGAGGAGCTGGACCAGGGCTGACCTGTGCAGCCATTCCCACGTTATCCTTGCAGCCCTGGGCTCCGGTCACCTAGCAACTGTGCATCGGATCACACAGCAGTGTGAAATAAATGGTGTTCAGCAGGACTGTGAACCCTGCCGGGCCCCACATCCGCATCCCCACAGCTGGAAGCTCAGCTCTGGCAGCTCTGTGGTTGCCAGCCCGCAGCCCGTCACGTGCCGCCAGGGCAGCTACGTAATCTGTATTCACGCTTCCCCCTTCCCAAATCCCCCCCCGCCCATCATCCCAGATTTAAGCGAGTCCTGTGGCACCTGGTGCACTGGGAGCTGCTTTCAGCCTGTTTGAGAATCAACTTCTCCCGGGGCAGCGTCCCAACCCCACTTTGACTTGGATCCTGGGGCTGATCCACATCCCCTGCTTTCGTTTAGCTCAGTGTTTAGGGGAGCTGAATATGGGTTATACCTTTCCATTTATAGTTTTAGCAAAGCATGATTGGATTTTGTTCCAGTCATTTTTTATCTTGATTAAAATGTCGGTTTTGTAGACCTATTATTAGCAATTTTGTATAGCTTCTGGATTACTGCAGATAATCATGAATCACCCTCTGCAGTATTGATATAGGTACTTTAAGCCACCCAACAACCACCCTGTAAGTTATGCCTGTGACTGAGAGCAGAAAACCCTCGATGGTAATGGGTGGGCTTGAAATATGGGGACAGCGCTCCAGATCCAGTGTCTGCAGAGCACATTTATCTACTGTCCTTGCATGCAACAGGAGTCCTGGTGCACACGCCATGGCTCAGCTCCAGCTCTCGTCACCAGCTTCCAGCCCCTTCCAACCCCTTCCCCACATTTTTCCTGCTTGGTGCCCACGTTTCCTTGCAGGGTCCCCCAGCACTGGATTTGGTGCTTTCTGTTTGGGTAACCATGTTTTTTTCCTCGATCTGGTGGTTTTACTGGTGCCTGGTGGGCAGCTGTATGCACTGGAGTAAATACAGCCTGACCCACGGCTCCGGGAGGAGGCTGCCTCAGGCCCCGCTGCTTTGAAATGAAGTTATTTCCACGTATCAATCTCACCCTGCAGAGTTTAGCTGCAAACGCAATGAGCTGCCCCTGACGAATCACTCCTGGAGTTTTCCATTCAAGTGAGATACGCCAGTGTGCTCCCCAGTAAGTTCAGCTGATGGAAACTGTTTTTTCTTTTTATTATTTTGCTCTGCTTCCCATTCGGGAGGGAAGAATCCAAGCTCCAAAGTTTAATCCGAGATTTCTCTGCTGACGGAGCTCATCGCACAGCTAGGAAAGGAAGCTCTGGTAGGCTTTGGGCATGACTGGTGCAGCAGCACGGTCATCCTGGACATCATCTCTTCTGGTTTAGGTCCAGAAGTCAAACAAGGATCTTCTGGTTTGACTTATCTTGGGAAGCAGTAGCAGCAACAAGGCTGGTGCTTTACGAACCCAGGGCGGAGGAGAATGCAAGCTGAGCATTCAAAGCTCCATCCCTTCGTGTCTTGCTTTCCACCCCGATAAAAGGGCTGTGGACACCCTGGGCCTTCGAAGAAACTTCAAAGTTTCTCCTGTTAGCAGTGAAGGCTGATGAATAATAGAGTGGACCCACCCACTCGTGCTTTAGTCTGTCATGTTCTATGGCAATTAAGCCTTTCTCTTACAAGAAGGCAATTTGTGCTTTTGGCATCCTTGACTCGGAGAAAGAGCTCTCTCATCTCTCCTACTGGATTATTGATACCTTTTGTATTGGGTAATGCAATGTCTAATTGGGCTCTTTGCTGTTCTGAACCGCTCCCCAGCAAGCACTCAACAGAACAGAGACCTTTTGAGACGGCAGGAGTGGGTGCTGCCAGCGCCCGTGCCCAGGGCTCGCCGCTCCCTGCGGAGATGGGGTGGGCAGGGGAGAGCTGCGGGTGCCTGGGGTCTGGCTGTACTCCCTGCCCTCCTTCTGCTCCAGTGGCTCGGTTCTGGCCAGACTTCATGCAAAAGGATGGTGCTGGGGGAGAAGCAGCCCCTCTGCACCAGCTGCCTGGGGTGCTAAGGAAACATGTCCCAGGTGAACAGGCGGCCATTCACCGTAATGGCTTACAGGTGGGAGCCTGGCTGGCGCAGGCAGGTGTGATTTCCTTCTGCTGAACGGGGGTTATAAACAAGCAGGGCGCCCAGGCCATCCTGCCCTGCCTGCTCTCCTGGTGAGAAAGGGCTCCTTGTCTGGGGCAGGCACCCAGGCCAAGCTGGGGGAGTGCAGGGCTTCATCCTCCTCCTTTTCCATGCCTTAGCTCGGGATGGTGGGCAGAGCTCTGGGCAGGCATCCTGTCCACTGGCCGTCACATCTCCTGCCAGCCAAAACCCACTGGCTGCCTTTGAAGAGGTTGCACCTGAAAGGGGAGATGGAAGCTAAGGGCAGGCGGGAGCCAGGAGGCTGCTCAGCCCTGGGGAGCGGGTGGCTGGTCCCCTGCTGTGCTGTGATTTGAGAGAGGAGCTGGGACTCCGGCGGGGTGTTAGGAGGAGGTGGAGGGGATGGGGATGCTCCCCTGGACCCAGGAGCATGCCAGGGCCCTGGGGACCTGCCTGCTGCGGCCGCTCCTGGGAGAAGAGTGGCCTTCCTGGGGGCAGCTATGGTGCTCCTCTCATGGTGAGGGGCGAACAACCCTCACCTGTCCCAGGGGCTCTACTGAAGGTGCCGGGGTGCAGCCTGGTGTGGCTATGGGATGGAGGGATGTTTGCCAGGTGGGTGCTGGGAAGAATTACTCTTTCTTCCCCAGCCTGGGTGAGGCTGGAGGTGATGCCAGCATCTTGCATACTTTGAGGATTGAGGAGTTTCTGTGTATCCCATCATAAATTGTGTCAGGAATGAGGGTGGGGGAGTCCAAAATCAATAAGCTGGGGAAGCCAATGTCAGGGTCACATGGCAGTGCTGCCAGAAACCAGCTATGCTAAATGCTTAAATCCTTCCTTCCACCACCTTGGGACCTTCTCCTCTGCTTCAAAGAGAGCACTTGGAGGCCAGGGAACTGCTGACTTTTTTTGATGTGTTTTTTTGTTTTTGTTTTTTTGTTTTTTTAGCAAAGGTCAATCCTTCTGGAAGGTGCGTGTGTGTTGGGGGCAGAGCAGTGTCCACCCCAGGAGCCTGAGCCATGAAAGCCTGACCGGACCGGGCACAAACCCACCCTCCCAGTGTGCTCTCTAGATTTCCATCAAATGCTGCCGCATGCAGGCAGGTTCCTCACCTCCAGCCCATCCCGCCTGCGAAGCCTGATTTGAGTTGCTTCCCCTGATGTCCTCCCTGAATCCTGCGGGGATCCATGTCCCAACACATCCCTGGTTCACATCAGCTGGGAACTCTCCAGCTATCACGCGAGCCCCAGGGCTCTGCTGGGAAGCTGCAGCGGGAAGCGCCTCACTTCCAGGGGGGGCTGGATTCTGGGCTTGGGAAGGGGGAGCAGGATGAGGAGGGAGAGCACCCAGGCGATGTGGAAAGCTTGCCATAAGGCATGGGAAGAAAGGAGCAGTGCCAAACCCATGGGCTTCTCTCCAGCTCTTCAAAGCAAGTACGCCAGTCGGTAGAGCGAGGAGAGAAGGCGTTGAGCTGCAGTTTCCCAGGAGGTGGGGAAAGGGGAGGAATATTATATCAAGGAAGGGGAGCTGATGGACTGAAGTCTCCTGAATGAAGGGGAAGGAAGAAAACAAACGTGAGCAGGAAGGTGTAGAAGTCGTTCCACGGGAGAATTCGCAGAATCATTGAGATGTATCATCAGTGACCAAAAACGGAAGAAAAAATTCCTTAGCCTGAGAGACAAACCGACTTGTATTTAGGGCTTTTATTTCATATTTTGCTAGTGCTGTGTGACCGGGAGAGGAGGAAGGGGAGCAGCAGTGTTTTGATCAGGAACAAACCCTGACCAAGCCCAACGTGTTGTTAGAGGCATTGGTTTACATTAGAAAAGACTCTAATATTGTGCTATGGCTTCTAAGTGCATTTTGATGATGATGATTATTTTCAACTGTGCAAATGGCACAGAATATGGGCAGAGTATTGGAAAAAAAAGGCTGTTTGGCTCCAAGAACAACACCTACCAGTGCTGCTGAGCCCTTGTCAGAGGGATGGCTGATGCTCTCCTCTCTGCCCCCCATAATGCACTACCTACCCCCTGTGGCTTCGGCGTTGTATGTCAGGGCTGCTGCTGCAACACTCTTCATTCCTTTAACGATGATGAGGGTTGCATAAGCAGGAACCGATGCAGATTTGCTGTTTTCTCCTTCCCTGGCTCCAGCTTCCAGAGAGCGAATTACGGTGTGTTCAAAAACCTGAGTTCCCCCCAGACCACCCATCCCTGTAGTCTGGTCGAGGTTTTGCCACGGTGGTTGCCGCTAGAAAATCGGCTTCTACCCACAGGGTCTGTGCAGCCGGAAGCAGGGAGGTGCTGGGCTCGGGGTGGGGAAAATGAGGTCTTGGAGGGGGAAAATGTGATTCTGGGGGCTGGTGGGGAGGAGGCAGGTCCCAGTGCTGCATGGCAGAAGCGCTGCCTGCCCACTGTGCACCAGGGAGGGGAGACGGTCCCTGGGGATATCCCTTGAGGATAAGATACCAGAGGAGCAAAGAGCACTCATGGCGGGGAGAAGACTGGGATACGACTGTGATCTGTCCCCAGGCTGAGGGCACGATGGCCAGGACCTCTTGGAGGCTCCCAAAGTCAATGGAGAGACATTCTCCTCCAGCCCTCTCCTCTGTTGGGCTTGTAACTGGTGATGCCTCCAGCCTTCTTCCTTCCCCATGGATTGCCTGGCCGCCCCCTCCTCTCAGCCTTTTCCCCTCCTTTTAGACAAAATAACAAGTTCTCTCCATTCCTGGGACTGCTCCCTTCTTTCCAGACTTGCCTAGGCTCTTTCATCGTACCAATAAAAAAGTAAATGCATCACACATTGGCCGGGGAGAGCGGAAACCCTTAAAGATCTAAGAGGTGAGAGCATTGCGCTGTGTTTTTTGAGGGTGGGCTAAGCTCTCCAATGCCGTGTTAGGTCAAATGTCTTGCTCTGAAGAAGGAGAGAGGGGACTTATTAAAAACCTTTCATATTTCTTCTTTTTAAGGTCCCATTTCGGGAGGCCAAGGTGTGAGCAGGGCTGCCGAGGGGGAAGGGCACTGAGCCGGTGGTGTACAAACAGATTGTGCAATATTTGCCTTGCACAGAGCTCCCATTGTAAAGCCTGGGAGTTCTGCTTTCAATAATTCCCCTGCCATAATGCCCCATTGATGGGGAGAGAAAGGCAGTATTGAGGGCTGAAGGGGCTCCGGCCCTGGGAAGGGTTAAAAAGTAAAGAAAAGGGAAAAAAAAAAAAAAGCAATTTGAGGCTTAGTTTTAAACTTTGCTGTGTGGCCCTCGTGGCAGATCGCAGCCGCTGAGAAATATGTGGAGCCTGTTTGCATAACCCTGTTTGCAGCGAGGGCTTTCAGAGCCAAAACACAAGCGCGGCCGGAGCCGGAGGGCGGTGGGGAGAAAAAAGCAGGAAGGGCTGTGATTATTTTCATTCTTGCCTCAGGCCACATAAAATCAATTAAAAAAAAAAAGGTAATATTCAAATATTTGGTTAGAGAACCAGCTGTGCAAATGCGAGGAGCTGTGCCAGCTGCAGGGACATGGAGGGACCTGGCCCAGGCGCTAGTCAGGGTTTGCTGCCTCACAGGTCGTGCCGCCGGGCTGAAAAGCACCAAAAAGGAGCATATTGGTCTTTGGCTGATGGCTTTACTCTGGCTGCTGCATGATTTCTCAGCATGGGAGGCTTGGTCTCAGCTGGAAAGGGTCCACAGGCATGTGGAAGTGCTGGGCTGGGGTGCGGGTGGGTGATGCTCTGCCCATGGAGCCACTGCCGGCACTGCAGCCAGCACCCAGCTCACCCGAAGGGGCTCCCCATCACCTTGGATTCGGTCACGGATCAGGCTGGGAGGGAGATTCAACATCTTTTGTTGCAGCAGCTGATGTGACGGGGAGGAGCGGAGCTGTCCTTGCCTGGGCAGATGCAGGACCGAAGCAGGCAGGGTCCTCCGGCTGGCTCAGCATCCATGACCAGGCTGGCTGCCAGGGGAAACCTCCCTGTTGTGCAGCGCGCCGGAGCTCTCCAAGGAAGCTCCTGGCTCTTGAGACATCTTTGAGTGAGGCTGAACAAGTGACTGCCTTGAATTAAGAGCGGTCAGGGGGGTGGCTGCAGGCCCTGAGTACTTTTTCCATCCCTAGACCTTGTGATGCATTAATCACCCCCAGAGCAGCCTCACAGCCGGCTGAAATCATCCTGACCCTGAAACTCCAGAGTTGTCATTTCTTCCTTTCCCTCCTTCTCCTCCTCCTCCTTCTTCTCTTCCTCCTCCTCCTCCTCCTCCTTCTCTTCCCTCCCAGCCGCTCCCACCTCCTGCCTCCCCTTCAGAGGATTTCAGTGGGGCTGATTTGAGGGTCCCATTGCACCCCATTTCTCCTGGGGCCTAGAGCAGTTTCCGCATACCTCTTGCTGCTTTTTACCTTTTTATCATTTCTTGGAGGAGAAACCAGGCTGTGCATCCCCCTTCCCCAGGAGGTGTCTGTGTGCTGCTGGGACCCAGCCAGCTGTCCCTGAACCGTCAGAGCAGGGTCGCTGCCAACAAATTCACTATTTATTCACCCTTCGGCTCTTGGAAAAGCTCCCTGAGCTGAGTTAACCCCACTGTTTCCTCCCCAGACCTGGGGCCAGCTTGAACCTACCACTGATTTCCCTGAGCCGGCTGCCCTGGCTGGGCACAGAAGGTCCCCTCCCTGTGCCAGCATGTGCTCACATCCCTGCTGCTGGCTTCTTCCCTCCTTTCAACCATCTGAGCTCCATCCATCGACAGCAGCTTAAATTCAGGGCGACTGTCTTGGCCTATGCTTCCTCGTCTTAAGGCATGAGCAGGATGTGACCCACCCCGTGGCTGCAGAAGCCGCTGCAACAGCAAATCCACGCACCTGGGAGGTGCTTGGTGCTGCTCTTGCTCCTCAGAGGTGGGCTCCAGCCCTGCGGCCAGTGCATCCTTTCTGCTGCCCACCTCCTGTGCCTCCCTCCCCGCTCAATCCTCTGGCCTCAAAGAAGACACAGTTTATCAGCGGTCTGTGCTGCCTTAAACACGCTTTCTCTGCTGCATCTCAGCCCCGACATCTCCAATTTCCCCTCTAATCTGTAATATTCACCCAAACTGACTATTATTTATTATTTGGAAAGAGCTGTGATTTTAATTCCTGGTGATAACTCTTGCTGTGGTCCAAGGTGTGCATGGAGCCATGTACAGGTATGAGGCCGCAGACTGGGATGCTCGGGGAGTCCTGCAGCCCCAGGTAGCTCAAGGGGGCACAGAGAGGTCTCCCTGGGCTGCAGGGGTCCATCGGGAACAGTGGAGGAGCACATAGGACCCAGGAGTTGGGGGTCCCGAACCACCCCCTACCTCTATTCCCCTTCAGTCGGGTCCAGATTTTTCCAAGAGGAGGGAATTGTTCAAAACTAAAGCTGTCAGGGGAGAAGAGGGAGACGTGCAGGAGGCAGGTGAGCAGTGGGAAGGAGCGAGGGGAAGGGAAAAGAGGAGCGGGCGGAAGACATGAATGATGAACCCCCAGGGACTAATCAAACCTTGCTGAAGGGCTCGACCCAGCCCTGCCACACTCCTTCAAGCGAGCAGGGGTTTCTGCCAGCAGGGAAAGGCACAGAAAACAGCTATCCATCCCTGCCTCCCACTCCTGTCCCCCCACCCCCCTCCCTGCGCT